>JAPDPK010000010.1:9617500-10217500 GCA_031772115.1 Heritiera littoralis | reverse complement strand
AGTATGAAATTCTTATGATTATCACAAACTATTTCACTGAGGTGGGGTGCTTAAGAAAGTTTTCAACGATTAAGTCCCGGTGTGCAAACAATAAATACAATGTCATTATCTGCTGCTCCAAGTGTTGCCTAGATGTGAGATAGAAAAAATATATATCTTGGGTTTCATTATGAATAATTTAATGTGCTATGATTTATATTTAACAGAACTGACTCCATTCATTAAAAAATCTGCAATTCAGAAAATAAGATTCACTAGCCTGAAAATTTGATGAGTCAAGAAACTTCTGCCTCCCAGTGTCATGGAGAAAACATTTGTGTAATGATGATAAGATCAATGCCCTAAGATGCCAGCTTTTAAGAGATAAGATGCTGTTTCCAGAATTCACATCCTCCTGAACCTTGGCTTTCTTTTTCTTCCGAACTACACTAGAAGCTTTAAAATCTCCAGATTCACTAAGTAGCTGTTCGCAACCCTTGACCAAGTACTTGAAGTAGGGGACAAACAGAGACCTGCATATTGGAAGAACAGCATATAATTCTAGCTAAACCAATTTATAAAATGGATAAATAAATAAATAATAAGCAAATCCATAAAAACAAAAAATCCTATAAGCAACAAAGGAACTACTATTGCAGCATTTTCATAACAAAATGTTCCACTTATGATATGACCATAACTACAGACAAAGTAATTCTAGACATGATACGGTGACACAACGTGAAAACGACATGAATAAAAGACAAAAGGTAATATAGGCTAAAAGTTGGTAAAATTTGTATATGAATAAAGTAAAAGATAAAAATAGGTTTTATGTTTGATGTATGGGCCTGAAATTTTCGTGTTTTACATGATACGAACATGAATTTTATACACAAATTGCCAAATCTACATAACTTCAACATAGAATAGCTCCCCAATCATGTTTGTAAGTTTGATAAATTTATGCATCCCCCTTCTCGTAAAAGAAATGTCGGATTGATCTAGGACTACAAACCTTAAATAGAAAAAGTATAGATAAATAAGGTAGATGACAAAAAGAATTTGAAGGGCAAATCTTTGGGGATGGGAATTGAGGAAGATAAAGGTAAATCCCACACCACTTCAAAAAAAAAAAAATTCAAAAGCTAAACACAACTCTGCACCAAATATCTAAAGAAACAATTACTCACCTATGATTTTCCACAAGTTTATTTACCAGGCTATAGAATGATATAGCCCTATCAATATTTGTGCTTCCACTACCAGCAGCATCTTGAACCTCAGTCTCAACCCACTCAATACTCTTGGCAAAAAGAGGTTTAAACATATTCTCTGTAAGTTTCATTGTAAGCGAAACTATTGCATTGATGACACTTTTTTCTACAACATCAATAGTTTGAACAGTAGCAGGGTGCTGCCGGCGAAGATCAAGAGCAAGCATGCACTGGTCAAAAATCTTTCCATAGTAACCACTAACTGATGCCCTATCCATTTTACTTATTAGGTCTGCTAACATTTCAAAAGCAATCACCAGGCTTGAATCTCCAGATTTAACAGCACCCGAGTATACTTTTAGCAAAGGCTGCAGAGTAAGTCGAACCTGGCCAAAAAAAAAAAAAGTAAATATAGTAAGGATTAGGTGACTGAATAAGTGTAAGGGTTTCCAGACAGATAGAGAAAGAGAGGAAAACAAAATTAGAATAAATAAATAAACAACTAATTAGAAGACTTACAGGGATCTTAACAGGTAAGAGCTTTCGCACTAAATCAGCTCTCGTTTTAAGCTTTAGATCTAACCCTGACACATATGCAGGATGAAGTATCATAAGTTCTATGATGTCTCCCAGATAAGGGTTTAAAAAGCCACCAAGCTTGTCAACAACTGCCTCCAAGGAGACAAGAATAGACAGCAAAATGGAAGTATTTTCATCACTTTTTCTTTTCAAATTGGAACTCAAAGAAATTTCACGAGACTTCTTTATAACATTTTCCATTATACAAGGAAGCTCAGCCAGTGCCCTAGGTCCAAGAACATTAACCAAAGCGCCTGTTGTCTTTAGGCAGCTGGAAGAGACAGCCAAGTTCTTTGAACTAATGCCTTTTGTAACTGATGCAAGGCACATGCTGAAGACTGAATGATTAGAAGAAAACCTCTGTGCCAGGATTTCCAGGGCTGAGAGTGCAGCCAGTTTCAACAAAGCACTTGATTCATCAATAGAATCAACTATCAGAACAATTTCTGCACACATCTTCTGAAAAGATTCCAGAGCAGTATCATCCAAATGGAGCTCATAGCTATTTGAATTCGAATCCAGTTCTCTTTTATCCTTGCGCTTTGATTTAACTGAGTCATGGTCCTTCATTGTTTCACATAATATCCCAAGAGCCTGTTTGCAAGTACAACTTTATTTGTTAAACAATAAGCTCTTCATTAAGAATCTAAATAAAGATGACCCACAACAACCAACACATTTAGTGATAAGACTGTAAGATTGCAGCATCCTAATTTTACAAAATTATAGGCATAAAACACAATTTTGGACCTAATGATGAAAAAGATCTCAGCCCCAAAATCCCAATCTCCCAAATTTAATAGAAAGAAAAAGATAATATGACATAGGACACCAGCATGAAAGAATATACTGGAGTAACCATATACCTTCTTCCTCACACTGCTATCTGCATTGCCAAGTAATTTACTGATGCATTCAAAGCTTGTGGATGGCATCAAACTCATTGTAATAGTTTTCAAGATAGAGTCCACACATGCCTTAAAATCCTTCCAAATAGCAACTGGAATACCTATTTGCTTTCTTCTTGCATCAACAAGTTGCACGCAAGAGACAACCTGCTCCAGAAGTTCTCCAAGTTTACTCTGCAATAAGTAAAACGAATATTCATATTAATATAATGTTTCTGACTACTACAAGAATAAAGTGAGAAATCATAGACAAATTGTCAGCCAATTGGCCAGCCCAACAACAGTTTTAACAGAAAAGCTTAAAAGGATGATAGTTTTAAAGTTTAGCAATATAAGACTAAAGAAAATAAGTTAAGAGACTAGGAATGGTTACTACCAAACTAAATAAAATGAAGTATGTTCTGTAGCAAGTCACACAAACTTCAATAGGCTACTATCGTAATACATAGATTCTAGCTGTTAAGAGGAAAATATGTGCAAAATATAACCTACCATAAAAGAGTGTAAAAGGAGCAGAACTAGCAAGCCTATATTCTATCATTGAATTATTGAAAAATCATTCATAAAATATGACCTTCAGTCAAGGGGCATTGCAACCAAGCTACTAATGAGCATCTCATTGACCTAAACAGGGTTAAACTTGAGCTCAACTCTGTTCATTATTTAGACAATCTTGAGGTCAAGCAGATCACCTTAACAAGTATCCTAATACTCATCTCAAGCTTGAATGTTAGTGTGATATAAATATCTAGTTATTTAGGTTTACACACACATATACACTTTATGTAAATATGGGTTTTGAGTGTCTTTAATGAGTTGATGATAGCCAAACTAAACAGAGTCTAGCTCAAGATCAAAAATAAAGGTTGCTTGAGATCGGGCCTAGCACCTTATGAGTTCAGCTCAATATGCCACTAGTTCAGTCTGTCCACAACTCATATACAATTAGATACATAGAATTGCTGAACTTAGACCATGTACAGTCATGCAAGTTTGTCAAAAAAATAAAAGAATCCCAATATTTTCCAGGGTACAAAAAGAATAAAGTTAGGTCAAATATATCATTGTAAATGCACATACATAAAAAAGAAAAAAAAAAGAGGTGGGGGGGGGGGGGGGGGGTGTGATTTGCAACACACTCATATCCAACCTGCCATATATTAATCTAATCATAAAGCGTGATTAATTCTAAAAAGCATATGGATTTCTACCTGGAAGCTATCAGTATTCTCCCTGGATTCAAGCTTCAATGCAAATTCTGGGTCTTGCAATTTGTGCAAAACAAAATCCATGCCAAACAACAGTTGCATAACCAGTTCTTGAGAGAGATCATCGTGTCCCATTAATTGAAGAATCATTACTAGAGAAGGTAGCCATATCATGCATGAGTACTGCCCACATATTTGCATTGCAAAGGCATACTCCCACTCTTTCCGTGCAGAATACAAAAAATTATCTGAAGTGTATGTATTAAGGCAAGATAGTCCTTTTCTTGAAACTAAGGAACGAAAAAGAAGGACAAGCAATGAAGCCAAACTATCACTCTCCCCCAAAATCCTGCAGAAAAGAAAGTTAATTCAGGCAAACACTGAAAAACCAACTAGAATAATCAAGTTGGAAGGGTAGTCGATACCTCAATAGGAATACAACAATTGACAACCTTCTATGCTCAGCAACTTCAGGCAATACATTTATAAAAATCTGAACAAGCCAAATTGGATTACTTAGTTAGAAACAACCACATCCAGCAATACATACGAATGGACATTGTTAAGATAAAATCACCTGAAGCAATATTTCTGTGTTATTGGTCTTTGACAGCCAACCTGGAACAATAGCAGATAAAAGATCTTCAAACACATGTTGTGAATGGCTATCAATCTGTAGACAGATGTTCAAACTCAGAGTAATTAGTAAATAAAAAATGAATAATCACTTCAGAATGCAAAACAACCAATTGCTTTCAACAAATTTGTAGAACAAGATATTTTAAAACTTTGTAATGACTCATATCTAGAACAAGATGATTTTTAAATTGATGTAGAGGAAACACAACCAATTGCTTTCAACAAATTTGTCCAGGATTTCCCCCACACGGTTGTAAAAATATTATAACATTTACAAAGAGAAAATTGACTAATTGAGTGCACTCTGATACATTTAAAGGCTGACAGATAGTTTAATAAACCTGTGAAACTGCTGATTCTCCAATGACAGTAAGTATATCCAGTATGTGCTCCAATATTCTGTTTGGAATTAACTTCGCCACTGAGGATAACAGTGTAAAAACATAATTACGGGTTACTCCGTCCCTTGTCAAACGAGCACAATCAACCAGCATTTTGATATCAATCATATTTATTATGCCATCCTGCCATGACAGAGGTGCTATATAGAATTAATAAGAAGGAAAGGAAACAAAAAAAGATGCAGAGGCATGTTATACAATATTTTCAACTGCACAATAGGATGCACACCTTAAGGGGAGTGTTTGCTTTCATGAATGAAGCAAAAATATCTTCCAGAATTAACAATAACGTCTGCTGAGCGTAACACGTTTCAGTAGACATTGACTGAGGAACACCAGAAGTTTGGCTCCACCTTTCATCTTGAGTGAGAGCACCACGTCCCCATTCATCAGAGAAAACTTTTCCAAGAAGTTTAAATAAGGGACCAACAAGAGACTCCCTAAAACATTCATAATAGTACAATTACTTTGCAAGGAAAACCTAGACTTAATTGGAAATGACAAGGCTTTAATATTTAACAAATTTCAAAGAAATCTAACCAGAACCAGAAACACATTGAATCAAATAAATAGAGAAGTATCACTTATAAATGCAAACCTGTTTGCTATGTCTTTCTTCAGAAGCAACACATCAAGAAGGGAACTAAGAAAATAGAGAGTCTGTTCTCCCTTAAAAACTACATCATAATGATAACCAGGCTTTAGATTCTCAGCTGATTTCTTTTTCTTCTTTCCATGAGCTGAGCCAATTACGAGTGGGTCCTCTTTCAATACAAGATCAAGCATCTGAGCTACTGTAGACGAAGCAATCTAAACATAGAGAAGAGTGCAGTCAATTATTACAGTTGCATTTATACAAGAAAAATAACTCCAAGAGGAACCTAATGTCTAACATAGAAGCTAAGACATGAAGGAAGTAACACATTTATCTCACAGTTACCTTGGTCATAAAAAGTTCCAAATTACGTGATATTTTAACCAAAACCTCTCAAACAATTAATAATATACATAGTTCATATGTTTGTTTTGGGCCCTTTAGCACTATACTGTTGATATAAATCATTGTTACCATGCAAAACCACGACCTTATTGCACATATTCAAAATTCCTCATGCAACAGACAAAACTAAAGGAATATTGAAGAAATCTCTTTCATATATAATTTTAACAAACATCTAGATTTACTTCTTGTGTGTTCCATTTTATCAACACCTTCAAACAAAATATTCACTATAAGCTCAGCAGATAAGGAAATATGCTTGTACTAATGATATATAACATTCAAGCAATATTAATATGGTTTATGAAAGAGCAAGGAAATAGAAACTGTAGAGAGAGAGAGAGAGCAGAGACAGAAACAAACATTTAAACGCAGCAATGCATCTCTGGTTGCAGTCTGGATATCACCATTACCGTTGCGAAACAAAAGTACTAGCTGTTGAAACAGACGACCCTGGCAGAACAAACAAAAGAAAATTAATGAAATGCCACTCACAAATGATGGACTTCACATTTTAGGTTCAAATTGAATTGAATTGATCAATAATAAAAGCCAACCATTAGCCATTATATAAATAGATTGACAACAAAGATCCATCCTAAGCAAGTAGATAGATGACGACTATTCACTCTACATAAATAGATTAACAACAACCATCCACCCTAGGTAGATATAAAGAACTCATGAAACAATATCATCATAATCATTATCAGAGTCTTTATCCCAATGGATTAGGGTGGGCTACATGAACTCACGAAACAATATAAGGGGCAAAAACAGACACGGTTAACATGTCTAAGAGCATCATTTTAAACCAGAGAAAAAAACCCAAAACAAAATACATGTATATGGCATGCTGGATTGTTTGTAATTACTTGCAGCAAACAGATTGAAAATGTGAGTGTATGCAAAATTCTTCCCAAAAAGGATCTGCATACAATCTAGCTTTATCCAACAATAGTCATAATGCATAGCACCCATTGTACATCCTTAGCTCAGCTTGTCAATCTAATATCTGGTGAAACACTTCCACTTGACACATAATTACAATGCTTTATATTTTATAGGAAAACAGATGTTTGTCTTCTCCTTCTAAGGATCCTATTCCAACCATCCATCAATTTGGAAAAACATTGAAATTTAAAATAAAGCAATCCAGAAAATATGCGAAAAGTTTGCAGGAATAACCTGTGACTCAGTTGGCAAGCTACTGTAGAATTCAAAGTTTAGTTTTTGCATAACTGTAACACAGGGTTCTACAATGGCAGGGTCTTCTGGAGACTTAGAATCCAACTGAAAAGCAAAAGCAAAAACGTAAATGCTTAAAATTGAAGGCCAAAAAGCCCAGTACATAGATACAAGTTGCAATAAGGTTTACTTGCAACGCCTTGAACACATGATCTTCAGAAATTTGTCCACCAAGAGACGATGAGGGCACAATACAAGTCTAGGAGAAGCAGTGAATCAAATCATCAGCAAATGGCTATGACCATGACTAAACCCATAATTAATTTAATACTATGAGAGACAGAGAGAAGCATGAACCCATATTTAGCTTAATACTGAGAGAGAAGAGAGAGAGAGAAAGAAGCATGCTTATTTTAAAGCCACATAAAACAAAAGCAACTATAAGACCTTACTTCCAAAAGCAAGCATAGAATCCTGATTTCAATTTCTGACAATTTCTGGTAGGACTTTTCGGGTTCAATATAACATCGAGTGCGTCTTCTCAGAAGTAGAGATAACAATGAATCAACCTCTTCAATGTGCAGAATTGCATTGCCCAATCCTTTGAGCAAAGATAGAACCTTTAGCTGCCAATGAGATCAACCCATTCAACATTTTTTCCAGTTATTATCAATTCATTGCACATGAAGTAAAAAGGGAAGGGAAAGGAAAATTTAAAGAAAAAATGGAAAAGGCAAACCTTGCCAGATCCAGAAAGCTTTAGAGCGGAACTCAATATGAAAGCAAGAACCTTCTCCTTTGTGGAATGATTAAATCTGAATGGAATATTTGAATGGAGAAAAGATGTTATATCACCGTTCATGAATATAGAATTTCACAAACAAATATCAATGGCAATGATCGTATCTTAAGAATATTACAACCCTAACACAGATTAAGAAAAATATAGGATGCCAGCATAAACCACTTTAGCTAAAGACGAGTACTCAATTTAAGTAATGGTATTATTCTAATAACAGAATTCTTAGAAAGCAAGTGGCAATGACATCTTGCAACTGCAAATTACACTTACAATGGCAAACATTTCATTCCATTGAACAAAAAACTAAAGGAATGCATTTTTAGCAAGAAAGTGCAGCTATGTTTAAGTAATTAGAAAGAACAGCACTAATTATAGTGGATGACGATGATACATGACAATACCTCTGCTCAATGTTCTGAGACACTAAAATGCTATCACAGGAAGAGCTAAGCAAACATGTCAAAAAAGAAGGGAGGAAATTTTTGTCTGACAACATAAGCCTCTTTTGTTGAACCATCAAGCCCAAAAGTTCTTCAAGAAAATGGATCCAAACTGCAGCTTTTCCTGTTTAATAAGCCAATTAAACCAATTCCATTCATAGTTATTTACAAACGAAAATGCACATAACCATGTGAAACAAAAATATCATATGCCATACCATTTTTCTTGCTAGAAAAGTCAACTTGACACCACAATTTATGTAGCTTTTCAATACAGTCCATTGCAGCAATCCTAGTTGCCTGAAAACAGAATCTCACATTTTTATACACATAAATAAAGGAAGAGCTCAAAAAGGAGACAATCACACCTGAAAAATTAAAGAACTGCTCAAACTACATTTAACAAACTGAAAAACAGTGAAACCTGATTCTCACTGGCAAGTGGAACAAAAAGTGAGGGAAATTCAGCCAAAAGTTCAAATGGTAGTCTATCATCTAGCTGAGAACAAAGAAACGAGAAACAGTGAAGACTCTCCACTTGAACTGCAACAGGAACATCTGCAAAATCAAATGTCTAGCATAAGAATAAGCAACTGCTAATTGATCCCTCTGCCAAACAATGAACACCTCCAGCATAACAACCATTGAGTCAGATTCAATTGATAAACTGTCAGATTAATCAGAAGTTACTGTCTTTTTGGATTCATTTTAGATTGTTACTTCGGATGGTTAGAATTACTGAATTTACCGGTTAAGAACTTAATTATCATGATAGATCTAAGAATGAAGCTTTTAATGTATTAACCATAAAAAAAGTGTAAAGAAACCTCCATCTCTTTGATTATCAACAAAACTAGCCTATTGCTTTTTGAGAATTAACATAAACAGATGGTGCATTTGAATCCAGGGCTTGGCCTGAATGGTTCATCCACCCCTCTTAGGAGGAGGATTTCCCACAAGGCCAAGGTTCTAAACCCAGCACCTGCATTCTCCCTTCTCCAATATATGGGCTTTGGACCCCCAACCCCCCCCCCCCCCCCCTATACCAAAAATGGGAAAGCTGCATTTAGCAACCAAGCCAGATTCCTTGATTTCTGATATGAAACCTAGGCTTTGAAAAAAACTCAGTGTACTCATTTTGATGCAATGCCATTGATCAACATCCCGACCGAGGCAGGCATAATGCATATGTCAGCCTTTAAAATTGAAGAACAAAAAGTACATAAAATAGGAGAAATAGAAAAGGGAGAATTCAGAAAATCACCATCTCCTGTAAAAAAGCTAGACAGAAATCGAACTGGTGAAATCTTGCACTTCGAAACAAAGTCATGAAGATGTTTCACAAGAAGTTCTTGAAGGTGTTTCTTGAATGCATTCTTCAAACTAGAGACCGCAACAAAGATGTAGAAATCTCGAAGTCGGTTAATAACCTTCTCACTATCATCCTAAAAGAGGGGAAAAAAGTAATGATGATGTAACTCGACCAGTAAAGCAGCAAAGGAAAATAAGAACAAGAAAAAGCACCACCAACCAAAAAGGCTTCACTAGAGGATGCTGAAATAAATGCCTCAAGAAACCTCCAGAATGTGCACATAAGAATATATGTATTTAGAGCATCAATATCAGAAACAAACAGCTGATCCAGGAACTTTTTGCAATCCCAATCAAGCATCTCTTCATTGAACTGTCAATGTTAAAGATGACAACATTGAATAATGCAAACAATAAAAAAAATTAGCAATTTAACACGAAACAGCCAAATTGTTTTTAACCTCTTGTAGAGAAATGTCAACTACAGAGCCAAAAGATTCCCATTCCGACTTCAGAATTGGAAAGCAAGCTTCGAAAAGCACCCAAATTTTGCCATCTAATAGATGAAAACATAAAGAACAAACTGTCATTATAGGTGCAAAACCTAATAGCAGGGTTGAAAACATCAGGGAGATTATGAGATATGAAGCAAATAGTTCAAAAAGATAGATAACCAACATTTCTTCACTAACAAATCAATTTTACATTAAATCACCGACAAAAAACCCAACACATATTCCATAGATCATAGAAGCAGTATCAAAAGAAACAGAAAAGACCCAGCAACAAGAAGGTACCGGTGAGTCAATAAATATGATATTGCTAAATTTATTTAGCTTAGGTAGAAGAGCTCAGCTAAACTGTTGCTCCAGATCATGCAAATCAAAGAACAATCAACATTGTCCTCTTACAATTTGTTTAAAAATAATTTCTTACAAAGACAGTGTAATCCCATGGAATAGCATAAAAGTGAAAGGCAATATGCAAAGGGAAAAATTAGCACACTAAATTATCCATAACAGCAGAAAACCACAGGACTGTATTCTATGAAAGAGTTGAAACATACTGTTTTTGGACATAGAAACTGACTGCATCAGAACCAAAAAGAAAAGAGTCTTTGACGACTTAAAATCACTGCAACTTCTGGTAAGCCAAGGCATGTAATCATTAGGGTGCATCAAGAATGCTTCTGATAAACTTCTAACAATTTCCATATTGACTGTTGACACACATCCACGCTTCTGCATTTTCTTTTCAAATCTGCTAACAGGCTCCACATCAACTGAAGATTCAGAAAGCACTTTCTTCTGCGTTTCCAATTACAAAGCATTATTCAGATCACATAAAACTAATCAATAAACTGTAGTTAATAATTAAAATTTGAAGGCAAGAACAAGAAGACTAAGAGTCACTAATAGTCCACCACGTCAGCCTTTCAACTGAATATCACTAATGCCCCCTAAAATTTTGACAGTAGTTATTGATCCCAAAAGCCAAATATATAACGATTTCAAATAATATTAGAAGATCTTTACAGGCTACTAGAGGGAGATTGCACCATTTTCAAATCTCACATTTAAGTCAAAAGTGACGAAAT
This sequence comes from Heritiera littoralis, assembly GCA_031772115.1. Classification (NCBI taxonomy): domain Eukaryota; kingdom Viridiplantae; phylum Streptophyta; class Magnoliopsida; order Malvales; family Malvaceae; genus Heritiera; species Heritiera littoralis. The sequence goes on along the minus strand of JAPDPK010000010.1, from coordinate 10,206,231 downwards.
GACCATATGCATAACAAATCCAGGGCTCAGAACTTGAAGATAAAAATAAAAAAAATATATATATATATATATACATATATATATATATATATATGCAATTCAAACATTTTGAGAACTCCTTTTATATCTAGAGAATGAGAATCCTGAAAGTACAAACTAGTCATGTTCTACAGATTGAACTAAAAATGCTCAATCACTCAAAGAAAGGAATGTGAGAGATGTCCCTTCAGTTTACTCCTCTACCATAACCGGCTATGCAAATAAAAAACAGTATGCCAAGTCAGAGCATCCTTATCCACCAATCCATTCTCATCTATCTCATACTATGGAACAAGTGAGCGGCATTGAGGAACCCCAACAAGAATTCATAAACTACAGACACAAAACATAATCAATTGAGACTCCTTCAAAGTAGATTATGAAACTTCCTACTTCCTAAAAAAGCAATATGTTCCCAAGGAGATTTCCCCCTTATAGTGAATATAAAATAATATTCTCATAAGTCAATTATGCATCTTTTCTCCAATAAGAAACCAGTAGACAGATCAGAGACAGCTCAACTAGGCATAGAATGAGCACCATTGCAGATGACTCCTACATCTATATGTTTTTGCAACTTCCATTGGCATCTCATTCCTTATTTTCATCCTTCTCCACTGCCCAAAGGACAATAAAACTAGACCATCACATTTGGCAACAGTTAACTCATTTCAGTAGACATCCGAGTAAAGAACAGAAAATTCAGTGGCACGGACGTTCAGAAATTAAAGTGACACAAAAAACATAGCAGCCAAGAATACTCTTACAGCCAAGGTCCATTCTTTTCATGTATTTTTAGATTTAAAAGCATTCATCTTAGCATTTCATGTATTCATGAACCTTATATACTATTATTATGATTATGACAGGCAACGATCCACAATAAAGACACTATATAAAGCCTGAATACCAGGACATCTAACCAGCTTTTAAAAGGAAGAAGGAAAGAAAGAAAAGTAAGGACTCACCACCTTCTTGCCAGACACAGCTGCAAGAGTTTGGAAAAATGGCCAGTTTATTTCCTTGGCTAAATCCAAAACCTTAAGGCTCAACCTCTGAGTCTGCATACAGATAAATAATTACACATCAGTAAAAAACAGAAGTATAGCATAATTGGTCTCAATATAGAAACTTAAGAAATGAAGTCATTTAAGCACCTCTGGCAGAATTAGTAGTAGTGGGAATATAATGGAAGCAACTTCTTTCAAATAATCTAGCTGATCATTGAAACTGGACACAGCAATTTTTAGGAGTGAAACAGCAATGTCACAAGATAAAGTAGAATTAACTGACGAACCTGAAAATGGAGAACATAATAAGAAATGAAGCCCATGCAGGCCTGGGTGTGCTAAACTCTCGGTAAGTTATAAATTTTATTGAACAACTTCCAACCAATAGGCAAAAAGATATGGCAAACTGTTATGGCACTGCTTTTTAATTTAATATAACTTTTCACCTAATTCAAGAGTAAGATTGATAAAGCTCAGGAACTTCTATTGAAAGATTTTACTCAAGAACTCCATTTCAAGAGTTTCCTCAAATTTAAAACACCTGATAATTTCAAGTGTTTAGAGGCAATAGTGGTGGCAGTGAAGATTTCAAAGTACTTCATACAGACCTGACGTCAGAAAGCTTAGACATTTCTTAAGCACATCACGAAATGCTTCAAGAATATCTACCGGACTTATTATTTCAGTCAATCCATCCAGAGAAAGAGCAGATCGAACAACAGTTAAATCATCATCATGAAGCTGGCGCAGTATGACATCTTTAATGGTTACAAATCTCTAATAACAGAAGGAAAAAACATATCAGTCAAGAACTGAGACTCGGATGTGCACATAATTAACAAGGGAAAAACAGCAAAACAAATATCTTCCCGAAAAAGAGGCAATATGCTTTCCAACCAATCAATCTAATAAGGCTGCAATAATAATTAAACAACAAAGTCATAGTCGAAGGGTATTGTGGACGCATGGGAAATAACAGTTGGACAGTGCCATCGTACTTTAAAAAAGCACAAAGGAGAACTGACATCTGAGGAAATTGAATGAACAAAAATAAAGCAAAGAAGGAAAGTTCATCTGCCTTAAAATAATTATAAGAAAACACCAGAGCTAGAGGAAATTGAGGTACAGTAAGGCAACCCAGAAGTTACTTAAAAATATAAGAAGTACCATCAAATACGGGAGAAAGAGTGAATAATTAAAATACAGAAACCACATAAATGAACATGAATTACCTGTGAATCAAGAGACTTTATTTTCAAAATAGCAGATCGGTTTAGCCCTGAAAATGTAGCACATCGAACCTCGGGCTAGTCACAGCAACAAAGCATAAGAAGTCTAAAACATTTATTGAAAAGGAAGAAGTGACAGAAATAATGATTAGGACCTAACAATGTGTGCTATATAATACCTTTGGATGGTGTGATGCAAACCATATTTTGGACTCTGATAAATCCAAATTCCCATCCAATGTTTTACTCAAGAACTCACACACAGTGTCCTCTCTCTTGGACTGTACTTTAGTATCCTAGTTGAAGAAAGAAGGATCAAAAACATAGAAGCATTAAAAAATACAAAAAAGTAAGGATAGAGATAGGGTAATAGTAAAACAGACTTCAAGGAACTTGCGAACTGCTCCATGAAATTGAGATGGATAATTCTTATTAATAGCAGCTAAAACCTTCTTGGCCCAGATTCCTGCCAAATAGTTCAGAGATAATTCAGAAATATAACATAATTAGCATTGGTAATCATATTAAAAGTAGCTCTATGGTTGTCTAGTTCAAAATATATGCAAAATAATTTTAAAAAAATAAAGTCTGCATGCAATAGACGGTAAACTAACAATATTCAAAAGTACTAAAAAAATATAAAGGAACATAAATAGTATCATGTGTGCCCATGAAGCAAGATTTGAAACTGAAACAAAAAAAACAGAGTGAATAAATTACAAGACATACCTGATTCAGAAGATGCTGCATTGCTATCCTTCTCGGATAATTTCATGCAGAATACTAGAATCTTTGAGACAATATGATCCACCAAATTCCTCAGAGGAACTGTATCTATTACTGATATTAAAGCAAGATGATATGAGTCATCAGAAGAACTGCAATAAACAATAACCAGTTTAGAAGCAGTAAGTACGCAAAAAATAGGAAAGCAGAAAAAACTAATCAGTATCACACCTTTGATCAACCAGAGCCTCCAACAGTATGGCAAGGAATCTATCAATGTTAAATTCTTTAGATAGTTCCAGAAGAATCCCAGCAACATCCCTTTAAAAGCATGCGGAAAAGGTCAGTTTGAAAATTCAACGGATGACACTACACTTGCAGTATTGCATTAAATATTTCCAAACAATGTTTAGAGAAACAAGGAATTACCTGATATCCCTAAAAATTTCCAAAGCTTTCTTTGGGAAGGTGTCAACAGACTGTGACTACAAAAAGTACAAATAATAATAATAAGAAAAATAGAAACAAGACAAAGCTTTTATAAATAGAACCTAACGTTTATTGCAAGGATGACTAAATTCTTCAAATAGAATGACTCAAACTTAGAACCATTTTGTAGAAAGTACCCATTCAAAAGCAACCCTTTAAGTATATGAGATAATCCATCAAAAGAAAGGCATTTAAAAAAATAAAAGAAAAAAATATTAAGCACATTCTTGATTAGTAATTTAGAGGAGATAATAAAGCTATAACACCCACTGAATGAGAATTTCAATCAAACTAACAGGATTTCAAGAACACGTGCATCATGAGAAAAGCAAAACTAACTCTTGCTGATATGCATCAACAGTAGAAACAAAGAAAATGGTGAGAATGAACCAAGCCTTTCTTGTCAAACATGTAATCATAGTGGAATAATATGAAAATCAAATTCACAAGTGACATGCATGTAAACCTCACATGAAAAGTTCCAAAACAGCATCAACAGAGAATGATAAAAATAACAAATTCATAGACAATAGAATTTCAGGATGAAATTGCCTTTTACAAATTACAACAATTGGAAGGAGTAGGATCTAGTACCTGAACAAGATTTATTAAAGCCATAAGTGACAACCGAAACCACTGCAAATCAGTGGACCCTTTTACATCTTCCCTAGCAACCTCAGTGACTGATCGAATCAAACTATTTACAAGTTTGGGAGATAATGCTACTTTATTTGCTAGTAAGCCGACAATCATCAAAGCACCGGCCTACAAAAAATATATATAATTCATTCTACTGCACATTGCAATCAGCAACCTAAATGCTATGGAATGAACACATCAAAAAAAGTAATAGGAGCAATATTAAGAAAAAAATTTCAGAAAATCACAGTTATGCTTAATTCACCTTGTGATCAGAACCTCCTTTTGTACCAGTTTGAAGACCAGAAGCAACAAATGGATGGATTCTCTTCACAATGTCACTGTCAATTGTTGCAAGACAACCCAAAGCCTCAACAATAACTGCCGTACAAAAGCTAATCACAGGTCTTGAAACCTGAAACTTCTTTGATACAGATGCCTGCAGCAGACAGCAATTCATATGAGAATCACCAGAAGATAGCAACCAGATTACTCATAAATTACAGAATAATGACTCACATAGTTGCACAAGGCCTCCAAAACCCCCATATCTCGAATGCATTGTTGCACTATAACAGACCTAGGAGGTGGTGCACCGGAGACCTTAACACCATCCAAAAATTTCCATTTACTATTCCTGCACCAATCAAGAACAACAAATTGGCATATATAAACACCCATGCATCATAACCAAAGAAGGAAAGAAAACTTCATGCTCTCCGTACCCTGTATTGATCAACTGAACTATTCGAACAAAAGCATGGGTGTCATGGTATGGCAGCACACATAAAACCAAATCCTCAATATTGTAAACATGAATCCTGGAAATGCAAGCCAACTAAAATATATCAAAATTCCAAAAACAACAGTAATGTCTCAAAAGCTAAATAACAAAATTACTTACTTGTATCGACGTATCAAGTACTCAAGCGTTTTAAGAGATGCAGGAAGTTGAAGATACCCCGAGAGCAACCGCAAATACGAACTTACCGTAGCATTAATTTGATTATTATCATCTACTCCCATTAATTCTCTATCCAATTCTTTACTCTTATGACTAAACAAATCATTCTTGTAGTTTCTAAACCTTTCGTCCTCGCCTACTAAAACCTCTAGCCCTGAAAAAACATGAAACAAAATTCTTTAAAAAAGTGAACAAACCAAGCAGAAAAAAATTTCCCTCGAAACTGAGGATTGGAAAACGGGAACTAACCTGACAATGCAATGTTTAGAATAGTGTCGATGTCGATGTCGGCGGCTTCTTTAGCGCTGAACAAAATGGAAGGGCGCGTGAAAGGTCGCTTTTGAGGTTCAGAGTCTGCTTGAATAAACGATTTAATCGCCTGTAACTGCGAAGCTATAGAACTCGCCATTCCTTTCTTCGACTATTGAAAGAAATTTGAGGATCTTTTGAAATGGAAGAGAATTAAAGAGAGAGAGCTGGTTGCTTGACACTTCAAACGTAAGAAGAAGAGAAAGACCAGACGCCGCTCAAAGTCTAAGCGCTTAAACCCTAGCGCCTTTTTTTTCTATAACCGACTTTCGTAAATTCTAAAGTAACTTGGGGTTAAATATGTATTTTAATTAAGAGGAAAGAGGTGCGTTCGGCGGAGAAAAAGGTGGGCCCAACCCAAAGTTTAGTTCAAGTTTTGGGCCAATTTAGGAAAGAAAACATAAAATCTGAGATTGGGTTGAGGCCCATATACGGTAGGAAGGAAAAAACACTCAACCCAACCCGATCCGTTTAAGAATTATCCAAACTGAGCTCGATTTTACTCGATTTATAAAAAAAGTTAACATTATAAAAAAAAAATTTCCTGCATTTTATTATTTTATTAAGATAATAATCTGTATTTTATTACAAGAGTATTATCTTATCTACCGTCAGTAAAGTTTTTTAATTTCACAAGCAGGGATAATGACATGTGTCCCATTTTATTTATTTTTTATTTTCTTAATATTTTTAAAGAACACATATCATCATCTTAATCTTGCTTGTGGAGTTAAAAAATTCCACTATGTACTGATAGTGTATAGTCTCTACTAATGCATCAGAGGTTGATACCTGATAAATAAGCCTTTATGAGCAAAGTAGAAAAAAAAATTATCTTATCTTATCTAATATATATATAAGCCAAAGCATTTGACTACAAGTAAAACATTCTATGTGGATAGTTTAAAAAGTTGACATGTGTAATATCCTAAAATAAAAAAATAATATTTTTTAATGTTTTTATAGATAGGAATATATATACATTAAAATTTTAAAATAAATTAATTATCTATTTCAATTTCTAAAAGATAAACATATATATTTTAAAAATTAAAAAAAATCTCATATTATTTATAAATTTCTTTACTCATCTTTTATCAATATACATGTATTGTTGTTATATACATTATTTATAGAAATAATTAAATTTGGTATAAATTTTTTATATGGATACACTATTTTAAAGGAAAAGACAAACATATTTTATATAAACACATTATATGTGTGGTAAGATGAATTTTTTTATCTTTAAAGTATAAAATGTCTACAAAAAATCACTTAATCATTTATCAATGTTACAATACTAATTTCAATAAAATTCAATTTTTTATAATAATCTTATATTTTGTAAATATATTGTTGGCTCTACCGAGAGGGAGGTGAATCGGTTTTTATACTAATTTTGGCTTTTCTAAGGATTTAATTCACAAATGCAATAGATAAAGCAATAATGAAATAAATGCAATAAGTAAAGAAGGATAAGAGAAGCAAACACAGATTTTATAAAGGTTCGACCAATCTCTTGCCTACGTCCTCTCTCCTTGATCCTCTTGTCAAGGGGTTGATTCCACTCTTCCTTTGGAATTCTTACAAACCACTTCAAGGTGTGGTGATACCTCTTACACTTTCTCTTGATGGCTTAAAAACAACCTTCTAAGTCTATCCCCTTACAATGCTACCCTCACTCTTACAATAATAACCTCACAAGGTTTGCTCACACCTTTGAGAATCAGTAATTTGAGTGAGTAGGTGAAGAACAAAGTAATTTCTAACAAATGGATTACAAAAAGTAAATGTTTCTGGTAGGATTTCTTTCTTGAATGTATGAGAGTTTCTTCAGTGCTTCTTCTGTCTCCAAACTTCATAAATGCTTCTATTTATAACCCACCAAACGATTAGAATGGTAGGTGAAGCATTTAATGCAAAATCTCCCGTTGAAACCCTCAAAAACTAGCCGTTGGAGTCAGGTCTTGTGCAAAGGGATCGAGCCCTTTTCAAAAAGGATCGATCCTTTTTCTCCAGAACGCTTTTCAACTCTTTCCCGGATGGCTCGAAGCATTCTGTCACTTTGGGATCGATCCCTTTTATCCAATACACTTTCCTGCACTTAATTTGCTGCAAAGTTTATGGTTTTTGTGATTCTAAGTCAGTTCAAAACCTTCTAATACTTTTCTAAGAGTATTTACTGACTTTTCAATTGAAATCGCAATCCAAGACTTTGTTAAAATAATTTCAATCATTGAGTTCATTCAAAGCAAATTTTCTGGTATAAAAATCATTTTTAAGCTTGCTTGAGTTTTGTCATTTTCAAAATACTTGTCAATTTAAAGCTAACATATATAAAAAAGCCAAAACGCTTGGCTAAAAATAAAATATCCTAGGAAGATATCTTTACTTTTTTATACTTAAAATATTAAATTGATTATCTTTCAAAAAAATAATAAATTGATTTTAATTTTTATATAACAATCTTATGCAATTAATTATTTAATTTTAAAATATTTGAAATTTTTAAAAAATAGATTTCAACCATATTATCTTAATTTAATCAAATAAAATTTATCTCAGACTTTAAATTTTTTATTACTTATTATGTTAATTTTAAATTAAAAAAATATCCATATATTTTGATCAAAATTATCTTAAAATTTTAAATCTTTTAACAAAAACATTAAAACTAGATATTTAAGTTTATATATTTTAGTATTGAATTAAGCTTTCATATTTTTTTTCAATTTTCATTTATTTCTTTTTCAAAATTATTTGTTCAATCATTTTATTTGAAAAAAAAATGTCCATATGGATTATCTATTCTCTTGAAACATGTATGATTTTAAATATTGCATTTAATTATTTTGAATAGATTTGAATTTTAAAAAACTTAAATAATAAATTATTTTTAGCTTTATTTCTATTAACATTTTTACTTTACTTAACTTTTATGTTTGACACTATTATATATATTAAAAAAACCCTAAAAAATAGAGTTTTTCAACTCTAATTAATTTTATAAGATTAATTTGGAGTTATTTAAATTCAAAATTTAAAAATAAATCAATTTCAAATATGCAATATTAACCAATAATCTATTAATGATTAATATAATAAAGATTATTTTCATTAAAATTGCAGTTATTTAATTCATTTATTAAATATTTAAGATTTGTGATATTTAATTTTTCTTTAATTTTTTTAATTGTTATTTGATTTTGAATTATTTTTTAATTTGTGTATTCTGTATATGCATCAAGTTTTTAATACATTATTCAACATGTATTTCAAAATAATTTTTTTATAATTCTATTCTTCAAAAAAATTATTATAAATTAAAATAATCACCATGCATCGTACTGGTTTAAATCTAGTATTTATATAAAAGCCAAAGCATTTGATTACAAGTAAAACATCATATGTACATAGTCTAAATGCTTGACAAGTGTGATATATTAAAATAAAAAAATAATTATCTCTTTTCAAATTTAAAAAATATAGAACTCTCTTTGTATAAATATATTAAAGATACAAAATAAATTAGTTATCTTTTTTAAATTAATTATCTATTTCAGTTTTTAAAATATAAACATTTATATCTATACATATATTAAAATTAAATAAAAATCACTTATCATTTATCGCTACTTACATTAAGATTATAACATATAATATCTATATGTATAACTTTTATCATTTTTTTTTTACTTTTTAAAAAATAATATCTATATCTCTATATTTTAAAATCAGCAGGAATCATATATCATATATAATATTATATTTCAGAAAACAATAGTGATACGTGTCATCACCACGTTAACTTTCTATCATTATTTTTTTAATTTTTAGATTTTTTAATAATTCATAACAAGTATTAATTTTAAGTATGATCTAATTATCTATTTTAAACAAGTTAATGTTTTTTAAATCTTTTTTATTCAAATCTTTATCAAATTATCTATTTTAAATAATTTAATTTTTCAAATATTTGTTATTCAAAATTTAAACATTATTTACTTATCCTATTAAATTATCTATTAATTATTTATTTTAAACAAATTAATAAATCATATATATTATATTTCAAAAAACATGAAAACCTCATAAGTAAGCCACGATAGCACGTACATGGACGTGTTCTTTTTACGAAACGTAAGATTATGATACATGTAGGTTTTATTAAAACTGAAATTAAATTAGTTTTTTTATTATTGTATAACTACCCATTATCCACATCCTAAATAATAGGAAGTAGTGCAACAGTTTGAAACTTATTAAAAAAACCAACTACAATTTTTCTTTTATCCAAATTTAAAATTGCAATTATCTCCAAATTTTAATTCTATTGAAAATTATTTTTTAACCATATTAAAAACTATAATTATTCAAATACTGAATGTGGGAGTTATCCAGATACATCCTCTTATGTTTTATTCCACGATTTCTCTTAATCAGATTCAATCCACTATTTCAAAATTCAATTTTTATCTCACTTACACTCCAAGATTTTCTCTTTGTGGTAACTCCACAATTTTCTCTTTCTAATGTTTTCTTTCTATCATAACCAATTCACCATTTCTAAATTCAATTTTTACTTAATCTACCTTAAACTGTTTTAAGGTTTGTGTCTCTACATTGCTTTGGTTTGACTGAATTTTGTTGTTGGTATTCATAGTTGTTTCTAAAGGTGTTTCGCTGCTTCTAAAAAGGGTTGAGTGACACTATTCCTACATTGCGGTTTCTCTCTTCCATTTTTTGTTTCATTTCTGTACTTTTAGTTTTGACAAGTTTTTATTGTTTTCTTTAATTTCTATTTTATTTTGATCATTTAGTACCTTATATTTTGAACAATAATAATACAGTTCAATTTTACAATCAAGTTTTAATCATTAGTTGATTTAAATTATTGATTTTACTATTGCCATTGCTTTGCATTTTCTAATTTACGTTTTTATTTTTTTATTTTTTGCTTCATGTAGATTGCTAGACTGGAGGAGCTTTAACCGGAGATTGTTGTTATATATGCTGCAACTACGTGCTTCTTATTGGGTTCTTGCTACTATCACGGGTTGAAGGGTGCTAAAGGTAGATGGTTGGATAGATGAAAGTGGCTAGCTGGAAGCAATTCTATTTTATTTTGGTAATAATGTTATTTTTTTTGTTACATATATTAGAATAGATAAAATTAATCTGTGCATCGCACGAGATACAAACTAGTAATATAGCATATAACATACAATAATATAACATCTTACGTTTATTGATTACTAATTAAATTATTTTAATTTTCTAAATGATAAAATCATTTTTTTTATTTTTTAACTTAATACGTAACATGTAATCATTCTTTTTTTACACTAATATTACAAAATATAAAATCTACATGTACATCTTTTATCAATTATTTTTTAATTGTCTAAAATGTAACATCTATATATATATATTAAAATTTTTAATTTTCTCTATTGTTATTATATAAATGGCAAGTGATCATTTATTTATTTTATCAATGCTTGGTACTTATGAATTTTAAGAGTCAAAAATAGAAATTTTTATTACTTTTTGTATTTAGTTTGTCTAAAGATATTCTGACATAGAATTTTATAACACATCACATAAAAAACTAACATCGAATGAAGTTTCAATGTTTATAAATAGGACACCTATTAAAACATTGGTCACAAAGTCACTATTTAAGGTATTAGATTAACATATATTTATTCAAAAATAAAATATATAGCAACACAATTTTAAAATATAATTGATTAGCATGTATATTGTAATTGACTATTTTGAATTTGTGTTTTATATACATAAAAAATCTTTCAACAATAGAGTAACTATCATGAAAGTTAATCTAACTTTTGATTGGTATTATATGTTATGTGGGTACATTAAAAGACTGTTTGAAATTAATGAAAAATTTCATTGTTCCTTATGTAATATTGATGTCCCTAATCCAATTCCATGATAAATAATAATTATATTTACTATATTTAAAACATTAAACAAAAAATTCAAAAAAAGTAAAAAAGCATTAAACAAAAATTATTTCATGGTGATAATATAAGCATTTTATAATTTTAATATATATATATACACACTCTCGCTCAAGATTTTTTTTCTCATTCCTCTCTTTGGCAATAGACGAAATGGGAGGAATTGTATGCGAAGATTCAAATTTCAGTTACTGATTCAATCTTCTTGTACTTAATTGGACTGCAGTTTCTTAAGAAATTACAAAGTTGCTTTACCATTTGGTTCCCATCTTGCATTAAGTAGTCAGATTCGTGCAGTAATGTTGTCCTGTTTGATTTGTATGGTTTCTTTTAGACCAAGCAAAAAAATGCATCTTTTTTTCTGTTTTTCTAGGGTCATTAAGAATGGTAAAGCGTTTAGATGTGTTCTTTAAAATCCCAAACTTTTTTAGCAGGCAAACACTTCCTCAAAGTGAAAACACTCTGGCAAATTGATCTTTTATCTTTGAGCTCATGTCTTTGATTACAAATTCGTTAAAGCATTAGAAAATGCAATGGATGGGCATGAGCTTCATGGAAAGATCATCTTTTAGGTTCACAACATGCATTCTTGTGTTTCTAAAGGGAAATATTTATTTTGGTTTAAATTGATGCAGGTTGTGCAGTTGTTTTTTTCCTTAGATAAGATAAGCTATGCTGAATGGGAACTTGATTCTGAATACATTCTTTGCCGTCTCTATAAAAGACCAATGATATAGGCATGGTCACTCACCTAACCTGAATGGACATGCAAAATAGATGAAGGTCAAGTCGGTATTGCTTATGCAGGATGGAGCCCAGATAGTCGTCACATACTGACCACCTCAGAGTTTCAGCTGTGATTAACAGTTTGGTCATTAGTGAGCATGGCATGTGTTCACGTACAATGGCCAAAGCATGCTTCCAAGGGAGTTTCATTTACCCGAAATGGGAAGTTTGCTGCTATATATTTGCACAATGACTATATAAATCTACTGTCTTGTGACTCTTAGGAGATAATGGGTGTTTTTGCTGTTGACACTTTGGGTTTGGCTGATATTCAATGGTTATCGGATGACAGTGCAATTGTGATGTGGGATTCACCTCTTGAATACAAAGTATGTGAACTTATGATTTCCATTGTTTGTCATCAAATGGACATGTTTTTATTCCTAGTTAATATATCATGTATATATATGGAAGAACTCATTTTTATTTTCTTTCCTTTCAGAAACTTTGTCCATTTAAATGATAATTATAAGAATCTTATTCATTTTTAACATATTTAAAAGCCTTCTCTTTTCCCTTTTTGTACTTAAATGGTCTCCTTCAAGCTTAGCGCACTCTAAGTTAAGGTAAGCACAAGAAAAAAGAGTAACATAAACTAGAAGTTTCTTTGGAATGGTGCGTTTTTCTATTTTTCTGGTGGAAATGGTATCTTAGTATAAGATATGGCCATATCAAAACTTACATGGTCCTGACAGTTGGGTGTCTAATTAGCCATATATCACCATATAGTTATGTTATGGTTTTACCCATGCATAAGCATGCGATCACTTTGGCTTACATTACATTTTTGGTTTAAGTGATATAGTCGGAATATTAAAGAGCTTGCAATTCCATTTGCAATTTGATACAGGTTCTAATATATTCTCCAGATGGAAGGTGTCTCTTTAAGTATCAAGCATATGAAAGTGGATTTGGAGTAAAAAGAGTTTCTTGGTCTCCTTGTGGCCAGTTTCTTGCAACGGATAGTTATGATCAGATGCTGCGAGTTCTAAATCACCTTACTTGGAAAACTTTTGTTGAGTTTATGCACCTATCAACTGTTCATTCTCCTTGTTGTGCTGCAGGTTTTAAGGTAGGTTGTTTTCCTTGTTATTTGTTTACATTGCTTCTTGTTACGATGATTCAATCAGTCAGAAGCAATTATTAACTTTGTTTCTTATATTGTTAGGAGGTCGATGAGCCACTAGAACTTGATATGTCTGACTTAGGTTTGGACGATGATTTTATGAGAGGTTCTGGTAAGAATAATTAAGAATTATATCTCCGATTAATGATGTTTGGTTTTTATTTGATGTAATGATTGATCTTAAACTTCAAGTGAAATTGTGCTCCACTCATTGAGTAGGACCTGACTGCTTGTTGCTTTTGTTTTCAGTTTATTAAGCTTAAATGCTTTCCCATGCATGTCATTTCTAGTCTCTACTCAATATGCAAATTTCAGCCTTTCATATTTAATTCGGTTCATATGCACTGCTAGCAGATGCTCCAGACACTTCGAAGAAAGATAAGAGGTTTTGGACGTAGCCATTACGTTGCCTTTCCACAAGCCTCCTGCAGACAAACCGAACCCTAAACAAGGAATTGGTATGTCTGCATCCATATTTACCAAACTAACGTAGCTTGATTCAAAGTTTAATTTTTTTCATACCATATATTGAACTGGCACAATATTTGAGAAGAATGCAGAATTCCTTACTTGTAAAATTCACATACTGCTCTTACAGTACGTTAAGTCCAACTGGCTCTAATTTTGTCACCAACCAAATTAATTTCATTTCTAGGTATTCTTTCCTGGTGCAATGATACCCAGTATGTTTGTACTCGCAATGATAGCATGCCAACTGCACTCTCAATCTAGGACATACGCCATTTAGAGTTAGTTGCGATCTTGGTGCAAAAGGATCCTATTCGTGCAGCAGCTTGGGATCCAATATGCACTCCCCTTGTTCTTTGCACTGGAAGCTCTCATTTATATATGTGGACCCGTTCGGATGCATACTGTGTAAGTAATCCACTACCACAATTTTCTATAACCGATTTAACATGGAATTCAGATGGAAGCTATCTTCTCCTCAAAGACAAAGACCTGTTCTGCTGTGTTGCTGCACCTCTACTGCCATAATCTAGCGACTATGGCTCGGATGACCGAAGCAATTTTGTCCATTAATTTGGCTTGCAGTTATTTAGAGAAACATAAATTGTATAAATAGGCATCTTTAGTCTATTTGTCATCCCCTCTCTCACTCACTCTCACTGTAGCAATACATTCTTGTGTATTTGGGACTTCAATGACAATTTTATCAAGCTATGAAAATTCTTGTATTATGGCATTCTTTTCCCATCTTGTTCATTGTTGTCGAAAAAACATATACTAGATTTAAACTATAGAATGCTCAATTTGCTCGTGGAAATGTGTTCACCATTGAAGATGACAAATATCTTTCAAATGCGTGCTTGTTTCATTTCTGAATTCTTTATAATATTGCCACTTCTCTGTTTCAACTGCAAAGAGCTACCAGGAAGAGCTAGTATCTTTAAGTTTCAGCGGATTGTTTTCAAAGACTAAGGAGAGAAGGAATGTCAACCTCTAGGACTATTGGCATCTTTTTATCTTGTCTGACTTCAATTATGCTCTTCTGAATCGGCTGATTTGCATGTGTTAAACTACTAACTAACAATTGCCTTTGAATATTTGGATGATCCAACCGAATCAAGAATATCTGTAGTTTCCTGGAGCAAAGCACAACCATCTAGTAGCTAGAAATGAAATTCAAATAATGCCATTTGCAGGCAAGTGTTTTTTATTAATAAGCCGTCTATAGCATCTTGGATGTCGTAGGAAACTCCATAGACCCAAGAGTAATTTCAATATTTTACTCAAATGAAGTGAGTAGTGTTTGGTCGAGTTCTAGAGGATAAAATAATTACTGTAACGTAGATAGCTAGTTCATACCTTTCCATTCCACTTGCAACATGAAAAAAAATACGTATGTGATACATGTTGATGTAAATTGTGACATGATAATTTTTCATATTTTACGAGTGCTTGACATGAAACAAAGAGAATGACATGCAATACTGTTTAAATTAACCTTTTAATTGTAAGGCTAAACTAGTGAGTAAATAGGGCTGTGAAACATGTGTTAATTCACATGGCAAAGTGTAGGAAATTGTGTTAACCTTTGCAGAATCTCTGGGAAAAAGCATGAAAGTTTCAACATCTACCACCACCTGAAATGTAACTCAAAGCATCTCTCAACCTCGTTAAGCTTGATTAGTTGTCCAAAGAAAAGCATATTTAAGCTTTCAACACAATACAATGCATTAGTAATGGCACTAAACTCTCCAAATCATTCCAAAATACAACCCTGAACACACCATAAAACTAATATTAGCACAATGGAAAGAATCAAGGAAGTAATTTCAGGTGCACAAGAAAAGAAAGGGAAAAAAACCACCGTCGTAATCTAAAACACAAAGCACTTGTCTTGTTTTGATTTGCAACCGTTCTTGTTACAAGTGACTTTTTTTATTGTTGTCTTCAACTGCTGTTTTTACTTTTTAACACAAGGTTTTACCTGGTAGTATGTATTAAGCTCATCCTCTGTTTCAAGGGTCATTGAGTTTTTGCAAAATTTACTTTCCGGGTGTCTCAAAATTGAGAAATTGTGCTTGTTTGATTGAATTTTGATTAAATTTGAGGACTTTTTACTAATGGGGTTCTGTAGCTTTTAGGCTGGGAAACTGAAGCTCGTTTGATTAGATATTTGGTTGTTTACTAAAATGCAATATTGATTATCATGTTTATTGTTTGCTTTATAGTTCTTGGGAAAATGGGATTGTTTGTAACATGTAACTTGAAATTTGAGGTTTTTCTTTACTGGGTCTTCAGTTTTTGGATAAAGAAAGAACCTTATTTATTGAAATTCTTTTTTGGGTTTTTCAATTGAAAGATTACTTGTGTTCAAGCTTGTGGTTTTTTGAGAATATGGAGTTTTTATTGAGTGATTAATCATTGTGATTTTGTCTTATTACTTCTTCGTTTGCAATGCTCTGAAGCTTGTAGGATATGAGTCAGAGATTGAGGTAGAAATATTCACATAGTAAGGAAAAAGATCAGGCAAACAATAGTTTAGAGACCCTGGACAACGGATGCTTGAATTCAGCTTCTGTTTGCAGAGTTGATTGGACAACCTTGCCTGATGATACAGTTATTCAGCTCTTTTCTCGTTTAAATTATCGAGATCGAGCTAACTTAGCATCAACTTGCTGAACATTTAGGCGCTTAGGTTCTTTGCCCTGTTTATGGGAGTCACTGGACCTCCATTCTCACAAATTTGACACAGCAGCTGCAGTCTCACTCTCTTCACGGTGCCAGAATCTCCAGAGACTTAAATTTCATGCAGCAGGCTCAACAGATGCAATAGTTAGTCTTGAAGCGAAGGCGCGTCAGGAAATAAGTGGTGATTTCTGTCAGGACATTACTGATGCTGCAGTTTCAGTGGTTGCAGCAAGACATGAGATGCTTGAGAGTGTCTAGCTTGGCCCAAATGCTTGTAAGCAAATCTACAATGATGTGATCAAAGCGCTTGCATATTACTACCCAAGGTTGAAGAGGCTTTGGATGTCAGGCATTAGGGAAGTTAATGAAGATGCCATAAATGCTTTGGCTAACTATAGATAGTTAAAGGATGTGGGGTTTGTGGAATCTGACAGCATTGATGAAATGGCTTTTGAACACTTGAGTTCTGTTAAATTTTTATCGGTTGCTAGGACTAGAAACCTGGAATGGGAATCTGTAGTAAAAGTTTGGAGTAGATTGCCTCACTTGGTTGGTTTAGATGTTTCTAGAACTGATGTAAATCTTAGTGCTGTTACAAGAGTTTTGTCATCATCCCAAAATTTGAAAGTATTGTTTGCCTTGAATTGTCCGATTTTCGAGGGTGATGTTGAGACTAACACAATGCATTATCAAAAAGGCATAATATTGCTTACTTTTTTCAGTGAGATCTTCAAGGAAGTAGCATCATTATTCGCTGAGAATTCCAAAACTATTAGTGATGTGTTTCAGTATTAGAGGAAATTAAAGAATAGAGATAAAAACTTGGAAGAGATTTTTGATTGGATTGAATGGATCTTCTCGCATTCACTTTTGCATATTGTAGAAACCAACCTAAAAGAGTTTGATGCTTTTTGGCTCACACAAGGGGCAGCAGTATTACTCAGTTTATTGCAGAGTTCACAGGAAGAAGTTTAAGAAAGAACGACTACTGCTGTTGCAACCTTTGTAGTCATTGATGATGAAAATGTTAACATTGATCGCCGGAGAGCTGAGGCAATTTTACGCAGAGATGGAATAAGGCTGCTTTTGAACCTTGCAAGATCTTATCAAGAGGGGCTTCAATCTGAAGCAATTAAAGTATGGATTTCCTCCTTGAAGAGAATCTATTAAATACCAATCCTATTCATGTTCAACTTAAAAATTTGAAAAATACGAATGAAGTTAGACATTAAGCTTTATAATTTTATTTTAGAAGCTATGCTCTCATATTTCCACTTTGTTTTATGAGTTGCTTAGAAACTAGACACTAGCTTATTTTATTGCTTGGATGCAGTCTATAGCAAGCTTGTCCATAGATTCAAAATAGCAAAAGCTGTTGCTGAAAATGGAGGAATCAATATCCTTTACAATTTAGCAAAATCAACGAAAATATTAGTAGCGGAAAAGGCTGTTGGAGGGCTGTGGAATCTTTCCGTTGAGGATGAGCATAAGCTTGTGAAAACTGAAGAATTTTGTTGAGCTCATCTTCAAAATTGCTATCTTTACTCAAAATTGTTCCTTTAATCCTTTTCAGGGTGCCATTGCCGATGCAGGTGGTATGAAGGCTTTAGTTGACCTTATATTGAAATGGCCTTCCATCACCGATGGACTTCTCGTATGTATATTTTAGTTGTTCCTTCCTACACGTATTTGTAATGTTATTGGGGATAACTCGTGAGCCTTTGCTAAATGATAAGAACGTGCAACTGGAGCACTGGCAAATTTGGGAGGTGACGAGAAATGTAGCAAGCAGGTGGCTGCGGCTGGTCGCATCCATGCTTTGGTGATGCTTGCTCAAAATTGCAAATTGGAAGGAATGCAAGAGCAGGTATTTTGGGTTTAATTTCTATGTAAATCGAGAAATGACAATAATGATTTTGGTGATGATGATGGTTTTCTTTTTGTTACTTTGTTATTGATCAATATACTATGTTAAGGATAATAAATATATATTCTAGAAGCCCCTTTAAGAAAATTATGGATCTGAGTTACTGAGAACTATGAGGTGATTAAAGAATTGATCAAGACTATTCATGGCTTCCACACTAAGTTGATATAGTGCCCGTGTAACTTAGAACTGAGGCCCTGAAGTGCAGATTACCTTTGCATTTAGCATGGAATATGTATCTAATATTCACTTAGAATGTATATAGACTATAGCTCCTTCTACCCTATGATTACCCAACATGATATGGAGCAATGAAATATGCAAAGGAATTTCTTATCAAGTTTTTTAATTTCAAGACGAGAAAATTGCCATATTCTATTTTTAATTTATTGTGTTGTCCCTTGTTGATTGATTGTAATTGAAGATTTGTTTAGCATCCTTTGTTAAGCAACAATCTCTACCTTCTTAATGCTTATGGGCTACTCTCAAGTGGAAATAACACTACTCCTACTTGTGTCCTCATATGCTACCAATTTGCCTTGGTTTATTTGAAGTGTAAGCATGAACCTTTTATCTCCATTTGTTGATCTCTTTCGGAGAAGGATTATGGAGAAAGAATTTGCTGCTTGTCTCATGTATTAAATTATTAACGGGCTCCATTTGTCTGAAATAAGTAGAAAACCTATGCAATTGGGGATGTCTTTGGATGTTGAAGACTCGGCCCAGAACATCATGTAGTGGGTTTCAACTTTCATTGAAAACCAAGTGTCCCTTCTTGAAGAACTCAGTTGAACTATACATTTCTATGCGCATAAATATTATAGCAGATGGTCTTTAACTTTTCCAGCTATATAATATTTCTTCTCTTCATGGCTAGGTAGCTCGTGCCTTGGCTAATTTGGCTTCTAATGGGGATATCAACAGCAATAATGCTGTTATTGGGCAAGAAGAAGGTGTAATGGAAGCATTGGTGCAACTTACTTATTCTCAAAATATGGTCATAAGGTAATCTATTTTACTTCATATTTCCTGGTTTAATAATAGCCACTTCTAGAATGAAACTTAAGTAGACAGCAATATACCTCAAATGTCCCATAAATTTATTTCTACTTACTTTGATTCTTGGGGTTTCACCTCAAATGTTCCAGAGAGTGTAACTGTATCTATTAAGCTATCTCCAGACTCATAAGCCCATCTTTGGAAATATCGTTTTAGTTATTCATGTCTAATCAACTGCAGGTAGGAAGCAATTGGTGCTTTGTGGAATTTGTCATTTGATGACAAAAATCAAGAAGTAATTTTGGCAGCTGGCGGTATTAAGGCACTGGTATGGTGAATTGCATGTTAAATCTTAGTATTTCATGTTTTCAAGTAATTATTGTTCTGCTTTGTTTTACATCTAATCGATCAAATATGCAATTATCTCAAGTTTTGCATTACTTCTTGTGGAACTTAAATGCTTCTACCATGCTTTTTAGCTTGCTCTTAATTTGATCATACCCATGGCTATGAGTATGCACTTGGTAATTCCTCCACAGCTTGCAGTTATAGTTACTGTTATAACAGTATGGACATTTAATTTGCTTTGATGGTAAAGCAATTGTGGCTATGTTAAGGAGTTCTTTGCAGTTCTTTTTGAAAGCAGAGGTCGATGGACAGTAGGCTAATAAAAAGAAAAAAAATCTCTAGCTCTGTTTATTCATGACAAAAATTACAATATATAGACTAAAAGCTTAAACAAAAAGTAAGCTTTTAGAAATTCAAAATAGGAAACTAGATAATTATAAAAATATGATCATATCCCTAAAAACAAGGAATCTGCAGGTAAACATTAAAACAGAATGTTGACTAATAAACAATCCTGATCTCGGCATTTATTCTACTTTCCAACACTCCCCATCAAGCTGTGAATAGATATCAATCATTCCCAACTTGCTGACATTTGAGTCAAATTCTGACTTCAATAAGACTTTTGTGAGAATGTCTGCTTCTTGTGACTTGGTTGGCACGTAGTGTAAACTAAACGTTCCATTCTCAATTTCTGACTTGATGAAATTTTTGTCAAAGCGAACATGCTTCATTCTGTCATGCTGGACTGGGTTATGAACTATGCCAATGGCAGATTTGCTATCATTGTAAAGACTTACAGGTTCTTTCAATGGAATATGCCAGTCTTGTAGTAACCTACTTAGCCAAATTAGTTCACACACTCCTTGAGCAATTGCTCGGTATTCTGCCTCTGCGCTACTTCTTGCAACAACAGTATGCTTCTTACTCCTCCAAGTGACTACATTCCCCCATACTTTTGTGCAGTATCTAGTGGTGGACTTTGTATCTTCAACAGAACCTGCCCAATCTGCATCTACAAAACATTCAACACTTCGATGATCATTCTTCTTGAATAATAGTCCTTTCCCTGGAGTTCCTTTTAAGCAGCGAAGAATATGATTCACAGCCTCTAGATGTCTCGTGGTGGGAGAATGCATGAATTGACTTACTACACTAACACTATAGGCAATATCAGGCCTAGTTAATGATAAGTAAATCAGTTTTCCCACTAAGTGTTGATTTCTTTCCCTCTCTACAGGAGGATCTTCCTTAGTTATTTTGTGCTTCCAACTCCGATCTAAAGGTGTCCCTATAGGTTTGCACCCTAGTTTTCATGTCTCTCTTAACAGATCAAGAGTGTACTTCCTTTGGGAAATGAAAATGCCTTTCTTGCTTCTAGCTATTTCCATTCCAAGAAAGTATTGAAGGTGACCAAGATCCTTTACGTTAAACTCAGTCTGTAGTCGACTTTTAAGGCTGTCAATTTCATGAGAATCATCACCTATGATAACAATATCATCCACGTATACTATGAGAATAGATTTCTTCCCATCTTTTCCTTGCTTCACAAATAAAGTGTGATCAGCTTGCTCTTGTGTGTAGCCGAATTGTTTCATGGTTGTGCTGAATCTGGTGAACCAAGCTCTAGGAGATTGTTTCAATCCATATAAGGATTTCTTCAACTTACACACCTTACCGGTTTTACTCTTGTCTTCAAACCCTGGTGGTAGCTTCATATACACCTCTTCTTCTAAGTATCCGTTGAGGAATGCATTTTTAACATCCATTTAGTGCAATTTCCAGTTAAGATTAGCAACAAGAAAAATAATTACTTTAATGGAGTTTAACTTGGCAACAGGAGCAAAGGTTTCTTCGTAGTCTATACCATGAGTTTGAGTATAGCCCTGAGCAACTAACCTTGCTTTGTATCTGTCTATGTTCCCATCTGCACCAAGCTTTATAGCAAAAATCCATTTGCATCCCACAACTTTCTTCCCTTCGGGTAGATCCACCACATCCCATGTCCTGTTTTCATTCAAGGCAGTCATCTCTTCCATTACAGCAACTCTCTACTTTGGATCTTGAAGTGCATCATGAACATGTTTTGGAATCTCCATGTGATCTATTTTTGAAGTAAATACCCTGCACTTTGGAGACAGCTTAGAGTATGTAAGATAACTTGAGATAAGATGCTTTGTGCAAGACCTAATCCCTTTTCTAATAGCAATAGGAACATTAAGATCATCAATTGTACAATTACCTTCCTTAGACAGTGTGTCTTCCTTTGGATTTGGCATCGGATCTAATGTTTGGTTTTGTTAAGGAACTCGTGGTCGCCTAGAGTAGACTCGAAGTTCACCTTGGAATGTCTTCTCGGATTCTCCCCCTTGATCTGTCACCTGTATGGGTTCAAATTGTTGGATAGATGACTTTTCTAGAGATGCAATAGGAGAAGGGTATGAGACTGGGAGAGAAATAGATGGATCCCAATGATTTTCTTCACTTGAATTCTCCCCCTGAAGAGAAGCATTGGGGTAAAAGGATTGGTTTTCAAGGAAGGTGGTGTCATAGGATATATAGAACCGTTTGTATGATGGACAATAACATTTATACCCCTTTTGTGAAGGAGAATACCCCAAGAAGATGCATTTTATGGCTTTCGGATCAAGTTTTCCTTGAGTGGGATTAGAATTATGAACAAATACAGTGCACCCAAATATTTTAGGAGGAAGAGAATCAAGGATTCTTACATGGGGAAATAATGTTCTTAGACAACTGAGAGGAATTTTGAATTGAAGAGCTTTGGAGGGAAGTCTGTTAATAAGGTATGTCGCGGTTAACACGGCCTCACCCCAAAAACAATTTAGAACATGACCTGTAAACATGAGAGAATGAGCTACTTCAAGAATGTGACGATTTTTTTGCTCAGCAATACCATTCTGTTGGGGAGTATTTGTACAAGAGCTTTGGTGGAAGATACCATGCTCAATAAAATAATTTTTAACATCCTGTGAAAAATACTCTCCACCATTGTCAATTCGAAGAATCTGAATAGGAGACTGAAAAATGTTTGTGACAAGTTTATGAAATTGTTTGAATATGGGACTTACTTCAGATTTTTCTTTCATGAGATAAATCCAACACACACGAGTGTGATCATCAATGAATGTAATAAACCACCGTGTTTCAGTGACATTTGGAAATCGTGCAGGACCCCAGATGTCACTATGAATAAGATGAAATGGTTTTGAAGCTTGATAAGTATGAGCAGGATGATTTTTTCGTGATTGTTTTGCATAATACAATGCTCACATTGGAAAGAATAAACATCTTTATTGATAAATAAATTTGGGTACACATACTTTAGGTAATTGAAACTAGGATGACCAAGATGTTTATGCCAAAGAATAACATCTGAATTTGAAGAGGTGGACAAAGAAAATTTTTCAGGTAATAAAGATCTTGAAGGAGAACCAGAGAGATAATAGAGACCATTTCGTTCCTCAGCATTGCCAATCATCATCCCCGAGGACAAATCCTGAAATTCAGAATGAGTAGGAAAAAAAGTTACTGCACAATTTTGATCTTTAGTTAATTTGCTAATGGAAATAAGGTTATATCTTAGATTAGGAACATGGAGAATGGATTTTAAAGTTAACCCAGAGAGAAACAAATCACCCAAACCAGCCATTAAAGAGGATTTACCATTTGCCACAGTAATTTTTTCTTCACCATTACATCTTTTTATATGATGAGAAACCAGAAAAGGACCTAGTCATGTGGTTAGACGCCCCTAAATCAATGATCCACCCTTCATGTATTTCCTTTTTTGACAAAAAAGATGATTGTGTGTTACCTTTTTGAGCAACATTAACAGATGTTGCTAGGGCAGGCAACTCATTTCTAGGCTGCTTTAGCAAGTTTTTTAACATCTCCATTTATTCTGCTGTGAATGGGACGTGGCTGCATTTAGCTTCTTGGTTTTTGCAGTGGTTTCAGCTATATTTGCTGAAGGGTTCTTCTTTTGTTGACTCCTTGGCTTCCAATCCACAAGTTTCTCGTGAATATCCCAACATGTTTCTTTAGTGTGGTATGGTTTGTTGTAGTGTTCACACCACAGCTTGTTTTCCTTTAACTGGTGGTTTCGGAAATTATGGTTGGAGTCTCCTCAAGTTGTTGCGAAGGCTGAGCCAAGTTGAGTCTCCTCGGTAGTGTTCAAATGCAACATGACTCTTTTTCTGCTTTCTTCCCTTCTAAGTTCAGCAAACACTTCACGGTTGATGGAAGTGGCTTCGTTCCAAGGATCCTCCCTCTAACTTCATTTAACTCTTTATTCAGCCCTCGAAGAAAATCAAAAACTTTTTCTTTTCAAGCGTTTGGTTATACAATTTACTGTCATCCAGACATTTCCAGTTTATTGTATAGAACAAATCCATTTCTTGCCATAATTCAACTAGCACAGTATAATACTCAGTGACTGACCTACTGCCTTGCCTTGTATTCTGGAGCGTGGAGCGGATTTCAAAACACTGTGATGAGTTCTATAGATCAAAATACATCTCTTGAACAATCACCCAAATCTCATGGGCAGTCTTGTAGAATAAGTAGGTCCTCCTAATTCTAGGCTCCATGAAATTAATTAACCAAGCCATGACAATTGAATTTTTAGCCTCCCATGTCTTATAACTAGGATTTGCTAAATCAGGTGCAGGGACATCACCTGTGAGATAGCCCATCTTCCCTTTGCCTTTGATCACAAGAAGAACTGATTGAAACCATTCCTGGAAATTTAACCATTTTAATTTATGTTGGGTTATTTGAAGAGAGTGATTAATTTCAGAGGATGAGAAGGAACCAAGGGCATTGGATGAAGGAATTTGAGTGGGTAAACCCCTAGATGATACAACAGAGGAAGATGACTAGACAGTACCAGCCATGGAAGCTGTTTTGGATTTTTGTTGGTGTTATAGAAATAATCTGCCAACAGGAAAGCTTGGCTCGGATACCATGAAAGCAAAGGTCGATGGACAATAGGCTAATAAAAGAAAAAAATCTCTAGCTCTGTTTATTCATGTAAAAAATTACAATATATAGACTAAAAGCTTAAACATAAAGTAAGCTTTTAGAAATTCAAAATAGGAAACTAGATAATTATAAAAATCAGATTATATCCCTAAAAACAAGGAATATGCAGGTAAACATTAAAATAGAAAGTTGACTAATAAACAATCCTAATCTTGACATTTATTCTTCTTTCCAACACTATTAAACTGATGGTACATTAGAGTGTTATCAATCTTACAGTATGGAATAGGAACTGAGAGTTTCAGTTCAATAAGGTGATGAAACAAAGATCAGCTTAGATGTTCATAGACCACTTTGATTCTGCTTTTTGGTTCATGAGTGGTAATTTTGGTGTGAATCGAGGGTTTATCGAAGGTTTCTTCTATAAATCAACTAAAGCTATGTAAAAATCAGTGAAGATAATTTTGTCTGATGTCAAAATTTGGAAGGAAATAGAATTCCTAAGGATGATATTGTTTGATAGTGAGAGCAATTCTTGTTGATGAAGCTCTCCGCCTTAATGATTCTATTAGTGTTAGGAATGCCTCATATACAAACGCCGAACAAGAACAAAGTTTATAACTCTATGGCCTTGAACTGATAACCCTTACCTTTACACAAAAATATATTATTTGGCTGTTAGCTTCCTTGCAGGTTGTTGAAATTTTATTCTGATTACATGATTAAGTTGCTCTAGGTCAATCTAGCTCAAATGCTTCCTAAGCTCTTCAAGAAAGAGCTGCATGTGCTCTTTGGGGATTGTCAGTATTCGAAACTAGCAGGTATTCAGGGAAATTTCTTTGTTGTAATTGCTCAATGTTTCACTTATGCAATAATACTTGTTGAACAAGTTCTTAGGTGAAATAAGATCTTTGCTTTGGTACGGTATAAATTTTATCCAGATATTTTTGTGTAACCAAATGCAAGTGATGATGGTCTTGTTCATACTATTTAGTAATGAAGCATTTAGTGCATGTGCATAAACCGTAAACTCTACACTTAATTCATCTTCACTGTTTCATGTCTCAAAAGAATGTTTGATCTACAACCATTTAGGCTTCAGTTGTGTAATACTATGTCAAAGAAAAAGATTCAATCTCTTTTTTCTATTTGAATGTAGCATTGATATTGGAAGAGAAGGTGGTATAGCTGCACTTATTGCATTAGCACGCTCAGATATTGAAGTAAGTTTTTCGTTCTAGCTCACTCAAATGAGTTGTTAATCTCAAAATTAGCTTAAGATGTTGTCCTTTACATTCACAGTGATTGTAATCCTTCTGTGAATACTCTCTATATAGTGTCAGCATTAGTGCATTTGCATTAGTCCTGATTTCTATGAATTCGAAGTCTATTTAAATAGTCATATTATATCGTTGTTAGGCTTTGCTGACCATAAAGAAGTTAGAGAATAAAACCTACTTTTGGGTGTTTGTTTGCTTTTCAGGATGTCCATGAGACTGTTGTTGGAGCACTTTGGAATTTGGCTTTTTATTATGAGAATGCTATCCGTATAGTACAAGATGATGGAGTTCAATCCCTTGTTCGTATATGCTTTTCGTCGGCCTAAAAAATGGCACGTTTTATGGCTGCATTAGCCATGGTTTACATATTTGAAGGGAGGTATGTCAAAACTATTTCCGAAAGGCACTTCTATTTGTTGCAAAAAAAACCTTTTGAGACTGCTTTTTATGAGAATCAAATAAGAAGAGAAAAGAATCATATTTAAGCTTCGGTAAATAGTGGCATTGACTGTTCAAAAAATTGTTTTAAAATTTACTCTCGAGGTGTAACTTTTGGCATATGTATTTACAGCATTAATGCAACTACAACTGTTCCAGGGGGGCCTTCACCTTCAACGCAGGGCAGTTCAAAGACTCTAAACATAGATGGGGTTGGAAGGATGGCCTTGAAACACGTCGAAGAATTTCTGATCTCATTTTACGAACCACAAACCTTTAATGCTGCTGCTGCAACCACAGCTTTGGCACAGATAACAGAAGCCATAAAAATACCAAAAGTAGGCTTTCTTAGATGCAAGTTTGGTTTTTGTTCGTAGTATTTTAAATTCTAAAGACGAAACCGGTAATTTCATATCTATTTATGGTAGTAAGATTTAAGAAGTAAAGGCTATTTAATTGTTAGCCAAGTCTAACAACATTCCACTATCTGCGCTTCTTGTGGAGAACATGATATTTGCATGCGCTTGCCACTTCTCGCAGTCTCTATCTGTCTTTCTGTCATTCGTCTCTCCTTCTTTTCTATCTCTTGATAGTCAAAGAAAACCAACACAAGGGAATTTTATGAACTTCTCTAGAACTCAGACTTTGTTGGTTCTGGACTTATGTTGTCCCTTACATATGCTTGAAACACCGACGTTTCTAGTTTCTAACCGAAACTCATGACTCTACTAAACCAGACTTTTTAATGAAACAAGCATGGCCAAACAGTGTGTTTTAGCAGCTCTGATCTCTTAAATCCTTAATTCTTACATTTAGCATGGTATGCAACTCTTGCTACACTCCAAACTTAATAGTAAAACTAATAACCAACAGACCACCCGAAACTTTTTGTAGTAACAGTTATTTTCGCAGTGTGTAAGGCCCCAGACCATAAATCAGGGTCACCTTACTCACCCGTACTGTCGGCTTTAGGTCCAGACCACAAAGCAGGACCCTCACGGCTTTGTCCCAAGGGTCCTAAAGAACTCAGGATAAATCCCCTTGAGCGCGTCCGTAGTGACTTGAACCCTTGACTTTGTCAAGATGGCCTAATGGTTAGTAGTGACTTGACATCTTGACATAGTCAAGGGTTCGAGTCACTACGGACGCGCTCAAGGGGATTTATCCTGAGTTCTTCAGGACCCTTGGGACAAAGCCGTGAGGGTCCTACTTTGTGGTCTGGATCTAAAGCGGACAGTACTGGTGAGTAAGGTGACCCTGCTTTGTGGTCTAGGGCCTTACAAAAAAACGCGTGTTTTTTTGTAAGGCCCCGGCCCGTCCGCCGTTACTCATCCGTACTGTCCTCTTTGAGGAGCCCACATGACCCCCTCAAGGTTTTGTCGTAAGGCCCAACCCGTTCACTGGGTCACTCACAATTCGCGTCCGGAGCGACTTGAACCCTTGACTTCCTCAAGTGTCAAGTCACTCTTAACCAATTGTCCGCCTAATGGTTAGTAGTGAACGGGCTGGGCGTTACGTAGTGAGACCAACATATTTCAAACTTGTTCTTCGCTTTTTGTATGAAACACAAGGTTTACTCCAAACATTTTGTAGGAAATGTTTTGGCAAGCCAACAGTTAGACAGTCACACCTATTCTTGTAAATACTGCATATGACAGCAAAAAAGCTGTTCGTCGTATACCAGGTTTATCTTGATCCTCCTATGGCATGCTTACTCATACAGCTGCAATCAGCATGGTTCCAGAAATCTCTATATCTAAGCGCAATGGGTTTATGGTGCAAAATTGCTGAAGCTACTATAAATTTTAGCATGCATTTCCACTGCATGTTCATAAATACAACTGAGGTTTGCATCATAAATATGCTAGTTTGCTAAATGTTTTTCGCAAGATCTTTTAATACTTGTCACCTTTTTCTCAGTAAATGAAATTTTCGCGAGTTTCATTTTCATAATTCTTATCTTCAGGATCATCTCTGCATTCTAATATGTTCCATTTCTTTTTCCTTTCTGTCTCTCCAGCGAAGCTGAGATCAACCGATTTGTCAAAATGTTAAGTGACCCTTCTCCTGTACTGAAGTCCTGTTCTGCGTTTGCTCTTTTGTAAGCAAGTTCCTGTTCTCTGTCTTATTTATTAAAAACTTTTACATTTTTACAACAGCTTAAGAATTTTTGCCATGCAGTTCACCATGCCTAGAGGACGGCATCCAATGCACCATTCAAGCGTCCTTCGAAATGCAGGTGCACCAAATATCTTACGTGATGCTGCTGCTCCTGCATCAACAATCCCTATTCAAGTCAAAACTTTTGCAGAAATCGTGCTTCAAAACCTCGAGCACCACCATGAAGTCTCAAGTTAGTTGCGAGTATTGTTTCTGCTGAACTTTGCACTTGGAGCTTTTCATCCTCAAACAAGCACAATCTTCTTTAGAGTTGAACCCAACCACCTCATCCCCTTCACCGAGGACTACCAGTCTTTCGCTGTAGTGTCAGTCACTAACGTTCAAAATTGGTCATTCTATCATACATCCTCGATCACTTGTGTAAGAAAATGAAAAGGAGGCCTGTATGCTTATGGAGATCACTACACCATTGTTAATGAAGTCTGGCAAAAAATTAGGAAGGATCTTTTTTACCCTTTAATCTCCCTTTAAACCAAACTCAAAAACAAGAAGGGAAATGAAGAATAATACTATCATAAGAGATCAATTAGATTTTTATGCACATATAGTTTGTAGTGTTTTTTCATCATTAGGTTTTTATACATATACTTTGTATTAAGTTTCTGCTCAATTCACTCTAGTTTTTCAGTTTCTGGTTTGCTTCAATATGGTTAAACTCCTTAGGCTGGCCTGAATGGTCTGTTTCCTTTTTATTTTTATCGGTACATAGGAAGCCAAAGTCTGAGAATAAAAGAATGAATTGCATGTATTAGGATTCAAACTCTAGAATAAGCTGAAGCCGAAGCCTTTTTCGGACACCATGCTTTGACAGCAGCATACGTGCTCCTAACGTAACCAAAGGCCTACCAACATCTAGTAAAGGCAGCTGTCAGGCTATAACTAACACCAAGCTATAATTGTCGTCTTTCGAGTATTAAGATTTGAACTCTAAATTTATAGGACACATCACTTCTTAAGAATGAATACATGAATCGTTTAAACTAAGCCCAAGTTTGAAATTTACGTTTTGCATTCCTCGATTTCAGTGGAAGAAAAAAGAAAAGAAAAAGATGGCAGAAAAGGTTTGTGGTTGAATGGAAAATGCTCAGTGAAAGACGCCAATTTCTACTAGCTAGCGTTGGTCGTTTCACTTTGCTTGCAAGCCCGCACAAGGTTGGTGGAGCGGAGGACCATCTTAGGCTTTGGTTGAAGTTTAAATGAATTAGTTATAAACGAATATAAAAGTACGAATAACATATTACATTTTAAATGAACGAATAATAAATGATTATAAACGAGCTTATTTGCGAATAAAAATGAACGAATCACATATCTATTCATGTTTGATTAATGGCTTAATAGCCAAATAAGCCCTCAACCTTTAGCCCAAAATGGAATTCAGCCCTCAACGTTTTATTGCATGAAATTCAGTCCATAAACTTTTATTTCAGTGGAAATAGACCAAATCTGTTAAATGAACTAACTGCCATTAGTTTTGCATACGTGGCATGCCACGTGGCAGCTAACTAAGCTATCCACGTCAGCTGCCACGTATGCAAAACTAACGGCAGTTAGTGTCATTTAACAGATTTTGACTTAATTGCATAATCGTAAAAAATTAAGGGTTTATTTCCATTGAAATAAAAGTTTATGGACTGAATTTCATGCAATAAAACGTTGAGGGCTGAATTCCATTTTGGGCTAAAGGTTGAGGGCTTATTTGGCTATTAAGCCTTGATTAATTAATAAACGAATACTAAAATATGGTTCATGATCGTTAATTAAGCTTAATAAACCGAAAAAAAAAAAAGGTATAGATGGACTTTTTTGCGTTTAGGCCCATTTGGCATTGGATTTCTGATTTCTTCCATTCCAACAATCTAAGAAATAGATGAAACGACGTCGCTGCGGTTGCATTGCTTCTCCTATATCGTTGTCTCATGACTCGTAAGCATAGAAAATCAGCAGAAAGGAATCAATGATGCTGGATCTAGGACCATTTTCGGACGAGAAGTTCGATCCGAAGAAATGGATAAACTCGGCGTGCAAGACTCGGCATCCTCAGGAATCCCTCGACAAGCACATGGTGGATCTCGAAATGAAGCTTCAAATGATTTCCGAAGAGATCGCCGCTTCACTCGAGGAGCAAAGCGCTGCCGCCCTCCTCCGTGTTCCTCGCGCCACCCGTGACGTCCTCCGACTTCGCGACGACGCAGTTTCTCTTCGCAATTCTGTCGCTGGCATCCTCGACAAGGTCAAGAAGGTCTGATATGTACCTTTCAGATCTTACCTCAAGAAAGTGCCGGAAACTTGAAATGCTCCTTGTTGATTAGAAGCCAAATCATGATATTATTTTTAAGCTCAATTGAGATTTAATTCCTCTTAAATACAGGAATAAGCTAAAACGTTAACTGATTTGAGTAATTAGACGCTTATATTTCCTTGTGTTCTAATGCTATAGTTTTATAATTAATTCATGGATTTGAAGAGGCACTTAGTTTTCTATTAGTGATCTTGTTGCAAATTGGCTCTTATTTGCAGGCGGAGGGATCCTCGGCGGAGCCTATCGCTGCTCTTGCTAAAGTTGACACTGTCAAGCAGCGGATGGAAGCTGCATATGAGACATTGCAGGTGAGTATCATCGATTATTTTTATTTTATTTATCATCCTGATCTATCAAATATCAATTTTCAAGTTCATGTTATCATTGATTATTTTTTATTTTATTTATCATCCTGATCTATCAAATATCAAATTTAAAGTTCATGTTAGGGTTTGTTATAAGTTTTTTTCCCTTTTTTTCCTTACATCTGTAAAAACAGGATGCTGCAGGGTTAACACAATTGAGTGCAACGGTGGAGGATGTGTTTGCCAGTGGGGATCTTCCTCGTGCTGCTGAAACCTTGGCTAATATGAGGCATTGCTTGTCTGCTGTTGGAGAGGTAACTGTATTTTAGTGCTTTCCATATGATGTTATCTGGTTTGTCATCCATAAAGTTTGATGATCTAATGTTTATCGGTGAATTGCCTGTTTCTAGGTAGCTGAATTTGCGAATATTAGAAAGCAACTTGAGGTCTTAGAGGACAGGTTAGACACAATGGTGCAGCCTCGTCTCACAGATGCATTATCCAATCGCAAGGTTACTGTTTTCCATCACAAGACCTTTGTTGCTTTTTTTTTTTGACTTACAATTCCATCATCTCTCTTTCTTTCTTTTTTTTACTATTAGATTGCTCTATACATTTATTCCTGTTACAACTATACAGGTTGATGTTGCCCAAGATTTACGAGGAATTCTTATTCGAATCGGAAGATTCAAGTCTCTGGAGTTGCACTATACTAAAGTTCACCTAAAGCCTATAAAGCAGCTCTGGGATGATTTTGACTCTAAGCAGCGAGTTAGTAAGCTTGCTAATGAGAAGAGTGAAGTTGAAAGGCTGTCAAGTGGTAATGAATTACAGCCAAGTTCTCTGACAGTTTCTTTCTCAAGTTGGTTGCCAAGTTTCTATGATGAGTTGCTACTCTATCTTGAACAAGAATGGAAGTGGTATGACATTTCAATGATCCACAGTTTCAATTCTTGAAGTTGTTTTCCATGCTTTCTTATTTTCTCTTCTGCAAAACTTAGAACTGCTTTAGACTTTTTTTCTTGCTATGTTACCTAAAATTTGCTGCAAAAGGAGTTCATTACTTTGGAGTTTATGTTACTTACACATATCTTATTAATTTATTTTCAAAGCTGCTTGTTCTACATCATAAATGGAAGAAGGGTCAACTAAATTCATTGCACTTTAAAATGGTAAATTGGCAAAGATTGCTGGATTGTTTGTGGCAAATTTGCTTCTCTTCCAAAAAATATGAATATTCTGGAATGAGCATTTACAAATTCTTCTCCCCAGGTGTATGGTTGCTTTTCCTGATGATTATAAGACTCTTGTACCAAAGCTTCTCATGGAGACCATGGCAGCTGTGGGGTCAAGTTTTGTTTCTCGCATCAACCTTGCTACTGGAGAGGTTGTTCCTGAGACAAAAGCACTTGCTAAAGGTTATAGTTAGCTTTCATGATATCCTTTAGTTGTTATTTGCATCAGTTGATCGATCTGTCTGATTTTCAGCTAACGGGCTTCTCTTGATTATTGTATTCTCACATTCTTGTTAATGACATCAGGTATATTAGACATTTTAACTGGAGATCTGCAAAAGGGTAGCAAGATTCAGACTAAGCATCTAGAAGCCCTGATTGACTTACACAATATGACGGGAATCTTTGCAAGAAATATCCAGCACTTATTTTCAGAATCTGATCTCCGAGTTTTAATGGACACGCTGAAGGCAGTTTACTTTCCATATGAATCATTTAAACAGAGGTAATAACAAGGATAATAAAATGCAAATGCCTCTCTTTTCTTCTTTTTTCCTATTTATAAATCTTGAGGTGCAGAGTCTACAGATTTTCCGGGTTCTCCATGTACCTTTCAAACATTTGACTATAGTGTAGACTTGGCTTGTTTAATAGGAAACCAACATATTATGTTGTCTGCTTTTTATCACTGCCCTCATCATTTTTTCTAATTCAATTTCCATTCGGGTTTAAACTTTTTTCTTCTGAGCAGAGGAAGATGTGGGTGTAATCTTTTCTTGTGTCTGCTTCATTTCTGATTCTCGCAATTTTATCTCTTTGTATTGGGGAGCATATTTTGGTGTTCTGTGTTTTTTAATTAGTAAACTGGATATGTTCTAGGTATGGACACATGGAACGTGCAATCCTCTCCTCTGAGATTGCTGGGGTGGATCTCAGGGGAGCTGTCACTCGTGGTCTGGGGGCCCAGGGTATTGAACTCAGTGAGACTGTTCGAAGAATGGAAGAATCTATTCCTCAAGTTATTGTACTTCTTGAGGCAGCTGTAGAGAGGTGCATCAGCTTTACTGGTGGATCAGAGGCAGATGAGCTAATTATTGCACTTGATGACATAATGTTGCAGTACATTTCTACTCTCCAAGACACCCTCAAATCACTCAGAGCTGTCTGTGGAGTGGATCACAAGGACATGAGCCTGGACAAGAAGGAAGGGGCTCAAAATTCAAGAAAAACTGACTTGGTCTCTAATGAAGAGGAGTGGTCTATTGTTCAGGGGGCCTTGCAGATACTCACAGTTGCAGACTGTCTAACAAGTAGATCTTCTGTCTTTGAAGCATCCTTGAGAGCTACCCTGGCTCGATTGAGCACAAGTTTGTCTGTTTCAGTATTTGGTTCAAGTTTGGATCAAAACCAGTTACATGTCACAAATGATGATGGAAATGGTGAACCACCATTGGGTGGAAGAGCTGCCTTGGACATGGCAGCTGTGCGGCTTGTTGATGTTCCTGAGAAGGCCCGGAAACTGTTTAACCTTTTAGATCAGGTGTGTGAAAATAAAATCAGTGCTTCCTTTACTGTTTCCTGTGTTGCTCGCATTTATTTTTCAGCTTGGAGCCACAAAAGCAGAAGATGCAATTAAATTGCAAAAGGCTAAATCTTTCCATGCCTTCTCCTTGTGGTGGTGCCAGATCTCATCATTTAGAAGACTAGCTTTATTTGCCACTGCAAGTTGACAAACTTGAAATGTTGACAATGATGATTTGTTGTTGTGCAGTCTAAAGATCCCCGATTTCATGCACTTCCACTTGCATCCCAAAGGGTAGCAGCATTCGCCGAAACAGTGAATGAGCTCGTTTACGACGTCCTCATATCTAAAGTACGACAACGTCTCAGCGATGTGTCTCGATTGCCAATCTGGTCTGCAGCAGAGGAACAAAGTGCTTTTCCTCTCCCAACCTTCAGCGCATACCCTCAGTCGTACGTGACCAGTGTTGGTGAATATCTTCTTACTTTGCCTCAACAATTGGAGCCACTTGCTGAGGGTATTTCTAACAGTGACGCCAATAACGATGAAGCTCAGTTCTTTGCAACAGAATGGATGTTCAAGGTAGCATTCTTTATCCTCTTAGCCGTGATAGTTTTTGAATGCCTGGCTAGAAATGTTTAAGTAAAACTAACACAATGTATGCGATGGAAAGGTTGCTGAAGGTGCCACAGCCTTGTACATGGAGCAGCTCCGCGGCATCCAGTACATAACAGATCGTGGAGCACAACAGCTATCAGTTGATATCGAGTACTTGAGTAATGTGCTTTCTGCTCTTTCAATGCCGATCCCTCCAGTTCTTGCAACCTTTCAAAGCTGCCTTGGAACCCCTAGAGATCAGTTAAAAGACCTTATGAAGTCGGATTCTGGTAACCAACTTGATCTTCCGACTGCAAACCTTGTGTGTAAAATCCGGCGCCTGAATTTGGAGCAGTAAAATTTTTGCCTCAGAAAGAGTTTTTTTATTTTTTTTTATTTTTGTAAATTGAATACAATACCGTCTAAGTTAGGCATTCACCTTACTTAAGTTTCACCTGTTTTTTATTTATGAGTTTCTATTGCAGATGTAAATGAATCATAAATACAATACTCTATTGATATTCGAGTTTGATTAGTTTATTTTTTAATCGATTTTGAAGTACTTGAATAATTCATTGAGTTAAATTTAAATATTTTATAATTTTTATTATTTTAGTTCGATATATATTTTGTTTTTTTTAATAATTTATCATTTTATTCATAATATATAATTAAAAAATAAAAATCGAAACTTATTGAATCAAATTCACATCTATCAAATTATATTCAAACGATTTGAAATTTTTGAACTTAAATTCAAATTTTATATTCAAACGATTTGAAATTTTTGTTAACTTAAATTCAAATTTTATATTCAAACGATTTGAAATTTTTGTTAACTTAAATTCAAATTTCAAAAGCTAATCACAATGGAGTTTAAATCGAATTTTGAATCTATATTTTCATGACAAATTTGAACCTAATATTAGATCAACTTGATTAAACTCTCTCTACCCTTATAGCTGAATGTTCTTTTAGTTACCAATTTCACCCCAAGCTTTCTCAAAATTTACATTCAGACCAACATCTTTTGAATTAGTCTTCACCTAAACTCGTAAATAAAAGGCTTAATAATCAAATGTACAATTAATATTTTGCATAAAATGAATATAAGTACTCAACGTTTTATCGCAATCTATAAACTTTTATTTTACCGTAAATAAACCCTCAACTTTTCAAAATCATGTAACTAAGTTAAGATTTGTTAAATGACATTAATTGCCGGTTGAACATCTATATTATAAAGAATAAGAAATGAAATACATTTGTTACTATAAAGTAATAAATGATAAAATTGAACATATTTGATTGTTATTCTTTCACGTTTTATATCTATGTTTAAGAATTTTACAAGTAAAATTTCATTAAATTAATATATATATATATATATATATATATTTGTGTGTGTATGTCTCTTGGTGTGCATTGAAGGAGGATTTATTTATAATATAATAGTGTTTATGCTACATTTGTCAAGAACCATATAGCTAATTTTTGTTCAGCAAATATTATTTCTTTGTAAAAAAAAATTGTGTTATTTTTTGCTTGAAAATTTTTATATTAATTTATGTTTCAATAAAAAATTTAATAAATTGACTTACAATATTTGCCCCCACTGAGTAATAATCCTGAATCTGTCCCTGCTCCTAACATATTTTATACATAATAACTTTAGATTTATACTTAATCTTGTATTGTTTATATTAACTTTAAGTTAATTATCAAGTGCTTACGATTCTTCTAATATATGTTACACCAAATGACTTTAAATTTAAGTAGTTTTTACGTTGACTTTACAGTAAAATCAAAAGTTACGATCTTCCTACAGAATTTCCCATGTGAAATTGTACTTAATACACGGCGAGTCAATTATTATCTAAATTAACTCCTCTTTTCCCCCAATTTGGCACCAAACAAAGCATCATCTTATTCTTCGGGCAGAAGTGAAGAGAATACACTATTTTTCTTACTATGCCAAGAAGCGTACATAGAATATCTTAAAAATATTTGGTTCCAAACATTGTTGGTAGTTAACTTTTCATCCAAATAGGCTACGAGAGGTGTCGACAAGCAAGGCCAGAGAGACGATGGACAACAAGTAATGGGAGAAGCGTCCTTTTCTCTTTCGGGTTTACACCTTGGATTAAGACCCCATAATGCAAATTGGCTCAACTTTCAGATCAACATTTGTTCTTCCCTTTCCTGGCACAACAATAAAAAATGTGTCATTATTAAACAATATCATCAACCAAAATTTGTGGACTCCAGCTACGATTTGATCTCTTAATCAGACTAATATATCAAGCTTTGTATCTATAGATAATTAAGCCAGCAAAGAATTAGAATTAAGCAAAAAGGGATGAAAAGTAATTGTTATTGATGTGAAATGTCTTTGATCCAAATCAAGCTAAGATCAATTTACTAATGAATTAATTATTGTAATTAAATATATAGTGATCAAGCTTTAGACCGAAATATATGACCAACCTAATCTCACTCGACTTAAGGCTAAGCTCATGTTCTTCTAGTTGACTAGAAGGGTCCAATTTTTTATTTAACTGTTTTATGATTTGTGGGAGCTTGTTTTTATAAAGGATCAAATTAATGACTTTGCATGTTTATGACCGTGGCAAAAGAAGAGAAAGGGCAAGAAGAAGTCTTGGTGCAACGAACGACGGAGTGTTTATATAATTTATCTATTTTAAATTAATATTTAGAAAGTTCAATTTTCTCCTACGAATCACTTTTGATTCTTGCAATTTTCATGGGTGATCATTTGATTTATTTTATATATATATATATATATATATATATATATATATATATATAAAGGAACTGCTGAATCAAAAACATAAAAAGTGTATGTGTGTATATATATACGCACACATATACTTATACATATACACATACATATATATAGGATTATATTCTATTCACTACTTATACATATACACATTCGTCAATTGCGTGGAGTAGAAGAAATTTGATGTTCTTTAAATAAAATTTTCTAATTCAAACCTTGTGAATGAAGAAAACAATGTTTGGAGAGCTCTCTCATTTAGGATACGATAGTAGCTCCACTTGAATTCCCAAAATAACCTTCAAATACTAAAGATTTTCAACCAAAAAAAAACCTCTAAATGTATGTACATATAATATTGGGAAAGAAGCAGGCTGCATAAAACATTCACATTTTTATTGAGCAGAACTCTATTTCATTTATCTCGTGAAATCAAATCAGAATTACAAATAAAGTCCGGCAGGCATCCCTCCCATAAAACAGAAGACCCCACCGGACAATGAACCTTAGCTATATAATGAGCTAGAGTATTAGCTAGTCTACTTACATAACCGAAATTGCATGAATGAAACCGTAAAACTAAATCCAGTATGCTAAGTACTAGATTACCTCCCTCCCACAGTGTTGGATCAGACTTGTTAAGCTCCTTTACAGCCAGCAATGAGTCACTTTCAGTATAGGCATGGTTTAAACCACTGTTCAATGCCATCTCCACTCCCCGTTGTATCGCCAACATCTTAGCATGCAATGGATTAGCAGCCCTGTTAACACATTTAGCACCAGCCGAAATAACACTATCCCAAATCACTACTCCTAAGCTAGCTTCCTAATTTCTCTTATCAAAAGCTACATCCACATTCACCTTCATGACATCACCTCCTGGAGGGCTCCATTCCTACCTGTGTTGTTCAGCTTGTCGATGATAGGACTGAAGTCTCCCAATTCCCCTAATCTCCTCTGCCATTCTTCTAGCAGTAGCCACTATGCAGCCAGCAGTTCTACTATAACCAAACTTAGCAAACGTAGACACAACACAAGTGACACGATACGAAAAAACTGTGTACGTATTTGAAAATTTCTTATTTCGTGTTTATCCGTGTCGACACGAATTTAGACATGATAATTTTCGTGTTTTAGCCGTGTCAAATATAGTTAAACATGTGTAAGATACGAAAACACGTTTAAGAAAATTGTGTTACATGAATACATGATTAGTATATACACGACACGAAAAATACATTTAAAGAAAACCGTATTACACGGATACACGTATAAGACACAGTAACCGTACATGCTTTTAGTGGGAATTGAACCTAGGCCAAAAGTAAAAATACTTAAGTGTCAATTTTACCAAATGAACAATTGTAATGTTATTAACATAATATTTTATGAAAATTAATTTATTAAAATAAACTAATGCTTTAATAAATATTGCAATAAAATAAATTAATAAATTTAATTATGAAATTAAATTAATTAATTATGGTTAAGATAATAAAAGTTTATAAATTTTGAAAATAAATTATTGAGAACTTAAGTTAAGAACTTAAGATACAATTATCAATTCTTTACATATATGATACTATAATGTAAGATACTATATGATATTTTTTATTATAATGTATAAAATATAAATATAGTATTATACTAATAAGAGATTGTATAATTATTTAATTATTTTATATTACGGACACTGTATCACATAATATTGATAACAAATTAAGAGTTTACACTTTACAGAATTACATTATTCAGTATACTAAGGGATTTTATAGTTTATTGATTTATTCTATATTAATTATCACATTATAGAAAATTAAAATAACATAATACTAGCATACAAATTATTATAGTAAGAATAATATATTAATATAGTTATTTATGATTTATTTTATATACTTAATCTTAAATCATGTCATATGATGACAATGAATTGATGATATTATTATATATAATAAGAATAGTAGAATTGATGATATTATTCTATATCAATTATTACACTATAGGAAATTAAAATAACATAATACTAACATATGAATTATTACAATAAGAATAAAATATTAAAACAAAGTAACAAACATAATACTAGTACTAACATACAAATCATAGTCATATGATGACGATAAATTGATGATATTATATATAAAAAGATTAGGAGACTTAGAGTTAAGAACTTACGTTCATAGCTTTGAAATTTATAATAAAAGATTTACTTTAAATCACTTGTATAATAACGAGAAGAATTTATAACATTTATATAAATTAAAAAATATATGATTTGTTTTAAATCATACAAAAGTTTATAACTTATAAGAAATTATTTTAAGTAGATATAAATTATTTTAAATGAACATATACAATATGTTTATTTAAAATTTATGTAAAGGTATAACTATTAATAATATATTTCAAAATTTGTAATAATTTTTAAAATTTATGTAAAAGATTAATAAAATGCAATTTAAAAAAATTATTTATAACCTAAATAAATAATAAATTATTAAAAAAATTAAAAACTTAAACCGAGGGCTATTATTTTGTTAAAAAAATATTATTATTTTGTTAAATTTGTTATTAATATTTGAATGTTAATTAATATAGATGTAAAACAATGTAAATTTGATTTTTTTTATCATTTTTTTATTATTTTTATTTTTAATCGTGTCATTCGTGCCATGTTTATTCGTATCGTATCAATTTCGTGTTAATCGTGTCTTATCATGTGACATGAATAATTATCATGTGTTAGTCATGTCGTGTCACGTGTTACACGTAAAAAAATGTATCGTATTTGTGTTTGCAATTCAAATACATTTTATAATTCATATCGTATTCGTATTTTGATAATTCATATCATGTCTTAACTTATATTGTGTCATGAAATGTTTGACCAACTTTTTGAAGATCCGAGAATTGCAAAAGGCAAGGCACATAGTTACCCTGCTTGAAGAAACGTTTACATATTCTTCCTTGAACTAAAAATTATTTCTTTTTTCTTGATTCTTCATGTTTACAGCTCACATGAATGGACCTCGTCTCTTTTCATAACTCTTTTCAATATTATAATTTAAATTTAGAACTTATCGTCCCCCCTAGTGCACGACGCACATTAAAACTCATTAGCAAATGCCAACATACCATACACCTGAAATGAGTGGCATGGAATGGAATGGACTTCAATGGCAAAAGACGGAGTTCTCAAAAATTTTCAGTTCACAGACTAGGATATTTTTCTTTTCCCCTACATTGCTTCTTGTATTCTTCATATAACTGCAAGGAGGATGTCGTTCGATCCAACTCACCCCTTAATCTCTCATTCTCTTTAATGTCCCGAAGAAGCATGAAATGCCTACCGAGTTTCCTGCTCACCTCAGTTTCATCTATGGAAGTAGGCTCAACACTAGCCAATGTCAAAGGCGCAGTTGCTCTCTTTCTCTTGTAATTTGATTTCTGAGTGCTGCTGCTGCGCTGAGGGTTGAATGACTCCTTTTCCAATGACAAGTT
The DNA here is from genome assembly GCA_031772115.1 of Heritiera littoralis. NCBI lineage: Eukaryota > Viridiplantae > Streptophyta > Magnoliopsida > Malvales > Malvaceae > Heritiera > Heritiera littoralis. Next base: position 10,165,323 of record JAPDPK010000010.1, on the reverse strand, counting down.
CATAAATGCCTGTTGAGGAGAAATGGAGAGATAAACCTGGTTCTGGGCAGTGTTCATGCTTGAGATGCTTGAAGCCAGCGTTGATATGGTTGGATGATAGTGTTTAGATAGAAGATTCAGTTCCCAAAGCACCGAACTAAGTGCACCACTTAAATTGGGGTCTGAGGCATATGATTGGTATTTCTGCAAATCAAATGGACCAACAATTACATTCATATCTGTTACTAAAACAGCCAAAATTCATAAACCGGTGAAACAAAATGCAGGATTTTGGTTCGAAAATGTCAAAATAGCAACGAAAACTGATCGCTATAATGAATATGAAATTAAACAACCCAATACCATAGTAGTTCAACGATTATATATGAATAAAGCACTATCCTCAAAACAGTTGGGTTAATAAGATACTACAGGTTGGACAACATGTTCAGAAAAGAGAAACCTTGTGCTTCATTATTCTTCTAGCCTATATATTCTTAGCTACTGCTCACTCCAAGTCATTCTTCCATAAATGATTCGCAAAGCTTACAGTGCACAGAAGCAACAGGTAAAGATGAATCAAGCACAAGTATGGGTCAAAGATAGAAAGTGTAAGACTGACAAATGTATTTGCCAAGACAGGAAAGAAGGTTATGTCAATAAACATTATATGTAGCTGGTGTCACTCTCAACAAGATGCACACGAGAATTATTCTATCATTTCAAGAGTAGCAGAATAGCTTACTGCAATTGATCCTGACACAGAGCCACCAGCAGCATCATTTTCTAATAGATTTCGGCACTTAATGTTTTTCTGAAGAAGATGCTTTAACGTTACCAAGGCTGCAAAGTTTAAAAAGATAAAACAGAACACTGCCTTAAAAATACCATAACGAAGCATTAAAAGTAAAATAGTCAAGCAAATAAAATCATTACACACCAGCCATGGATTCTGCAGATCCAAAGCACAAAGAAAATGAGGCTAAGCGTTTTACAAATGCAGCTGCCTTTTGCATGTCATGTTGCCTATCATCACATAGCACGATCTTAAAAGCCTCAGCTAACACTTCACCTTGATCTCTGCTGCATAGACAAACATTAGGAAAAAAATTGACTGGAGCTAAGTTGTTAGTGATGCCTTTAATGCTCGAGAGAGAGAGAGAATCAATATTGACTTGATAGACTGGCTCATTATTTTCTTTGGCCAGGTGACCGGCACATTTTAAAATCCGTTCTTGTATGAGAATGTTGATTGCGGTATTTGAAAAGGTTTGAAATAAGTGTCTCGACAGGTATTTGTAGCTAGAAAAGATTTTATCGAAATTAGCATCTTCTCCTAAGCTACGCTTTTCATTAGATAAATAGAAGGGATAGCCAATACCATACTAACCTTCCAGGCCTGTACTCAAGTACAAGATTGTAAAGCTGGACAAAAAAGTCTTGTAAATCAACATTTAAAGCATCAAGATTGCTCCTCATAACTTTAAAAGCAACAACGCAGCAGCGTAGGCGCTCAGACACAGTCAAATTATGCACTTTCTCGGCAGAACTACCTGAGTTGCTACCTCTGGCAGCTAGCCTTTTCAAATAATTCATAAGATCTCCAATGTAATCCAAGTCAATCAGATGAGAAAACTTTCCTAAACCACTCAAACAAGGAGCTAGAAGTGGATGTGCCCCAGATGCAGCAGGAGTTATATTACCATTTGCTTCAGAACTGGAAAGAAAATAACAGAATTAAAAGGTCTGCTAGAGATTTTAAAATATCAAACAAATAGAAGACAAGTTGAAATTAAATGAAAAAGAGATCAGTGTCAAAATTCAAGTGGTATTCTTAAGGTTGTCAGCATTAACTATCCTAATCCACCATTGTTTGGAAATTTCAAAGCACTGATAATTAAGTTATACGCTTCAAACAAATAAAGCTCTGATTTCATGTATGTTGCTGAATATTGAGATGCATTTTCTCCCCTTATATTTATGAATGACATACTGAAACTGAAGACAAGAATAAAGCCTGGCCGGACCCAACTTTCATTAATTTCCAGGGGAAAATCTGGATGAAAGACAAAGGAAACTCATCTATAATTATTTGATCGAGGTAGCATAGAGGAGATAACAAAAGAAAAAAACATTCCCTACTGCCTTCCCTTTTGAGAACCTGATGGAGTCACCTTTCTCCAAACTAAAGAGTGATAGTCTACAGAAAATAAAGATGATTTTTTCTGGCTCATTTTTGTCAACCACTGCGACCTTATAAATCAATCAGCTACTCATTTTTCCAGCTCATTTTTGTCAACCACTGCCGCATTGATCATTGTAATAGTGTGAAGATCATACATACCTTGCTACAGATGACAGCAGGGTATTCCTTAAGATGCGGAAATATGTCTCAAATACAGCAGAAAGTATCTCAGATTGCATCCGCTTCCGTTCCTCAACATCTTGAGTATAAGCAACAGCTTTATAATCTGCAGCAACCTGCATAAAGCATTCAAACATCAATGATGTGATAATTATAATAAGAACAAGGAAAAAACAACAATTGTTGCTATTTTCAGGATAAATACCTCTTCCTTCATCTTTACTATCATTTCTTGCTTATTTTTCTTTCTGTCATTTCCTTGCAATTGATTTGACCCCCCAAAATTCTTTCTCTTTTTATTTTTCTTGTTCTTAATTTTGTTATTACCTTCTGGAACTTCATGTTTCCCAAGATCCTCATCAAATGACAAGGACATCAAAACCTGAAAATTGAAAATAGAAAAGAAAAGAGGTATTAAGGAACACTAACAGCAAGAGATAAAGTTACACAAAAGAAAATATGTGAATCACAAGGGGAACATTTCTTATAAAGAAGTCATCCTACATTCCAAATACAGTAGCTAACTTAATTAGTTGCCAACTGGTGAAATATATACCGGCTAGAAACTGATAATGACATTTCAATATCTTATTAACACCTTAAAGATAAACATGCAAAATGCAACCTAAAGTCGTCAGTTGCTGATAGCCCCAACTTGAATTGTTTATAACAACTTCGAATACCTTTTATATGGGAAATAGGTGGACAGACATTGAGGAGAAGGAACTTCAACAAAGCTATGTATCTTCTAGTAAGGTTATGGAGTTCAAGTGTAATAGAGCCACCATAGTCTTGGGAAGATAAAGGAGATTAAAACAGATTTGCACCAAAAGCAAAGTGTATAATTAACGGACCGTTTGACATTGTTTCCTGTTTTCTCTTTTTTTTTTCTTGTTTTGAAAATTTTTTTTTGTTTTATCTTGTTTTCGAATTCCAGAAAGAGAAAACATGTTTGGGTAATTCTATCACATATTAAAAACAAATATTTAAACTGATTCAAACATAATAATTCAATTCACTAAATAAAACTTTAAAAATAAAATAAAAATACAATTATATTTATTACATAGTATTATATACATAATATTAAATAATATTATAATTAAATATAATATTAAATATTTTTTTAATATTACTTTTTACTAGATAATAACTGAGATTAATAAAATTTTAAATTTTATATATTAAACAATAACATAAATTAATAATTTATAAATTATATTTAATAATATTATTTAATTTAATTGTAATAATATTAAATTATTAAATAATATATATTCAACTAATTAATTTATAATAAATTATGTAATTATTAAAAGATATTATATTTAATATAAATAATTTTATTTAATATTAAGCATTCACACTTTAATAATGTTAAATTATTTAATAATAATAATGATATGTTTTAAATTTAATTAATAAATATAATATTAAATAATATTATTTAGTAGATTAATAATTAAATACATTATATAATAGCACTTAGCAATAATATTAATTATTAACGTATCTAAATTATAATAAATAATATTATTTAAAATTTATAATATATTCAATAAATTATTATACAAGTTTAAATAAAAAAAATTAAGATACTATTGTTTGAGCTTATATTGTATCTGTTTTATTGCTTTTCACGTTTTTCAACTTTTCTACATCAAAAAAATATATATTTATTTTAAATTATTTTAATTAAATAATATTTTATATTAAAATTTAATATATTTTATTTTAGAAAATTAATTTTATTTTATATTTTTTATTATGAAAATATATTAATATTATATTAATATGTAGATACTATTCACTTACTTATAAACGGTAATAGAAATGAATACATGTTCCTGAAAACAATGAAAATATCAAATTCTTATTTCCAACAATTTTGAAAATTTTTATTTTCATTTTTGTTTTTTGAAAATAGAAATACATTATCAAACATGTTTTCTGTTTTTGTTTTCAAAAAAATAGAAATCAGGAAAGGAAAACAATCCCAAACGACCCCTAATAAACATAAATGCAGTGTGAAATAGGTAGGATTTAAGATTATTCTATACCTCAACAGAATCAGGATGCACTTGACAATCATGAGCTTTCACATGGTCTGCAATCAATCGAACAGCCTCAACAGTAGCTTCACCACCGTGTTTCCCCTCGTTGGTAAAAAGTGACTTAATGGTTCCACAACAAAGTCTCCTGTAAACAAGTGTAGGTGCTTTGGTTGGAAAAGATAAAAGCAACAAAAAAGCACTTTATGCGATCATCACTGAAGCAATTATAATGGCAAGTTTTGAGGGGGCGGTAATTAATCCAAGGTGATACAGAAAAATTTACTAGCTATAGTGGAGAACATAATATTGTCTTTCATTGATAATATAAAAGTTGCATGTGTTAGGAATAAAGCAAAACAATAAACTGTAGTTTATTTCATAATTTGCAGGGTATTAGTCTTGGAGCAAGGATTTAACAGGTTAGCACGGTAGAGAGTTGCAGACAAGTAGAAGGGAGAGCTTTCTTAAGGAATCCACAGAACAATAACCATTCCTCTATGCATGAAATGATCAAAAGAAAATCTGGATATTTTACAGGATTAAGCTTTTTGGCGTAAGCTAAAGCTCAATTATCATCTGGTTTATTGATTTATACTTTGACTTCTCGAATATTTTCCAAATACCAGTTTTTAAGTTTATTTTCAAAAGTTCTATTTCCATCGATTCATTTTGACTAATAGGATTAGAAAAAAGGCTAAACTCTATCCCCTCTTCCTATTAATTAATTACGTAAAGGCCTAATGCCTTGACTTAACTACCAATAGATATTATTTTTAAAGGAGCATATTAATTTCTAATGACCAGAACAGGATGAAATATTATGATGATGAGATGAAACGTAGAGGGAAGTAGTGGCAGTTCAACTTTATTAGAGCTAAAACACCAACGACAATGCAATGAAAATGATGCAGCAGCAGAACAATATGATAAAACACATCTAGCAATTAAGCTAAAGGGATATTTTAGAATATTTTAATTTAAGCTTGTTACTACTCAGATTCAAGAGCAAAAGCACCAAAAATTTGGTTACATATTAATGAAATGACTCCTCCAAACAAGTCTCCATTTCTTTTAACAAGAATAAAGTAGCAAAAAAGATGCAGTGCTGAATAGGATCTATGCACTGATCTTACAAATATAGAAAATGAGAAACACCATGAATAGAAGAAAAAGAATGTAAATTATATATGTTGCAATGCCTCCAAAATCTTCCAGCGTCTCAAGTTAAAATTTTTTGAATGATTCAACATGGAAGACCAACTAGCAACAGGACAGAATGATGAAGCCCATACATCAAGTTAAAAATTCAACATGCCAGCCCAAAATATTGTTTAGGTAAAAAGCTAAAAGAAGATTTTGACAATGAATCAAATCTTCATTTTCCTTGATAATAGTCTAAGTCATTACCCAAGAATTTTAATCTCCTACAGAAGGTTTTTAGAATTTTGCAAAACAAGTATGTTGTCTTTTTCTATTAATTTTGCAATTGTCATCATACTGCTTTTGGAGTTTAATTGTTGTGTCTTAGCTCAAATACTACTAATTTATTAAATTCCTATTAACAACGTTAATCCTTCAAAGGCCCTCAAAAGATTAATGATGGACTTTTAACATTTCAAAAGACATGAATACAGTATACCTTACAACATCATCTGATGAGCCGATGTTTCTAACAACAGCACTTAACAAGCTTTCGCGGAAGTTGAAGTGAGGTACAGCATCAAGCAAAGTACAAAAACAACGAACCACAACATGATGAAATATGGGCTGCTTTTCTAACGCTAACAACCTTTGCAGGTATCCCTGTCGCACATTCATGGGAGAAAAATGAAGGTGAGGCGGACTAATAGATGAAATCCCAAATTAATAATGTCTTGCAAAAAGAATAAACTCAATGATGTGGAAAACATAAAGACTTATTATAAGAAATCCTATAAAACCAGCTAACCACCTCTTTGGGAAGGAGGAATTCCTATTAGTAGCATCTTTACCATTGGACTCAAGATGAAAAGTTAATTCAACCAATAAAACCCATAACAGTCTTTATAAGATAAATCCAAAACTTACTAAAATATGTTGCACTGTTCATCTTCTTGTAGTGGCAGTACACAATCTTTTTCATATTCATCAGGATATAATATGGTCGGACAACTCCATGTGCCAATTAAACTCTGTTATCAGCTTTTAGATAATGGCAGTCTTTCTACAAAGAATATGTGCCGTAGACATAGTATGCTAAATACATTATATCCATAATAAATCCCTCTATAATCGTGAATCCATGAATGAGAAGCCCCAAACCATGCCAACTCCACTCAACAACTAAACCAAATCATATTAAAATTTCAGAATAGAGGTCATATAAATATGGCAGTTCAAACCTTGTACACTGATAGAAGTGTTGATTCATAGTACCGCATTTTCTTAACTTCCTTGGAAACTTTCATTTCTAGCTCCTTTTCAGTAGGAAGCCTAATCCGGTACCTGTATTTGCACATATAAAAGTTGAGTAAAAAAAATACAAATACATTGTATTGAAAAGGAAATTTAATTATAATATCAATATTAAAGGGTAGACGAGAAAAGAAATGATAGGTACCCAGGAATAATGTCTTTGAAGACGGCCAACAAGGATAGAAGTCCAAGCTTTATGATAGAGTGATCACCATCTTTGGCAAATTGCAACATCTCTTTCAAAGATTTAATGTTTGCCTCTGGGTCTGCAAGTAGTGCCATTCCAAGCTCAGCTAGCTTACGTTTTCTGCTTTCAAATGCTTCTACAGCTGTGAGGTCTTCTTTCACCTCTGCCTAAACAAAGAGAAGTATTTGAACATTGGAGATAATGACTGGAGCATTATAATGTAGTATCTATGATATTTCACATGTCAATGCCAAGCAGGATTTAGCAAAAGTAACGGCATACACAAATTGATCAGAGAGGGAAATTCTCCGTTTTATATATTACAACAGAAACAAAGATTATTCAGAAAATTAGAGCAAGAACTTAACAGTATGAACATGAGAAATCATGCAAAAGTTTAAGAAAACTAAGAATGCCACCTTCCAGAAATTATAACACTTTGTGATGCAGATAGAGAAGCATGAGAAAAAGCTTTTTTGCGCTGTTTAAATATGTAGGGAAGGGAGCCCTTCTAAGAAAAATGCCTATACATGTATATCATCGTCATCATCATCATTAGAGCCTTTATCCCAATAGATTGGGTTAGGCTACATGAACCAATATCTGAAATCACATTAAATCGTCCATATGAATTCTCCTCCTCCACACATTCCTATCCAAGGCAATGCCTTCATCCAACTCTAATACCTCTATATCTTTCCGAATTACTTCCTTCCAAGTCTTTTTCGGTCTTCCTCTAGTCTTGACCCTTCTTTCATCATGCCTATACATGAATATATAGACAACAAACCCATCCACTAAATTGCAGATTCAGCCAGATTTGGTTTCTATCAGATTAAGTAGAATTGTGATAATTGGGATTGCTGCTAAGGCTTACACTTGTTTCTTCCCATTTGTAGTTCCCTTAGGACAGCTATAATATCCTGAATTACTATCAAAACATAAAAACATTTCAATAAACCTGAAATCCCCTTGTCTAAAGTAGGCCAAATTAAACACCTTCTTACATACTTGACAACTAAAGGCCTAGACATATTTTCCTATCAAATCCTACCAATTAACTCCTCCAAACATATCATTCAAATGGCTGCCAATGCCAGAAAAACTGCAATATATTTCCTAACTTCCAACCACTCTATTTTTCAAATCCTAATTGAATGGAACACTAAATGCTAGATTCTACTTAAGAACAGTCCTAAAAGCCTATTCTTTTTTTAAAATTTTGGCACTGTTCATAAGATAATATTTGTATACATTCATAGTATACGAACTCTATTGTTTGTGGGTAGGATGGAATTAGCTGGTCAATGGTTTTAATTGTCTGAGAGGCCAGTCCATGTCCAGTTTCATATTAGTGGTACATAATAGGCCAAGTTTAAGGCATGCAATAAACCTGCTATGCTATGTGCATAGTAAACCCAACTACATCCTTAATGCTCAACCAAGAATGCTCCATCTAAAATGCAGTCTTTTAATACAATAGGAAATAACTAAGACAAAAACAAAGCACATTATCCTCCTCATATGCAGAAATTAACAAAAAATTTGGACCCTTACATTTCATAATGTTACACATACAAAAGATCACCAAAATTGATGGAGATGCATATGTAAATTGTAATATTCATTCTTTTCTTGTTTAACATCACAAGAGATCAAGAGGAACATGTACCAACATACCAGTGCGGCTTCTTGTTGAGTCGGTTGCACTTCTTCAATTTTAGCTAATTCCTTCCCTTGTTGCTTAGCCTCTTTCTTACTCTTCTTAAGCTTTGCCCTCCTTTCAGCTTTTGTCAGCTTAATCATGCTCTTATCTTCATTCCCTTCTTCATTTCTAGCTACTTCTGCTGTCTGAGAAACTGAATTGTACGACAAAATAAATCTCATTCTTTGCCTTCAATAGACATACTTTCTTACCAGCAAAGAAAGTAAAATTTATTTCTTTTTTTCCTATTTAGTTTTTTTTTCTTATAAAAAGAAAGATCAGTACATGTACGGTAGTAGACTTCTCCATCCAAAGTTTTGACAGGAAGGGCATCAACAGGATCAACTTGAATGACACTTTTCTCATTTTCTTTCTGCTCCAGAGCCAGCCTTCTTCGTTTCTCATATAAAGCCTCCACCCGCATGACTTGCCTACCCACAAAAGAAAGCTCTCATCATAACTTGAGATAACTAATTCTCATTTCAAGTTGTCACAGTCAAATAGCATTTCAAGTTTAACCATTAAATCTCAGCATATATAATCAAAATGAGAATTGGAAGAACACATTGTTTTAGATAAGAATGAATGAAGGAGGAGAATTCATGCTGACGACTTAGCGTGAGATCATATATTGGTTCATATAACCTACCCCAGTATTGGGATAAACGCTCTGATGATGATAATGATATATTATCAGCAACTTTTAATTCTTTCAAGGTAGTGCTGTGTGTCGATTAAAAAAAAGGAAAGAAAATAACCAATATATCATCATCAGTCAAAAAAAAAAAAAAAATCCTACAGTAAGATGAGATTATCAATTATCACTTTATGTTGCTCCAGTCAAATGACATTTCTAGTAGGATGAATTTCAAACATCCAAAAGTATTTTATGTCTATTTCATTCTTTCACGAAAGGGTTTACTTTCCACATAAATGCAGTGACGTGCTGCTACATATTCACATGTACAAAAAAATAATATGATTCCATTTGGTTGTTATTTTTCTTTTTGTTTCTAGCAAATTGCTATAACGTAAAAATAACCAACAGAAACAAAATCTATAAATAACACAAATTTCTAACATAGAAAACAATTGCGAAACAATTTCTGTTCTAAGAAATACGAAAGAAATGTCTAACATGAAAACATTACTAGAATCCAAACAATTTCCATTGAATAATAATTATTTTATTTATATAACAAGCTTTATAAGAAATTAAAAAATTTAGTTTGAAAATAGGGGAAAAAAGGAAGGAGTAACGTACTTGTTAATAGAATGAGTGTCCAAGCGAGAGACGAAGCCAGCGTAGTCTTTGTTTTCGTCGACGAATTTAAGGTCCTCATCAGAGACTTCAATCTCGTCCTCGTTAATTTCTGGTGGGAGTTCTGGCGGCAGAATTATCTGCTTCTGCTGCTTGCCCTTGCTCTTCCCCATCACAAACCTTCAAGGAGAATATTTTTTATTTATTTTTCTCAGTTACGAAGTAGTGAGAGGTAGGAGTGTAATCAAGCCAAGACAGTGGAGTGCTCGAGCTCGATTTAGAAACTCAGTGCTCGGTACTCAGCTCGAGCTCGGTTGAACATTAATTTTTGAGCTCAGGCTCAGCTCAAGATTGAAATCAAGCTACTCGAGCTCACTTGATTAAGCTCGTTTGAGTTCATTTATTTGAGCTCGTTTTTATGCTCAAACTCGAGCTTGAGTCTCATGCTCGAGCTCGAAGTGATAATAATTTTATCAGTTAAATATAATAAAAATATAAAATGTTTTGACATGTCAAGCAAATAAATAAAATTATAAAACAAACTAAATACTGCATAAGGAAAGAATCGATTAAACCCCCAGGACAATAGGATGGAAATACAAACAACAAAATAACCCAACTTGCTTTGACATAACATATTACAAGGACAACTTGTAAACACCACGATCCATGGGCCAATCAAATTTCAAAGAAACAGCAGGCTTATTACTCAGACCTGGGTCCCTCAACCAAAGAAAAGCAATCAAGTAGCCAACACAATACAACCACCAACTGTTGAGAAAAATTCACGAACACCTGGTGGGCAGCAGCTACTAACTTACAGAACCAACCTCCACAACACTACAAAACCTCCAATAATTAATCAACATTCAAAGAAGCATGCCCAAATCACAATCCATCAAACAGTCTCATCAGAGAAAGCCATTCCAAGGAGCCATGAAAATCCAAAACGAGCTTGCTACAAAGGAACCCCCTTGTTAATAAAAAAAAAATCTTACCAGCGGCAGTGAAGCTCACGAGGGATGCGTGCGTGAATAAAGGAGAGTGGACTACTTGCTGCGTGCGTGAGGGAGGAGAGGCGACTGTGCGTAACTTTGCGTGAATGGGATGGGAGAATGGTGCGGCTGTTGAAGAACAAAATGGGATGAAACTTAAATGAGAAACTCAAAAAGCAAACTGTATTAGGGTTTAGAAGGGCTAAGAGTGACACCGTGTGTGAGCCGCGAGGGGAGGATAGTGGAAAACTGCCACGGGAGAGAGTGAGTCGACCAAAAATATGAGTTAGGGTTAGCCGGTTAGGGATTAAGGTAATAACTTTGGATTAATGGGTTTGGGTAGGTGGGTTGGGTAACATATTAATAATTAAAAGGGTATTGAATTTGAGATTTGGGCTGGGTAATATACTATATACTAGTTTTTACTTGTGCGATGCACGAATTAATTTTAATTATTTAAATTTATAAATATTTAAAATAATATTATTTAATTTATTTGTTTAAAAAATATATAAAAAGATTATTATCCAATAAAATTAAAATTTAAATAAACATCTCAAAAAATTAGTCTAAAAGGATAAGAGGAAAAAGTATAAGTTAAATCATTTATATGTTTTCTACATATCCGAACTAATTTGTATCAAATTTGAATTTCACATTTATTCCAAAATAAATTTGCCAATAATACAGGTGCAAATTTTATTACAATAAATTAAGTCAACTATAAGATATGTTTTAATATACATTTGAAAATTACTGCATGTCTTAATTAATTTTATAATATGTATAAAAATCTCAAAAATTAGTCTAAAGGGATAATAGGAAAAGGTAAAAATCAAATCATTCTTGTATTTCCTAAATATTCAAACTAATTAGTAGTCAAATTTGAATTTCACATTTATTCCAAAAATTAAAGTTACTATAATTTTGCCAATAACACAAGTCAAATTTTATTATAATAAATTAAGTCAACTGTAAAATAAGATTTAAGATATATTTAGAAATTACTACATGGCTTAATTAATTTTATAGTATGTATTTACTACCAATTAAATACATATATGAATTTTGGTAGTCAAATTTGAATTTTATAATTATTCCAAATCATTAAAGTTACTATAATTTTGCCGATAATATTTTACTAGCAGATTTTATTACAATAAAATAAGTCAACTATAAGATAGGATTTAAGATATATTTAGAAATTACTACATGGCTTATGTGTCGAAAATGCAAATGATTCACATAGGAGTCCATATCAACAATATTTGACACGCAAGCGTGTACCTTGTAATACACACACACATGATTTCATATGTGCATAATTTGAATTATTTATTTATTTATTTATTTATGTATTAAATTGGTGGTTGCTTGCACTAATTGAAATTGTTTAATATTTTGGAATTAAACTAATTCAATGGTCAAAATATTTATCAGTTTTCAAAATGACTTTAATAAACTTTTACAGTATGTATTTACTGTCAATTAAAAAATCCAAATTAATTGGTAGTCAAATTTGAATTTCACATTTATTACAAAGCATTAAAGTTACTATAATTTTGCCAATAATAACTATCATGGGATTTGATCTTAAACCCAAGACAAATGGGTTCATACTCATGTGATTAAATCCATGATTTTTACTTGTGAATATGCATATTTTAAATGATAGCTTGTGATCCCATATATAGTTTTAATAACATATTTAATTTTAAAATTTAAATAATAACTAATCGTCATTATTGTTTTTTTAATTATTTGGATTATTAATTTTATTACTTAAACATTATTTAATTGTATAACTAATTAAATAATTTATAATTATAATTTAATAAATAATTGGTCACAAATTTAATTTCAAATTCAAAAATTTAATGTGTACATAATTTGAATTATTTATTTATTTATTTATTTATTTATTTATACATTAAATTGGCGGTTGCTTGTACAAATTTAAGTAGTTTAATATTTAGGAATTAAACTAATTCAAAAGTCAAAACATTTATGAGTTTTCAAAATGACTTTAATAACTTCAATTACTTTTATAGTATGTATTTATTGCCAATTAAATAAATATATAAATTAATTGATTGTCAAATTTGAATTTCATATTTATTCCAAATTTTATTACAATAAAGTAAGTCAATTGTAAGATAAGATTTAAGCTATATATGGTAATCACTACAAAACTTACGTGTCGACAATGCAGACTATCCACATAAGAGTCCACATCAGCAATACTTAACATACAAGCATATACTTGTAATATATCACAAATTTAATTTCAAATTCAAAATTTCATATGTGCATAATCTAAATTATTTATTTATTTATGCATTAAATTAACAGTTGCTTGCACAAATTTAAATAGCTTAATATTTTGGAATTAAACTAATTCAAAAGTCAAAACATTTATGAGTTTTCAAAATGACTTTATGTAACGACCCTTTTATACAAAAAATGCGAACCAAATTTTTCCTTTTTCACTTACTTGGTTGGGCTATATATAGTGTCACTAATCAATTTCTAAACTAATATTATATTAACTAAGTCAATGTCCTTTAGTTACCTTAGGTCCCAGTCAAATTCTCTCACTAAGCATGCATTTATAGTTTCGAATCATTCTACTTTACTAAATATATCTCTACCCAAGTTGCATGCATTGTTATAAACCATAACTATATTCTATACTTCCTTTAATTACATCCCCATACTATAAAAGTACTGAATATAAAAGAGAATACTGTACATCACAAACCTTCAAGAGTGGTACAAAAGCCTTTAAGGACTTACTTAGACCCCGCGTACAAAGTACCTACTGCGAATAATCTGGAAGGTGGAGAGGAGGTGAGCTTTTTGGAAAGCCCAATAAGAAATATATATAAGAAACAGATACTGAATTTCTATATGCAAGTTTCGAAAATATTTATTAAAGCTCGAATACCGTATTTCATACCATTCGAAAATCAAATCATTTTTATACAATGCATCAGAAAACATTTCCTTTAAACTGAAACATAAACAACTAAATTCTGAACATAATTGGAAATATACGTGCTTATCACGCTCAGTTTCAATACGGATCATCAAATCAAATTCTTATTAGTTTCAAAATCCAAATATCGTGCATTCAAAAATCATATACAAAGATAAGCATAGAAAAACATATACATACTAAGCTTGAGACATAACGACTAAGCAATAATCAAGCAGTTTAAATTGACATATAGCCATAGTCTAGAGGGGGTCCACAGTGAGCATTGATCAGGTGTCATTGGGCCCGCTGTGGACTGGATCAAGGTCATAGCAATAGAAACTCTACTGTAGACTGGATCAGGATCATACAGCAGCCCAAAACATTACCTACTGTGGACTAGATCAGGGTCACACAATAGTCTAAAACATTACTGCAGTGATTGTTAGTCATGTGTCAAAACATTTCCATACAGATAGTTCCTACTGCGGATTGATTCAAGGCCACAAACAGTAGTCCGAATATAAATACCTACTGCGGCAGAATCAAGATCACACAGTAGTTTCAAAACAATACTATATTGACTTTAGTTAGTCATGTCTTAAAACATTTTATAAATATATCTTTCGAAATCCGAAATAGTATTTTTCGAGCTTTAGGAAAGTTCATAACAAAAGTCGTATACATTTATTTCAAAAGCATATAAATCATACATATTCATAATATCTTCAAAACAATACCATAGGTTGATAATTTCCTTGAGATTAATATCTCGATTGAAAGTCTTATAAACAAATCAAAATCATAAGATTTAACCATTTTCAAAATAAGCTTGCCGGATACTTTGCCATTTTCAAATGGTTGCTTAAGTTAAGCTTAAATCACAAAACCATTGTTTTCAATAAAAATCCGGCAGCATAACAGCTTATATTTCTTAAAACCCCTGCAAGAAAATACAGTTTACATAACCACAAGGCAGTTGATTTTAAATAGCATCCAGTATCTCTTACGTTCCGATATATATCTCTTACGTCAATCAAGTACAATCGCAGCCACATCAAGCAGTCCTGTAATCAGTATTCAATAATTGAGTTTGTGTAATCCAAGTCACCAACTTACTCCTGAGCTGCAGAAAAGTCATTTGAATATTTTAATTTCCAGATCACAACCACCTATCCGACTAAGTCAATTATTCCACAATTTAGTGTTCAACTATATAGTTACCAATTCAATATTCAATTTCATGCTATATTGTATCATTATCTAATTGAACAATTCTATATAGTCTATTCAATATAAATCTACCATAAGCTTATATAAAAGCCTTACCGACTGCTATGCTCAGGGCTCGTGCATTGAGCCTATACCAAACTCAATTTGTCCTCTTAGCACCTTGTTACACCTTAAACACAATCGTATCGAGTTAGTGCCAATTTAGCAAAGTTATTCCTTGATTTAATTTTACAATTTGTGGTACTACGAAGTTTTCTTACCGATTAAAGCTCCACGTGCATAAATCTAGAGTTTCATACTCGTACACCAACTTTTGCGCATACACTAAGCTTGACGCTTCCAATTATCAGTAATTCGGTTAGTATAAATTTAATAAAATTCAAACTATAATTATTTTAAAATTTAAACGACATTAGCTTACCTATAAACCCGAGCCAATATATATATTTTTACAAATATATATCTCTTTTTCTTTCCCTTTTCCTTTCTTTTCTTTCTTCATTTTCTTCCCTTGTTCATGGTCTTAGCTACCTTACAGCCCTTAACAATATTGACTGCCATGAACACCCCTAACAGCTCTTCCCAAACTCCGACCAAATCAACCTCCAAAGCTGCCCAAAATCAACACTAATATAGCCTTATACTGTGCTTTAAAAACCCCCTTGCTGGCCTCAAGCAAATAAGTTTCATTTTCCTTTTGTCCTGTGCCTAAGCAATAGACACGTAGTAGCCTCTAAAACAGCCACCACACACGCCTCAAATCGCTTGCATTACCAGCCATGTCTCAAGCCTAAAACGCCACAAGGCCTCTTCCATTTTTTTTTTGCCATCGAAGCAGCTTTGCTTAGCTACCTTTAATGCCACTTTCAACGTTAGTTTTTAGCTTCTGGAACCACCTTCAAAAGCCGACACAGCAACTCGACCCCACTACATGTCACGACCCGTGACCACATTTTTACCCTTCTTATACACAACTTAACCGGTTGGGCTGTCTGCGATACTTCACTTGTACTGACTGTTAATAAATTTTACATAATATTGTTTATATTATACACATCCCCTATCGTAATACATCAGATAAGTAGTACTATTGACGTGTCTAAATACAGAGAATAAATGATCATACCTCAAATAAACAGTCGGTCTGACACATTGTCCTTCGTGTACAGCCAGGATCCACAATCCACTGATCTCACATTCATCAAAACCTGAGATGTTGAAAATTAAGGGGTGAGCAAAACCACGGCTCAGTAAGAGAATTATATGCCTCACTTGATACTCAGCTTCCTATATGCTGAAAATCTTTTTCATTTTTCCTATGGGCTCTAGGCTCGCATGTAGGAAAGATACTACAGTCGGCTAGGGATCCGAATGGAGTAAGGTAGGTATTTTAGAATACCATACTTGTTACGGAACCTAGAAGCAACTGTAGAGAAAAATTTTTTTTTCTTTTGTTTTGAATTAATAAATCCTTTTCCTTTTTAATCTTTCATAACCTTTTTCATATTCCTTTCAAAATAATGCTTCTACGAAATAAAGCCTTTAAATAGAATAATTAATATCCGTATATTCCTTGAAAAGAATATTAGTTAAATCATCATCTTATTTCTTTAAAACTTATTTCATGTTTTAATGTACTCTCTTAATTAGTTCTGTCCGTTAAAAAGCAGAATAAGCTATTAAAATCTATTTCATTCTTTGACATTTGTCGAATTCACGAATCACACTCACTTACTTATCGTCACAATATCCTACGATTTCTCATACTAACATCGGAACACGTGTAGCACTTAGTTCCCGAAGGACTCTAGAGGTGGCTCCCACTGTTCAATCATCGAGTCTCTGCTCGGTATGGCCTGTACTGAAATATCGGAACACGTGTAGCACTTAGTTCCCGAAGGACTCTAGAGGTGGCTCCCACTGTTCAATCATCGAGTCTCTGCTCGGTATGGCCTGTACTGAAATATCGGAACACGTGTAGCACTTAGTTCTCGAAGGACTCTAGAGGTGGCTCCCACGGTTCAATCATCGAGTCTCTGCTCGGTATGGCCTGTACTGAAATATCGGAACACGTGTAGCACTTAGTTCCCGAAGGACTCTAGAGGTGGCTCCCACGATTCAATCATCGAGTCTCTGCTCGGTATGGCCTGTACTGAAACATCGGAACACGTGTAGCACTTAGTTCCCGAAGGACTCTAGAGGTGGCTCCCACGGTTCAATCATCGAGTCTCTGCTCGGTATGGCCTTTTCCGTTTGACATATTCCATGTCATGTAAAATATTTCCCCTTTTTTAACATGTCACCTATCATTTATGGATTTTAATATAGACGTTAATTTTGTCGTACTATAAACCCTGGAGGGTAAAGGACTAAACCGGTCAAATCTATGACCATAATCTATATTGTCCTCGGTGGATCACGGATCAGGTGTCGACCGGGACTAAACATGTCACATATCATGTATCAGCATGATAAGAATACCAACCAGTCTCAAAACCGTATTTTTCATCGGAAAATACACCTTATGGAATTTATACAATTATATAATTCCATGATTTAAAACCATAAGGGTTATAATCCTTTAGTGAATATTGATAAAAATATCCATAAAATATTTACTATATTTCACTTCATCTTTCGTCTCGTAATTTGTGTAATTTATCTATTTCGAGAATTTTCGGTGATTTCATTATCACCATTCTCGAATACATGAATATTCTAAAGTTCCATCTCATTATATTCATATTATATGAAATTTAGAAATTTCCTTATATCTCGTGATTTACTATCGAAATTCGGAAATAAATCATTTAATATGATTTTATAAAGTTTTTCTAAAATTTTCGACAGCATAACGGCTGCCGATTCACTAACCTCCTGCACGGAAAATACAGTTTAAAATCTTTCAGCCAGTACTTCTTCTCAAATTATTTTCAGCAATTCATGCATCATAATAATTTTCATAAAATAATTGCATAAAATATTTTAATTTAAATTATGCAGACTGAGTATCCTTACAGTGCTGCACATGCATCCCTTACCTTTTTCCGGGTCGGCGACTTCCACTTATCGATCGCGCCCGCGCTCCATTTCTCCCGATTCCTTATCTCGATTGCTGAAAATAATTTCTAGAATTAAAATTCTAATTTTTAGAATTTTTCATAATTTATTTAATTTTTTTCTGAAATTAAATTCTCGGGAAATTTCTTACCGAATTTGTAAAATCCCGGGTTGTCGAATTTTCGGGAATTTTCCGAATTCCCAAAATTCTCCTTTTTCCTCTTTTTCTTCCTTTTTCCTCTTTTTCTTTTCTTTCTTTCTTTTCTTTTTTTCTTTTTCTTTTTTTTTTTTTTTTTTTTTTTTTTTTTTTTTTTTTTTTTTTTTTTTTTTTCTTTTCTTTTTTCCTTTTTCTTTTCTTTTTCTTTTCTTTTTTCTTCTTCCTTTCCCGGTCAAACCGGTTCAGACCGGTCCAGCTTCTTTCCTCGCCGGTTCTTCGCCGGCGGCCGGTTCTCCGGTGGCTCGTTGGTCCCTCAGCTGGCCGGCGTCGAGGCGAAGCTGCCGGTGGTCTCAGCTTGGCCTGGATCGGCGGCACGGCAGCGGATCCACTCGATTTTGCCTCGGCTTCTTCTCCTCTTCGCCGGCGTTCCTCTGCCGTCCATTGCGCGTCGGGTGACCTCCATCGTGTTCCTCTCCCTCCGGCGGTGCTTCGGTGGCAGTGGCGGCCACCGATTTGGTCGACATCGCCGTCGGCCATTTTCTTTTCTCTTCCGGCGTTTGCTTCTGTTTCCCGTTCGATTTTCCTCCGTTTCTTCACGCCGGCGTTGGCGTCGGCTTCCTCTTCCCTTGCCGGCGTCGACGCTTCTTTTCCTTCTCCTCCTTTCCCTCTCCGGCGGCCGCTGACGGGGGCGGCTCTTCCGGTGACAGAATCGGGTTTCCCGATTCTGTCTTGTTTTCCTTTTTATTTTCTTTCCTTTTTTGGTTCATTTGGTTTCCCTTTTTAGTATGTAACCTACTATATATTATACAATATATTATATATATAATATCTACCATATATTACACATATAATATTATTTCATATAAATTGTAATACAATATATATTAGATATAAATTATATATATTGTACATTACAAAATACATGTCTAGTATATATATATATGTACATTTATATATACTTAAAATTAAATAACATTTATATATATAAATTATATAAATGCTATAATAAAATATTTATACATATAAATTTTAATATAAAATAACATTTACTTTTCTTATATATTCATATACTTTTATTTAAAATAATAATATATATATATATATTTTCATATATATATATGTATATCTGTACATATATATTATAATTATATAAATGCATTTTATAATATACACATGTATTTGTTTGAGACAAAATAGTATATATTTCATTTTATAATATATACTAATATTCATATACATACATATGTATTTATATAAAAACATGTGTAAATATATTTATATAATTTAATTATATAAATATATAATATACGCATTTTTATTTTATTAATTTTGGATTTTCCGTTAATCCAATTTAAATTCTATTTTCAATAACTCCGACTTTATTTTTTTATTTCCATTTAATTTCCTTCACACGAATTTCCTTATTCATCACTTCCTCATTTCTCAGGATTTTCACCAATATCCCGTTTCTTGCAAATTTTATTTATTTCCCCTTATTTAATTTCTCTAATATTTATTTTCAATATTTCTAATTTCCAATAAATGGAAAATTTACGGTTATCACACTACAGGTCTTGTTCCCGCACGATGCTACCAATTTAACCATCATTCCAAGCATCTAAATCTAGCTGAAGTTCGCACCACACACACACCCCTGCACTACCTTGTTTCAGGCTGTTCACAGCTTCAATCTCGCCCCTAAACACTGCTCAGAACAGCCCCCGTCAGGCTTTCTCCTTCCTCACTCTAACGTTGCTTTGTTCCTTCACTAATGCCTAGCATTTGCTTCAATCCTTACTTCAAGTTTAGTTTTAAAAACACCATTGAAAACCTTGCCTCGCCCCTAAAAAAAAAACATCTCCTTTCAACCCTCAAAAGCTTTGCCAAGAGTCCCCAAACAACAGCCACTCTACACATTCTCTTATTCTAACCCCGAGCACCATATTTCCTGCTATTATTTTCTGTTTCCATCGCTACAAAGGGAGAAACAAAGATGGCCATTACTGTGAAGGAACTGTACACGAGCTGTATGGGTAAGTTGCTGCAGAATTAAAGGTCAAAGGAAGGTAATATGTTGCTGCCTTGTTTGTGTGGAGGAAGGACATGTGAGGAAGATGAGAATGGCGAGAACAATAGTGGTGGAGTGCGCCTGAGAGTGTGAAGCAGCGAGGGAAATCACGGGGAGGAGAAAAAGAAACGAGAGAGAGGGATGATGAGTGATGATGATGGATGGTGATAATGGGATGATGTGATGTGGCCGGTGATGATGGAATTAGTGGAGTGCTGTTACTGTTTTCCAAGCTTCTCCAAGAAGCCACGCCCATGCTTCAAGAAAGCCACTATTATTTTATCATTTCATTTCTTTCTTTTTTTTACATATATATATATATATTTAAATCCCATTTTGACATTTAATAACATATATATTCTAATAGTTTTAATTATCTCATGCATTTTATTTATCCTACTAATATTCCATACCTTCTATTTTTTTATTTTATTAATTTATATTGTCTTTTTTTATTTTAAATCCTAAAGTCCTTCATATAATTTAATTTCCTTCATGGTCTTCATATTAAATCCTCTAATTATATCTTCTCACAGTCTAAATTTTTCATAATTTCTCATAGTCCAACTTAATAATTCATTGCCATGCGCATTCTCAATTTACCTTCTTAATCACCATAGCTTCAAGTTAAATTATTAATACATTAATTTATCTCTAACATTACATTGTTTAAGTCACCTAAGATCAAGAATTTACAGTTATTACATCCTCCCTACCTTAGAAAATTTGGTCCTCCAAATTGCTCGATGTCATCTCAAAGGTTAATGACACTTTTCTTTATCATATTCTCTACATTCGAATAATCTCAAAGTCCGACAAATCTTAAGATCCACTTTACCTATCATCTCTTATTGAGGATTATATATACTTCATGTTATCCTCAGAGTTCAATTATTTTATTGTGCCACAGCTTGATTGCATCTCATTATTTCTAAATTTGTGACATTCACTCTCTTATGGTTTAAGAACCATCATACCGCGTTGATATTAGCTATTATAACAAGTGCTTATTCCTTGAAGCTTTAACTCTCACATTCCTTTGTCATTTTAAAGAATTCTCAAAATTCTTTTCAAAATTCACTTTCTATAAAATCTCGTGTTTAACCTCAACTCTACAAAAAAGGAGGGCTTATGAGTCTTTTGGTTATCAAAATTCCACATGTTTTAAAGTCTCATTGTTAAAAACCGTATATTTTAGATCGTTGATCCTTCAAAATCCTTGTAGTTCGAACTGTACAATTTTAAGAGTCCATATAGTTGATCAGGTCAATATGAGTTTCGATGTAAAGTAACTAAATCGACACTTAAATCCTTAGTGCCAATTTCATATAGGCAAACACCGAATTAAATTTTCATGAACTCCAAATCTTGTCCATCTTTTAGACAAATCTAATATGTAGTTCTTCTCTTACGGATCCATGAATCTTTATCTACTAAGCTTTAATCAAAACTCTTAACTGTCCTTTATCTGATAACGAAATCAACAGAAATTTTATTTCAAACTCTATATAGTCCAAGAAAGTAACATTCTAACTTTTCAATCTCCAAACCTGTAACTTAATTCATACTTTTGCTGCACACTCTAATACTCATTTCAATATAACTTTAAAACATCAATGGTATCTCCAGTATCCTTTGTACTAACAAAATCTATTATCCGTAACAACACTTAAATTAAAGTTTCTAATTCATTATTTGTTAATAACTTAGTTTCTACAAAGGTACCGCACATTAATTTCAATTTTCTTCCCATTGACTATCAAAATTTTTCTCCTTTACTAAACCATCGTAAATCTTTAATAAATATCAAACCACTACAATAGATTTTATCCACAACTTCACACTACACAAGATTCGAATATAAAACTTGTAGTGCTCGATAGAACTACATATTCAGTTATTACCTTTTGAATTTAATCATGGTTATCTCAGAATAAGTGAGGTTACTTCGCTTTCATTAACTTTCCAATTCCCATATAGCTTCTTGCGAAGAGTAATGTTGCCAAAGTATTTTTTTATCAAGGAAATCACCTTAGACCTCAATATCTTATCCTTTTAATCCATAACTGGAGAATTCAAAGTCCAATTCATATGTTACCATTTATCCATGAATCAAATTCATTTTACATTAGACCTTAAATCTCAATATTCAAGCAGTTCACAAATCGAGTGTATCTCATTAGTTTATACAATACAAACGTACATTATTTTATAAATCCATAACCCTCAAGTTGAGCTAAGATCAATGTCATTTTAAGACGATCTTGAATATCTTATCTCACAAAATCTAAACCTTCAAATCAATTTACCACCTTGCTTGATATTTCTTAAAGGTCTCCAGTAATACTCAAAGATTCATAATCTCTATACTTAGTCATATTCAATATCAACTCTACTAAAAGCTTCCCCATTAGTAGAGGTTGAAGACCAAGGACTTTTCAAAATTCACAAAATCACGTGGTTCAATCTTTTTTTTTTGAAGTTTGTAGACATATCATATAGTCCATTTTTTTTGTGTCATGCACGGTGAATAGATTCAAATAATAGTTTCTTGCTATTATTATAGTCAGGTCCAAACCTTATTTGTCAAGTCCAATAATCACAATCAAAATCACACTCGATGATGAGACTCACTAAAGCTTATCAAGGATGCCTAATCCTCAAAATTCAAGTTTAATAGTCTAAAATCGCAATCCCAAAATTCATATAGTTCTCAAAACAAAAGCTAGATCATGTATTCAATCAAATCTTATACTCTCTTCATAAGAAAATAATGTTGGCATAAGACTTTAGATTCGAATGGCTCTATAAACAAAAAGCTCAATGTACGATTCGATTTCTTTCCAGTCATTCGAGATAGCCCATATGTTTAAGATTTCCAAATACATTGACCTTTAAATCCATGCATAATCAAAACCAAACGATTCTAAAAACTCAAAGCTTATGCTAAATATGTCCATGTGTTACATCAAGGCACGTGTTGAAATACTGAAGGTTCGAAGCTGTGTAAATGAATTCAATATGCAATTAAGCATATTCATCACATGCCATTCTCAGGATGCATTATCATTATTCAATTTATATTCCAACATAATTCCCATGTATCCAAGCTTCATTCCACAATTTTCATAGTCTCTTATCCTTATCTTAACATAAATTTTTATCATTGTTCCATCAAAAGCCGTATAGTGCCCAACATACGTTCCTACAATTCCATATTAACTAAGTCCTCTTGCACCTTTCAATCATTACCTATTTCTGCATCAATCATATGAGATACAATAATTCTATCTCTTTCAAAGCAAAACGTATTCAAATCAATCGTTTCAGATCATTGCATAACCTATCTTAGGCCAACTTTGCTAGGTTATACCATTTTCATCTCCACCAAACATAACTTCATTCCTTATTTTTGAGAATTAATAAGTACATTGCATCAATCTTAAATCACATAAGCCATTGTGCCTCGACTAACATTACTTCAATATGTTCAAAACCGAACAATTAACATTTACCACTTCACTACTTATTGAATCATATCATATACGAATTTGGTAGAGAAAAGTTATAATTTATCCATATAAAATAAACACATTTAGTGTCATTTCAAACAGAACTGTACAGTATATATTCAGACATGTACAGTACTTAGGGGATGTAAACAGTTCTTAACCTATTGACATTACTTACATCAGACCAACATTGCTCTGATACCAACTTTTGTAACGACTCTTTATACAAAAAATACGAACCAAATTTTTCCTTTTTCACTTATTTGGTTAGGCTGTACATAATGTCACTAATCAATTTCTAAACTAATATTATATTAACTAAGTCAATGCCCTTTAGTTACCTTAGGTCCCAGTCAAATTCTCTCACTAAGCATGCGTTTATAATTTCGAATCATTCTACTTTACTAAATATATCTCTACCTAAGTTGCATGCATTGTTATGAACCATAACTATATTCTATACTTCCTTTAATTACATCCCCATACTATAAAAGTACTGAATATAGAAGTCTGAATATAAAACAGAATATTGTACATCACATACTTTCAAGAGTGGTACAAAAGCCTTTAAGGACTTACTTAGACCCCGTGTACAAAGTACCTACTGTGAATAATCTGGAAGGTGGAGAGGGGGGTGAGCTTTTTGGAAAGCCCAATAAGAAATATATATAAGAAACAGATACTGAATTTCTATATGCAAGTTTCGAAAATATTTATTAAAGCTCGAATATTGTATTTCATACCATTCAAAAATCAAATCATTTTTATGCAATGCATCAGAAAACATTTCCTTTAAACTGAAACATAAACAACTGAATTCCGAACATAATTCGAAATATACGTGCTTATCACGCTCAATTTCAATACGGATCATCAAATCAAATTCTTATTAGTTTCAAAATCCAAATATCGTACATTCAAAAATCATATACAAAGATAAGCATAGAAAAACATATACATACTAAGCTTGAGACATAACGACTAAGCAATAATCAAGCAGTTTAAATTGACATATAGCCATAGTCTAGAGGGGGTCCACAGTGAGCATTGATCAGGTGTCATTGGGCCCGCTGTGGACTGGATCAAGGTCACAGCAATAGAAACTCTACTGCAGGCTAGATCAGGATCATACAGTAGCCCAAAACATTACCTACTGTGGACTAGATCAGGGTCACGCAGTAGTCCAAAACATTATTGTAGTGATTGTTAGTCATGTGTCAAAACATTTCCATACAGATAGTTCCTACTACGGATTAATTCAAGGCCACACACAGTAGTCCGAATATAAATACCTACTATGGCAGAATCAAGCCAGGTACCTACTACGGTAGAATCAAGCCAGGCTTTGCTTGGTAGGGTGGAAAGAAAAAGGGAAAGAAAGAAAATTGAAGGGAGAGAAAATTGGAAAGATGGAAAACTTTAATTTTTTTCCTTAGGTGTGCTTGGTATGAAAGATTGAAAAATGGATGGAAAGTATATTTCTTTCCTCCTATTGCTTGGTAGAGTGAAAAAGTGAGAGGAAAGAAAATTAAAAATAAGATGATTTTACCATCCTACCCTTATACAAATATTTACTAACTATACTTGTTTTTGGATAATTTTTTTTGGCATTTATTGAGTTTTCATTTTTAATGAGATTTAAAAAAAAATCTAGTCAAAATAATTCATTAATAATTAATTATCATAATTAATTATTTATATAATTAATTATTAATTAATTATGTAATGACTAATAATTGTTAAATACTCAACTCAACCATGAATAATATCAAAAAAATTGTCTAATACTAATAGAATTATTTTTATACAAGAAACTTGATATGCCATATGTCAACCCCCAAGAAAATAAAAGAAAACATAGATGTGGATAAATATTAATGCATCAAGTACTATAAAAAAATCCATATTCAAAGTATTTCCATCCAAGAGTATTTCCTATTTTTTTCATTAGTAACGAAAATCAACCTATGTTCCGAGCAATAAAAGTACTATAAAAAAACTCATAATGCTAAGAGCTCTTTCATTTACTCATCATCTTCAAAAGTAATTCTTTACGTCGTTGAGTCGGAACTCCAAAGAAAGCCCTCATCCTTTGTTGGCTTTGATTTAGAAATAAAAAAACATCGAGTTGGAGATCTTCAGGTACTTCAATCCTCAGCAACTCATCAAATACTTCAGCTTCGGAATAACAATGTGGCCTTCCTTTTTCAGTAATAGCCAGTCCCTTTTCAGCAATTTGTGCAACTTTTTCTGCAATGGCATTGCCTTGTCTCATTATCTCTGCCACATTGCCAATTGCGTGGTCTAAAACATCAATTTGTTTTTCAAATAAATCTTCCATGCGTGCTTTCTTCTTAGTGCTCTTTTATTGCTGTGCAACAGAATTTGATACGGATGTTGGAGATGAAGGCTCACAGTTTATTTCCAGATCAATGGAAGTTGGATCTACACTACTTTCTTCCGCTGCCCATTCTCAAATTCTGTCTTTTGCACTGCAAGCTCCCTTACCATTAGCTCTGTCTTTCGAAAAAAGCTCATGTAGCTTTCCATAAGCATGAATTTTGGTATATCGTCATTTTGCAGCGGAAGGAATTGCCTAAAATATCACACACAAACCTCATCAAAATCACTAGAATAATGAGTATTCATATAGAACCATTGCAGTCAAATGAGTTACCGGTAAACTCCTAAACTATAATCACAAGCTCATAGAAGCTTTATTGGTAACAATATACACAAAGCAAATTATCAAACAAAAACAAAACTAGGAGCTAAAGTAGCAAAATGCAGACAAACACAATATAGAAGAGAATTTAGGATAAAAGCTGGCAATTACTTACCTCTATAAGTTTCTCCCACACTTCAACCTCAGCTTCGAAAAGTTCTGTCATTGGATTCCATCCAAACCCACTCAAACGATTAAACAAATCAAAACATTTACTAAAATTTTCTTTGAGAGTTTTCAAACGATTTTTCAAATGATTTTTATCGAATGGGAAATTAACTTTCTTAGTTAATATTTTCACCATGTTGTCATAAGCATGAGGCGTGAATGTGCCATCAACTTTGTTTCCATTCACTTGTTGCTCCAACATTGTATCAATATATATATCATCCATCTCTTCTATCCATTTGAGATTAGCCTTCTTAACCTCACTAGTGCACTCACTATTTTTAGACTTCTTAGCCATTATCAAAACTGCATATTAAAATACAAAATAATTCTATATTAAAATACAAAAATATAAGATAAAGTAGAGAATGAAACTAGAGAAATGAAGGTATATTAAAGGAAATTGAATTAACATAGGGAAGAATGAAAGGGAAAGAAAGGAGCAGAAGCAATCCTTATGAACCACAAAAAGAGCTAGCCATAGCAAGATGATTTGAGCAATAACCAGCAGAGGCACTCTATGTATATAAATGCTACAATAAATTATTTAATATTAATAGCCATGTTAAATTTGTAAGTTAATGTTAAATTTTTTTTATCATGAACAAAACATAAAATACTTATAATACTAAATAAAATACATATGATATCGTATTTACAGAGTCAAAATTTTAAAGCCACAAAAAGATGTGGTCTACTGCTCCCATGCTAAGGTCAGGCATTTCATTAGAAATTAACACAACCACAAAATTTATCTCTAGCACAAGCTATGTCAATTGCCAAACACAAGCATATTTCAGATATTATTCTCTGACCTTAGCATCATCATTTACCATAGGTGGGTGGGAAATTCCTCACTAGGAAATGCAATCTCAGTCTCATAGAATAGTAGAATCGTAGGCAACATTAATGGATTCTACTAGCATAGGAGGCGGCAGCAGAATCCTTTAATGTTGTGGCCTATGCCTATGATTCTATTCTTCTACTACTACTAATGCAGGCGCCTCCTCTTTTATAAAAACCTGGGTCACACCTGCTTTTCTTCTTTTGGTTCTTCTTTACTTCTATTTTATTAATAAATCTTACTTCATCTCTACATACTAGCAGTTCTTCTCCGAGCATGATGTTCATAGGTTTAGGATGGAGATTATTTCTGGAAGATAAACTGTAGAAATTCCATATTCAGTCCACTCTGTTTCTTGTAAATCTCTAATAATGAAAGAAAAATCAAGCACAACTGAACCAAGGAATTCAATTGTCATCTTGGATACAATTTTTGAAAGGGAAAGACCACCCTTACATGAGCATCCTAGTTGTTAGAACTTAGAATCTGAGGCTTAAACATGGAGAGGGGAAGGTACGGGAGAATTGCTTCCTATTTTTGAAGGTTAAAGCTTCAATGGCTTCCATACATACAGGAAAAAGAAATAAATTGCTAATCAGCATTTCTTAGTGAGTTTTGTTACTGCTGCAAATCCCGCTATTGTTTTGTTTAAACCAGTTACTCTGCACAGCATTTCGTTAGAACTGAGCTTGAAAGGTAAAGCTTAAATGTGTTGTGAGTTGGTTCATTTGAGTTTTATTGATCTTGTGTTTTTGGTTATTTATCATTGCATACATAAATTAAGCTTGCTTGTATATGAGAACTTGATCTCCATCTGAGTATTGTAATGTGTTTCACAGGAAATGTTTGCTAGAAAAAAAATCAATGAAACTAGTATTTTTAGTTTTTGCTTCAAAATTTTGGCTCCTTAATTTTCCATAAACCAAGGCTTGGATTTGCACACCAGTTCAATTATTTTTTATTTATTGAGTATTGGTTGTTCTCTTAGTTGAGAAATTATTCAAAGCCAAGTAAAATTTTGAAAGAAAAAGAAAAGAAAATGTGCATTCTTGAAAAAGTGCTATAGGAACATGATCATAACATTTACCAGCAAATAAATTAAAAGAAAAGAATCTTTATTGAAAATGTGGTTATAAAAATTAATTGGTTGGTCTATTATCATGTTAACAGAAACCATTTCTTGAAAAAGACAATTAAGAAAGCCAAAAGCTATAATTAAATCCTTTTCTAGAGCCAAAAAATCACAATGCCTACTAAAATTTAGATGTCTAGTTCTAGCAACTCTCACACAGGTATGCAGAGCACAAAATTCACATCTAATCTCACTGTACAGAATCCCAACTTAGAAGTCCAAATGGGAGATTTGGACTAGTAGTGTGATTCTATACGCATTTCAAAGGAAAGGACGACAAACCAAGACACAATACAATTGACAAACCCTCTAGCATTTATCCTATGATTAGCAAGGTGAACATAGCTTAGAATATTCTAAGAAAAGACAAAATAAAAAAAAACTATTAAATGACTGTTTGCATCTTATTTACTGAAAGTCTTGCTTTTTAAAGCAATAATATTGCTTTCTTTTCCGTGTTGTGTTTGATTGAGAGCTGCTGGCATTTATACATTTTATCAAACAGTTTCAAGTGTTGTTTGTTTAATGAATTCAATTTCATAGCTCTGTTTTTAAATAGTCTCAAACACGAATAGATAGATTTGCAGCCTGTAAGCATACGGTTGTGTTTACGATGGGATGAAATTCACATTAGAATCTGCTATGAAAATGTAAAATGTCAGAGAACTTAGCTAGCAGTGTGATAAATCTGTTGTTTGTTTTATCTTTTTCACAGCTCTGTTTATGGTGCAATTTGTGCACTCCACCACCAAACTTGTTTGAAACAGACCACACCATTCTCAATTCACACAAACAATCCAATAACCATTCAGAAATAGAGTTATGATAAGGCATTCAAACACCATTCTACAATAGCTAACATTTGCTACTAGAAATTAGGGATCGAAACATTCCTGACTAATTAGAATGAAATGAAAGGAGATGGAAAATCAAGGAGCTCAAGAGTCCACAAACAAGCTTTAATCATCTAACCCATTGCAAATGGCTCCTTGAACGGTGGCTCAAACAGCTGTGGGACAAAGGATATCGGCGATAGAGGAGAGATCGGGAGTATGGGGAATGAGAAGCTCAACGTTCCTGAAGAAAAAAAAGGCAAAGTTGATAATTTTAAGTTTTATTAGGGCAATTTGGTCTTTTTAATTAATTTATTCACATGCCTCCCTTTTCTCTCCTTTTTTCTGTCCAATTTGGACAGATTGAAATTTTTGAAGGAAAGAAAAAAAGCTTTCTCTCCTATTTTCTTTCCTTCTCATTTTCTATTATACCAAGCAAACTCAAATTTTGTTTTCTTTCCATTTTTCCTTCCATAACTTTCTTTCTCTCCACTTTTCTACTGTACCAAGCACAGCCTTAGTGTAAGTCTTATCTTGTGCTTTAAAATAAAGTATATAGAATAGTTAATAACTAGTGATTTTTATTATAGCTATTTGTATATTATTGTTACATTAAAATAACTTCTTATCAACTGATTTAAAATCAAATACATAAATAAATCATTGATATGTGTATTTTATCATAAAGATTTGTATGCTATATTACAATAATCTCTTATCATATGCTATATGATAAATTATACAATTTCTCAAAGCATACTATTGTTTTTAATTTCAAATGTTTTTCATTTTAATCTCTTATGATCTTATCAGAAGTTTAGAATATATTGTTATTTTTAATTTATACATTTAATTTCTTATAATATATCCATATAATTTAGATTAGCCTGATGAATGTCCATATTTATAATCTCTTATAATAAAACAATATACAAATAAATGTTTATGTCACTACAAGAAAATTGATTTTCAGCGACAGAAATTTAGCTACGGAATTTTTCCGTCGCTGATAAGTAGTATTAGCGACGGATTAGCGACGGATTAATGACAGAAATTCGTCGGTAATTAGCGACGGAATATTTTCCGTCGCTAATTCCATCGCTAATTATGGCGGGAGACACTGTTCAATCACGCCAAATTATTAGCAACGGAATTCCCGACGGAATTGTCTGTCGCTAAACCCAAAACATGGATAGAAATTAGCGACGGAATTTTTCCGTCGCTAATTCCGTTGCTAAAGGTCAATAGCTACGGAATTTGGGACGGAAAAATTCTGTCGCTAATTTCCCTTCATAATTTCGGAGAAAATAAGTGTATAGAACTTCCGTCGTTAATTCCGTAGCTAAAAGTCATTAGCTACCGAATTAGCAACGGAAAAATTCCGTCGCTAAGTTCTCTACACTTATTTCTGCGAAAATATGAAGAGAACTTACTGACGGAATTTTTCCGTCGCTAATTTCCCCTCAAAATTTCGGAGAAATAAGTGTAAAGAATTCCGTCGCTAATTCCGTAGCTAAAGGTCATTAGCTACGGAATTAGCGACGGAAAAATTCCGTCGGTAAGTTCTCCTCATATTTTTGAAGAAATAAGTGTAGAGAACTTAGCGACGAAATTTTTCCGTCGCTAATTTCCCTACACTTATTTCTTCGAAAATATGAGGAGAACTTACCGACGGAATTTTTCTGTTGCTAATTCCATAGCTAATGACCTTTAGCTACATTAGCTATGGAATTAGCGACGAAAAAATTCCGTCGGTAATTTCCCTTCATAATACCTATGAAAATAAGTATATAGCAATTAGCAACGAAATATTTCCGTCGCTAATTCCGTAGCTAATGACCTTTAGCTACGGAATTAGCGACGGAAAAATTCCGTCACTAATTTTCCTTTATAATTTTGAAGAAATAAGTGTGGAGAACTTAGCGACCGAATTTTTCCGTCGCTAATTCCGTAGCTAAAGGTCATTAGCTACGAAATTAGTGACTGAAAAATTCCGTCGCTAATTTCCCATCATAATTTCGAAGAAATAAGTGTGGAGAACTTAGATTCCGTCGCTAATTCCGTAGCTAAAGGTCATTAGCTACGGAATTAGCGACGGAAAAATTCCGTCGCTAATTTCCATTCATAATACTTGAGAAATTAAGTGAGTAAAATTAGCGACGGAATTTTTCCGTCGCTAATTCCATAGCTAATGACCTTTAGTTACGGAATTAGCGACGGAAAAATTTCGTCGCTAATTTCCCTCCAAAATATCTGAGAAAAAAAGTAAAAAAATTAGCGACGGAATTTTTCCGTCGCTAATTCCGTAGCTAATGACCTTTAGCTACGGAATTAGCTACGGAATTAGCGACGAAAAAATTCCGTCGCTAATACCTCGTGTAACGTGTTAGATCTAGTTAGCAACGGAATTTTTCCGTCGCTAATTCGACCAAAATTCCGTCGCTAATGCCTCGAAATTCGTGATTCCCCCTTTTTTTCTTCTTCTTCCTGCCCGTGATTGCCATTTTTTTCTCCTCTCCTCTTTTCTCTTCCCTCACCCCTGTGCGTCGCCCGTCCCTTACCCCACCGAAGCTACTCCGCCGGTCCCTTACCCCTCCACCTGCCGCCGGTCACCTCTCTCCTCTCCTCACCGTCGGCGCCTCCTAGTGTATAAAGAAGAAAAGCAAAACAGCCCCCTCCCCCACTGCCACTGCGCCCATAGGCGCCGCTGCTGTCGCCCGCCCTCGCCATCGCTGTTTGCTGCTGCCGTTGCCGGTCGTCCCTACCGCCGGTCATACTCTTGGTATATAGTAGTTGTATTATTTTTAAATTTAAAAGATATATTTATTTGTTTGTTAGTTTGTTTATGTAAAATATATATATATGTTTATTTTTGTGTATTTGTTTATTAAAAATATATATTTATTTAAAATATATATGTGTTTATTGTTGTTTATTTAGTTTATTTTTGTTTATTTGTATTTATAATAATATTAGTAGAAATTTTGTAATTAAATGTTTAAAGTTATTTTTGTTAGATTTTAAATATATAAATTTATTTATGTAAATTTACTTTGGTCATAATATTATTAATTATGAAAATTTATTGTTGTTTTAGTGTATCTAATTATATGATATTAATAGATTGATTGAATTAGTATTATTAATTTTTGTTTATTTGTTTAATTTGTTTATTTAAAATATATATTTAAAATATATATGTGTTTATTGTTGTTTATTTAGTTTATTTTTGTTTATTTGTATTTATAATAATATTAGTAGAAATTTTGTAATTAAATGTTTAAAGTTATTTTTGTTAGATTTTAAATATATAAATTTATTTATGTAAATTTAATTTGGTCATAATATTATTAATTATGAATTTCTTGTTGTTTTAGTGTATCTAATTATATGATATTAATAGATTGATTGAATTAGTATTATTAATTTTGGGATTAATGTGAGATATACACATTGTTATATATATTATTTTTTTTCATTGCATAAATGTATTTATTGTTGTATTAATAGTTTTAATATGTATTGTAACGAAAGTTGTATGTATTGTAATCGTTATTTTTTTATTTTAAAATAGAAAGAAAATAATATTTAATTTTTAATATGTAGTTTTTATGCTTTTGTAGGTTATTTAATATTAATGAGGAGTGCTTTGGTGGATTGTGATTGTGAGGTAATATTTTAACTATTTTATATGTCCAGCTGGATCAAAGTTGAGATATGGGACTCCTTGATTGATGACTTATGGGGCAAATCGGAATGGGAGGCGAAGTCACAGAAAGGAAGGCAAAATCGATTGACTATAAAAGAAGGAACTGTTACCAAGCATACAGGTGGATCGATTTCTTTTCCTGTGCATGCACATAGACTAGTATGTAACTTTTTAAATCACATGTATGATATTCTAGTTAAAATATATATTGTTTACAGCTAACTTCAATTTTTTTTGTTTTACTTGTGAAGAGGAATCAATATAATCGAACACCTACATATAAGGAGGTTTTTGATCGAACTCATAAAAAAAATGCTGGCCAAGGTGAATATGTGGACAATAAGCCGAAAGTTGTCAGTGTACGTATATTTAAAATTATTTCTTTTTATGTATGTTAATTATTATTTAATTACTTTTTAAGTATAGATATATTTATAATAATAAATTTTTTTTATTATAGGAAAAATATAATGCTTCATTGGTTGAGAAGTATGGTACGGATATTAGCAGTCAACCACACTTTGATCCTGTTGCTTGGTGTGACTGTATTGGAGGAATGGAAACAACCTGCACACGTGTACGGCCTTGGAAGCAGTTCACAAAACAGAGATATACTTGAGTTATCCACCTCCTCAGCAAGTCCAATATTCTTGGTTTCTCAATCAACAGTAAGCCAGGATGAGCGAATCGATGTTATAGAAGAGAAACTTGATGAAGTTCTCAAATATTTACCGCAAATGCACCAATGGATGGCTGAGATGACTAATGCATGGAAGAGTAGCAAAGGAGGCCCTTCAAATCCCGATGATAGACAGACACCGAACCTCGTAGATGGGCCTTCTTCATAGATCTCTGTTTTAATGTAAGAAATTTAAGTACTCTGTTCTTTTTATGCTTTAAGAATTTCATGGTTGTTGAGAGATGTTATGGATTTGATGAATTTTAACAATGTTTTATGATTATGTATGAATTTTATTCGGAATTTATGTTTATGTATTAAGGTCTTTTAAATGTTGCTATAGTCATGAATTTAGGGTTTTAACATGAATTTAAGCTTAAGCTTAAATTTAAATATATTTTGGAAAACTTTTGGAAACAATTTTGGAATTTAACATTTTGATAGCGAAATGCATAAATAATATATGATGATGAAAAAATATATTATTAGCGACGAAATTCAAAGAAATTAGTGACGGAAATAATAGCATTAGTGACGGAATATTCCGTTGCTGATAACATTCAGCGACGGAAAATAAGTAGTATTAGCGACGGAATATTCCGTTACTGATAACATTCAGCGACGGAAAAAATTTATTATTAGCGACGGAGAATTCCGTAGGTAAAAGTATTTAGCGACAGAAGACTTTATTATTAGCGACGGAATATTCCGTCAGTAAAATTTTTAGCGGCGGAATATTTTCATAAAATTTAAAAATAAAAATAAAAATAAAAATAAAATTAGCGACGGAAAATTCCGTCGCTGATATTTTTACCTACGGATTATAAGTGACCGATTTTCATTTTAGCGACAGAAAATATCCGTCGCTGATAATAAAAAATCCGTCGCTGATAAGAACAAATTCCGTCGCTAATTAGCGACGGAATATTTTTTCAGCGATGGAATGAGCATTAGCGACATTGATTTTTCCAACGGAATTATTCCGTCGCTAATCCGTCGCTAAAATCCTTCAGCGACGGAATCAGACTTTTAGCGACGGAAAATTCTGTCGCTAATTCCGTCGTTGAAAGTCTCTTTTTTTTTAGTGTGTGTATATATATAAAGATTTATACATTATAATAAAGTAGTAAATATCTTTATACATTATACTAAAATATCATATATATTAAGAATGTTATCTTAACTTACTATATAAAATTTTCATAATTTAATTTTGTCTTTAGAATTTAAAAATCTAATTATTTTAAGCATAATTAATTAATTTAATTTCATATTTCATAAAAAATATTATTATTTATTGCCAACAATATTTCATTAGATTGGATCATTGATCTTTTAAGTATAGCTTGTTCTAAGATATAAATTAATTTTTATAACAAATTATATTAAAGGTTGACATTGGTTCACTGGGTAAAGGGCATGTAAAATAAGCATTTTGGCCTAGTTTCAAATCTCCTTATGAGCATGATACTATTTGTACACACAAATGGGTAATGGGTTCGGGCTAATAAAATCATAATCGGATTTGGGTTTGTGGTACCCAAAGGGTGCTATCTGAACTCGATACGATAGTTTATTCATTACCTTAACTTGATATTTACCTGTTATAAGATACCTGAGCCCTATATAATCGGGTTTGGTATGTTCAAGTACCCGATTATAGAATACCTATTGCCATCCCCAAGTTGAAAGGAACCAATTTCTCTATAGTGGGCTTTATTTTTGGTTTCAAAGTCGCAATTATCCACAAAGGTTAGTGGAGCAGTAATTCAAAATCTAACGACTTGTAGAGATTTTTTTAAAAAAGAAAATTGAGTTTAATTCGATAGTTATTCAAGTTAAATGGTTTGTTTTTAAATTAATATTTAACTTTGAATTATTCAAATAATAAGTCAAGCTAGATTTAAATATTTTAATATCGAGCTCAATCTACTTACGAGTTTAACCAAATTGTTTAATTTTTTTAATATTTGGTTATTCATTTATTGTTTTACCTGCACAATATAGATGATTGAAAAATAATAAATTGAGTTTATCGTGTCGAAGTTTAATTTATTGAGTCAAATTCAAATAGTTGCTATTTGAGTATATTATTGAATCAAGTTCAAGTTTAAAAAAAATTAAATTCAATCGGGTTCGAATCGAATTAAACTCAAAAATAATATTGAATTATCTCAATTCGATTTAATTACATTACAATCACCTTTGAGGACAAAAAAAATCATTTTTCTCGCAAAATAAAACATTCAATTATCCAAAAAAGAAAAAATTAAAGAACAAAAAAACAAAGTTTTTATCAGCACCAGTGACAGTGCCAAAGATTTTTCAGACATTCCTATCCAAATTATTACAAAACAGTTGATGCATGTGTGACCCACATCAAATTTGTTTGACGTATTCCAATTTAACAAGTATCATAATCATGTGTTAGTTTACAAATTATACGAGGCAAACATGGAAAGCTGATTCTTGTAAGTTATGCATATTGAGACAGTTTGTTAAATCTTATGATTTTGTTTTGTACAATTGATGTTGTAGATTTAAAGTAACTATTCAGATTTCAGTAACTTCTAAGTAGTATTTTGTTTCTAGTTATTTAATCATCTAACAAATTATTGCTTCTTTAGCTTTTATTACATAACTTCAAGAAATGTTTCGTTTCTTAATTAAGTTTTATTTACGAATCAGATTACGTGCATTACACTTAAATTAAACTCCCTATTCAAAAAAAAAAATTAAATTCCATCCAATCATTTTAACTCCATGCTATTATCTGCTCTCTCCTCTGCATATTCATTGATTTATTATCAAATTACATCTTGAGATTTTAATTCTAATATCCTCCTGTCCTGACGATTCTTTTCTCTTTGATGAAGGGTTTATTTGTTGCGTCTATGGAATGATTGCGTGAATAATAACATAGGCAAAATGACAATAAATTAGGTAAAATAATTGTACTCTCTAGTAAGTTTCTACATTTTTTTTTTCTGAATGTCTTTTTCTTATTTGTTGTTTGCTAATTAATACTTATATATATATTGCTCCAAATATTATTGGACCGACCTTTCCTACAAAAATATGTGAAACAAAGGTCCTGTTATGGCTCTCCTAGTGAATTTTGTTTTGAATTTTATTTAAATTTAAAAAATTTATCATTTTATTTAAAAAACTTTTAACATTTTATTAAGTACGGAAAACTATTCATGCACTAATTTTCATTATTTTTAACAGTGAAAAAGATTTTTTCAAAAAAAATATATAAACAAATTTTATTTTACACTCCATATAAGAATTATATAGAAAAATATCCAATTGTCAATCCCTGTAATTTTGATTTAGTTCGGATTGATTACTTGAGCTTTAATCTGTATAATCCGTACATAATAAATATTCAATTCAAGTCCATCCATATTTGAATTAATTAAATCAATCCGAACCTTCTTTTTTAAATAGCCAATTTTTTTTATTTTTCTAATTTAAGAATATATGAAAAAAAATTCCATTTGGTAGGACATTGCTACGTCTTCTCATTCTTATAGTTTCTTCGCTTTCGGGTTTTACCTTTCTCTTCCTTCTTTTTCATACTTTAATTTTCTTTCTTTTCACAGCTCCAACTAACTCTCACGCCTCTCATCTGATTTTCTCGCACTTTCTCTCTCCGCGATTTTACATTTTCCGGAGAATCTTCGATCATCACCTTTTGCTTTTGTTGTTGTTAGATTGCTTATTAAGTGACGTTGAACAGCGCTTAGAATATATAATTAAAAGGAATTAACTAACTAACGATGCAAAACGACGTCGCGACGAACGGAGTTTGCTCGTCGGAGTCGGTGAATGGGAGTCGCGATGTTTGGAGTTGTAAAGATTCTGATTCTTTATCAGCTGATCATCTTGTTATCATGGTCCACGGAATTCTCGGCAGGTCATATTTTTTTCATTGGAATCATTTTAGTGAAGTTTGAGATTTTTAATTTTGTTCTGTTCGTTCTTTTGAATTGGATTTTGGATGCTGGATTTAGTTTAGTGTGTTATGGTTAATTTGTTATTATTCGTGCCAATAATTATACTTATATATATATGCTGGGTTTAATTGTAATCGCATTAATTTGAAGTAACTAAATTGTAATTTGATTCTGAAATCACCTCAAAAATTCTGGATTTGAGCTGAAAATTTGTTGGGTTCGACTTTTGCTTATGGCACCAATTCACACGGAAAATTTCAACTCTGATGTGTTAAATCGCGTTAAGAATTCTATTTTTTTTATTAGTATTATTATTGGTTATTATTACAAGTTCTCCTGAAAATGGTTTTTGGCCATGTTTGGATCCTTGCGTGTGCAGTTCTTCGGATTGGAAGTTCGGAGCTGAGCAATTTGTTAAAAGGCTACCCGATAAAGTGTTTGTCCATCGTAAGTAGCGTTTCTTTAGGCACCAGTTTTTTCAGAGAAAAAGACCATCCTGTTTTGCTGGCTCTTGTTGCTGCTTTTGTATGTTTGGTTCTTGTTCGAATCTTCTTTAGATTGTTAGGGATGATGGAACCATCAATGCATTCATGGTGGTATCAAAAACCATCATTTTTATTTTCTGGATTGCTAAAAAACCTCTCTTTTAAACAATATTTTTTTCTAAGCTATTAATATAGAAGTTTTCGAGATCAGCATGTTGATATTTAAGTTTCTGGCTGGAGTATTTCTGCTCGATCTTACTTGGTTGATAAGCATGGCCTGCAGGCAGTGAAAGGAATACGTCTAAGCTGACTTTAGATGGTGTCGATGTAATGGGTGAACGATTGGCAAAGGAGGTTAGTCCATATATGATAATGACCCTATATTTAAGTCATCAAAATCAATGAATTTTATTAGTTTTAATGTTGGAGAATCTATTGCATATTGTGATTATCAACAAAAATGTTTGATAATAGGTCCTTGATGTTATTCAAGAAAAGCCAAATTTACGCAAGATCTCCTTTGTTGCACATTCTGTGGGAGGACTGGTGGCCAGATATGCAATTGGGAGACTCTATAGACCACCTAAGGAAGAAGTTAAAGAGGATAAATCAGGTAATCAATGCAAGGAGGAACCTAGGGGTACAATTGGTGGCTTGGAGGCTATGAACTTCATAACTGTTGCTTCTCCTCATCTTGGTTCAAGGGGTAATAAGCAGGTAGCTTTTTTGTATTAACAAATGTATATGCACTTAATAGCCAAAACGTATTACTTCTCTCTCTCTCCTCTCATATGTGTGCAGTCTTTTACACACAAAGATGTTGTGTATGGTGATTACAGAGTGTATTCTCTAACTTAGTTGCTTCTGAGAGGTTGTTGTTCTAGATGGGTTTCTGTTTGCAGTAGTTTGTTGATTGCAGCATATGTTGTGTTGATTGTAACACTGACTTACTCTTGTTTTGTTATTAGTTACCTTGCTTGATATGTGATGTGTTATCTTGGCATGTCAAGGACATTACCCATTGTTGAATTATCTTTACTTCTTCATATTAAAATGTTTTTTTTCCAGGTACCATTTCTTTTTGGGGTAACTGCTTTTGAGAAAGCTGCAAGTTGTGTTATCCATTTGATATTTAGGAGAACAGGTCGGCACCTTTTTCTTACCGATGATGATGAAGGAAAGCCTCCTCTGCTTAAGCGAATGTTGGAAGATTATGATGAGTTTTATTTCATGTATGCAACTTTCACCTTTGTGTTAACTAGTTTCTGTTTAATGTTACTTGAGATGTCTTACTTTGAGGTCTGGATTTGTAAAATGACTGAAATCGTAGTAAATTCATATATCCAGGTCTGCATTGCGTTTATTCAAACGCCGTGTGCTGTATTCCAATGTGGGCTATGACCGTATCCTTTTCCCATGATCTGTTTAAAGCTTTTAAATTTAAACTTTTCCAGATATTTATAGGTTTGATTGTATTTGTTTTTGTTAATGAAATATTGTAAAGATATTGTGGGCTGGAGAACATCATCAATAAGACGGAATAGTGAACTGCCAAAGGTATTACCATCTTTGTGAACTTTTTTCATTTGATTTCATGTTTGGAACTCTTTTGGTTAGAAGTTGATGATCAGAATATTTGTCTTCTTATTAGTGGGAGGAGTCTCTAAATGAAACATATCCACATATTGTGTATGAAGAACACTGCAAGGCCTGTGATGCTGATCAGTATGAAACTATTTCAGAGGAGGACGATGGCTCATCTGACAAGCTAGAAGGTATACATAATTTCTGACTTGAGAAGAAAATGTGCTTTTGTTGGTTGCCTCCAGCGTTCCAAGTTCACTAGTTTGCTTGCCCAAAATACTTTCTTCTGTCTGACAATTTTCAAAATCTTTGCTTTATTAATTTATTTGCCATTGCATCCAAATGGTTTTCTTTTGTTCTTAATCAATTTCCTAGGAGTAATGGTTCTAACTTGCCTGCTCTTTTTCCCTATTACCTTGTATTACTTTCTTTTAAAGGTTTCCAAATTCTACAACTCCATTAATTGAATAATGTTGTGCAGAGGAACTTGTGAGAGGCCTATCCCGACTTTCATGGGAAAAAATAGATGTTAGTTTTCACAGTAGTAGACTGAGATTTGCTGCTCATAGTATTATACAGGTCTCTTTCTCTCTCTCTATTTATTTATCTATTTGGAGTTAAGAGAAGTTTATATATCGAGCATGAGATGATTTATGTAGTCGAAAGCAACTTCTTATTTCGATTGAAGGAGCAAGTTCCCATCATGCACATTTTGCAGGTTAAAGATGAAGTTATGCATATTGAAGGTGCAGATGTCATCCAACACATGATCAATCATTTTCTCACTTGAAAACCTTTGGTCTTAGAAATACTCATTGGATGTGCGAATTTGATATCCTCTTAGTTAAGCAAAGATTAATTTGCTACTGAGATCCCCTATCGTTCGACCATTCGAATCAGTGCTTGAATTCCCATTGGTTGCAGTTGAATGGAGCAATGCCCTTGTTGGTTAAAGGCAAAAGGATGGGCATGGTAACTGTGGTTTATTCAGCTGTCATGAAGGAATTTTGTTCATTCATTGATCATTTTATGTTGTAAACATGAGCAAGTCCAGCAATATATGCCAATGGTATTATATTTATGTGCTGTAAAGAATTTGGCAATTTATGGATTACATGGAAGGTTCGTTATTGTTATCGAATAATATAACTAAGCTTTAAAAGAGTTATAGATGTGATTTTTAAACGAATTTGGTTGTTAACATAAATCAAACTAAATAAAATTTTAGTTCCAGATTAGTTCTTTTAATAAGTGAAATCAAAATCTTTTGTGAAGCTTAATTAATGGATATAAACAAATAAAAATTATATATTCATAATTGTTCGTTGAATATTTTATTTAATTATTTTTTATTAGAATATTAAGATTTAATTTTTGACAATTTCAAATTAAAATTGGTAATTTTAGATATGATAAATAACACGATATAAAAAAATTAAAAAGTGACAAATTAAAATTTGGTAAAAGTTTACGTATGAATTTGGTAAAATTTTAAAAAAATTGTTTTGTATTCAATATATTGATATAAATTTTGACATTAATACGATTTAATATAATACAAATACAAATTATTTAAATAAATTATCGGGTGCTCTTCAAATGTAAAGAAATCGAATTTATAAACTCAATTGTTATATTAACCTAAAATTGTTTTATCTTTAATAATAAATTATTTTATTAATCATGCAAGGTTAGCTCTAATAATTTAAAAAAAGAAATCATAAAATCAAAATGCATGAAAGAAGAAAAAGGACCTAAAATGAAAAAAAGAGTTAAAAAGAGTCAAAGCGTTGACTGACATCGCCCAACTTAACGGCCAATTACAGAGATCGACAGTCCCAGTGTCAGTGAGCGCTGAAAGTCAAGTTGACGAACTGGAGTTCCGCACGACTGCTCCTCTGTTTCTTCCCTTCATTGTCTTAAAATTTCACTATTTTTTTCACAAAATCTTCATTTTTTTTTTGAAGTTTGTTTCGATGGATTTATCGATTCCCTCTCCTCTCTCCAAACCTTCTCCTCTTTCAACATTCCTCTTCAAACCACAGTCTCCGATTCTTCACTTCTCCAATTTCAAGTCTCGAAACTACACCGACCTCAAAAGGCCGCTGATTTCCCGCCAACACTTTCCAATCCGAGCTCAGGTTGCGGATCAGACTGTGGATGATGGGTTTGTCCTCGATGACGTCCCTCACTTGACTAATTTCCTCCCTGATTTGCTGGTAATTAGTGGATTTCTAAGCTTTTATTTGATTTCCATTAATGTTTTTGGGTTTGGAGTAGTGCCCAAATTGTTGATGATAACCTTGCTTTGATTATTTTTATTTGGTTTTTAGTTCTTGAGAGCGCTCGAGTTCTTCCAACTTCTTGGATTTATAATTTTTTATTAATATAAAATAATTTTTTTTCCTTCAGTCGTACCCAAATCCTTTGCAAAATAGCCAAGCATATGCTATTGTCAAGTAAGGCCATTTATTTTTGGCGAAGTATTCTTTACATTCCCATGTATCCTGACTGTAGTCAGTTAGTTTCTATATCTTTAATCTTTCGTCTTTCCAGGGAAACTTTTGTCCGTCCCGAAGATGTGGTTGCTCAGAAGGTAAGTAACTAAAAAGAAGAAGAAACAAAAGAAAAACACAACCCCAGAATTTTTTCCTGATAAATTTATCCTATTTGATTCTAATCCCAGAATGGTAAAATGGTCACTGGGGTAATGTCTTATTTGTTTCCTTTCTTTGTCAATTTCCTTTGTCTTGTTTAGATTGTTGTTCAGAAGAATAGTTCCCGGGGAGTACATTTCCGGCGTGCAGGGCCACGGGAAAGGGTATATTTTCTTTAAGAGACACCATCATATTCTTGACGTGGGATCAGTAGCCTATGTAATGTGTTTTTGGTTGTAGGTTTATTTCAAATCGGAGGAAGTGCGTGCTTGCATAGTAACTTGTGGTGGTTTATGCCCAGGGATCAATACAGTCATTCGAGAGATAGTATGTGGCTTGAACTATATGTATGGCGTCGATAATATACTTGGCATTCAGGTCAGTTCATTTGATATCGCGTTTTCTTTGCTCAAGTGGTTTCTCTTATTCTTTGAATACACACACACACATACACTGTCCATCTTTATTATTTTCTATGGATATTTGTATCTTCATTTGAATTATTATATTACTTAGGATTATAGTTTGCAAATTGATATTTTAATCATTTAATTGAGTCAGATTTTATCTAGTTTGTTAGCCAGTGGCAGTAACTTTAATTTCAGTTCTGCACGGTACAGTCTGGTTATAGGCAATGGGGAACTATCATTCCGAGTTACTGTTTACTGATATGCTGAGAGAAACCATTCATGCTAGCAGGGCTACTGCATGCTGCATGTGGCATGTTAGTAGCTGATAAAGGGCTATAAAAACTGGCTGCTTGGCAACTGGAAGAACTATAGATTAGTGTATCTGTTTTCAGCACATGATGTTTTTATTCGAAAAATCTTTTTTGGTGGCTCCTTTAAATGATTACGGTATCATGGTTGCCAAAAGAGTGTAAAAGAGCTGCAACTTTTCTAGGTTCCAGAGTATATTGCACAGTCTGCTTTGTGATAGTTCCTCTTTTCTTTTTACTTATTTTTCTAGGTTCTCTTAAACTTAGTTTACATTCTTTTCCATTGCTTGTATTAATGTTTAGTTGGTTGCAACTTTGTGTCATTATGATACTGTTGAAACTTCTAGGGAGGATATAGAGGCTTTTACTCAAAAAATACCTTGACATTAACACCTAAAGTTGTGAACGATATCCACAAACGTGGTGGTACCTTTCTTCTCACTTCACGAGGGGGCCATGATACCCAAAAGATTGTTGATAATATCCAGGACAGGGGAATCAATCAGGTAAACAGTTGCTTTCTTGTCCATAACATAAGGTCCTTCACTTGTGGGTAGCTTGTGAAAATCTTCTTCAAAGGAAAAGAAGGAGCACTAAGACTGATCTCTATATGGATTTCAGGTTTACATTATTGGAGGAGATGGAACCCAGCGTGGAGCAGCTCAGATTTATGAGGTAATTACTCTTTCAACTTAAAATCGTTCCAATTATATAGGTGTATCCATCTGCAACTTTTTGGAATATCCTTTTGTTTATTCCTTTTGGCGGTTTCTTATGGGCACATTTTCTTTAAGGAAGTTGAGAAACGTGGTCTTCAAGTTGCAGTTGCTGGCATACCCAAGACAATTGATAATGATATTGCAGTAAGTTCAACCACATTATAGCATTTGAAAGAGTACAAATAGGTAGTATTTTGCAGTGGCCATATGATCACCGAATTTATTAACTCTACAAATGATTGAGAAACTTTCTTTCAAAAAGTATTGCAGACAAATAAGTGCATATTCTTTTTGATTGTCTAGAAAATGGAATCTTAAAATGCTATTTGTATGGTAATGGAGGACCCTCTTCCAAGTATTGAGATTTATGCCCTATATCATTACATCTTCACATTTCAGGATCTTCAGCTGTAATAGACAATTCCATACTGATTTCAAGTGTTGTCGAAAGAAAGCAAATACACACACTCATATTGGTACTTTTTCAGAATATCATGAAAGTGAAAGGTGTGTAGGGTTGGTTTGTGCTTCAAAAAATCTCTAAGCCAACTTACAGTTTTCTAGTAGTAACTGCTGGGTATGGTAAAACGAAATAAAGTATGTTTAACTGTTAGTATTTTGACAATATGTATCCACCTATCAATTGGGTTTAGAGTCTTACCTCAAGTGACTTTGTTATTTTATAAATACTTCCATTCAAAGAG
The DNA here is from genome assembly GCA_031772115.1 of Heritiera littoralis. Taxonomy (NCBI): domain Eukaryota; kingdom Viridiplantae; phylum Streptophyta; class Magnoliopsida; order Malvales; family Malvaceae; genus Heritiera; species Heritiera littoralis. Next base: position 10,120,397 of record JAPDPK010000010.1, on the reverse strand, counting down.
GGTAGGATTCCTGGGTGAAGACAAACAAAGATGCATTCTTTGTATCTGCAGTTTGTAGAATGATTGGAGTGTAAAGCATCTGAAAGATTTAGTCAAGGAGAGGGCCTCTTATTCTAAGTATTGACTGCTAAATTTTATATCTTTCTTCTGTTTCTCTCTATTATATTCTCTATGTTCATTAAAAGCCCTTTGTTTGCAAAAAAATGACCATGATGGAGTACATTTTATTGAATGCTCTCATAGAAACATGATTTTTGTATACAATTTTTAAGGTGGCAATCTTCTGTTTAGACTGAGGGAATTAAGTTGGAGCCTTGTTTCAGGTGATCGATAAATCTTTTGGTTTTGATACTGCTGTTGAAGAAGCTCAGAGGGCCATTAATGCTGCACATGTGGAGGTAGAAAGTGTGGAAAATGGCGTTGGAATTGTCAAACTCATGGGAAGATACAGCGGTTAGTGTTTTGAACATCATAGAAACTATATGGTAAACATTTATTTAGGGGTTTTTTGGCAGATCTAAGGTAATACATATAATTCGTGCATGATTGTGGTGTGGCTGCCATACTTCTTAACCATTAATCCATGCAGGTTTCATTGCTATGTTCGCAACGCTGGCAAGTCGAGATGTGGTAAGGTCTTTTAACCATTTTGTATGGAACCAACTTCTTAAGATAATAACTCCGAATAACACTGAATGTTAGATGACTGTTTTGTTTCTTGTCTTTTTTTGTTATTATTCGGTTGTTTCCTACTTCAATCTCCCTTGAATTTATTCAATTTGAGTAAAGTGTAAAGTATAATATGTTCGAATTCTTTTGTCTTCGATTTGCTGATGTCACTGACAATCTCTTAATACTTGACATGCAACAGGATTGCTGCTTGATTCCAGAATCCCCGTTCTACCTGGAAGGAAAAGGTGGGCTCTTTGAGTTTATTGACAAGCGGTTAAAAGAGAATGGGCATATAGTTATCGTTGTTGCAGAAGGGGCTGGGCAGGAATATGTTGCTCAGAGTATGCGTGGAATTGATGAGAAAGATGCATCTGGAAACAGGCTTCTCCTTGATGTTGGTCTCTGGTTAACTCAAAATATCAAGGTGGAGTGCATAAATTCTCTTACCGGCTTGTGAATTTTAATTTCGATACATAATGGTATTGTATTCTCAACAATATCTTAAGGGGAAAAAAGGTTTTTTGATTTCACCTTCCCTTAAGCAACCTTTTTCCGAAAGGTTTATGGATTGTGAAAATGATCATTGAAGTGGGTGATAATTGTACTTAATATTCCTTCTTTGGATTCTCTGTTTAATTTCATTTTATACAAATATATATATATATATATATATATAAAAATGGAAGTTTAGAAGTAGAAGCATTAATGGTAGAAAAATCAGAAAAAATGATGTCTTTCATGCAATTCTGACCTATATGCCATGAGATGAAACAAAACTTAGTGATTCGCTACAAGAATATCTTTTATGATGCAACCACAAGAATTCCTTAGTATGCTGTATCTAGCAGTTTTGTTTGAGTTAAAAATTTTGTAAGGACTGCCAAGTGATTTTTTATTGGGGTAATTTTCCTCACTGAGATCCTTAGCATGATGTCTGATGTTTTATGAGAAATTGTAATTATACTTTGTTACCAAGCCAAGGGTCTTTGGTAATTAACGCTTAGTTTTGTTCTTCACACCTGTGCTTTTAGTATTTCCACTTAATTATTACTATATACTACGTGTAGGATCATTTTACAAAGGAGCGGAAGATGGCAATAAATATGAAATACATTGGTAAGTTCCAACATGGTACATAATGGTATTAACTCTCTTCTATAGCAGAACTTCTTGTTCTTTTATTTCATGCAATAAAACTAAATTTATTTAATTTTTGTCCTCCAGATCCAACGTACATGATACGAGCTATTCCAAGTAATGCGTCAGACAACATTTACTGCACTCTTCTTGCTCAAAGTGCTGTGCATGGGGCCATGGCTGGATATACGGGGTTTACTGTTGGACCTGTGAACAGCAGACATGCTTATATTCCCATTTCTGTAAGCTTTAGAGCAGTTAATGCTTTTAGCTTTACTTTGAAATCTATTGAGTTGTGCTTGATTTCTAATTGCATTTATTTTTCAAAGTTAAAAGGCTTTTCCATAAACTAAATGCTGTTGCTGTGGCCTAGTAGCAAATTAATCAAGTTTTTGTTCCATATTTGAGTTGATGTCTAACTTTGAATGGCGTGGTATGGTGTTCCTGTTTCAGCATGTTACTGAGACTCAAAACACGGTGAAGGTGACTGATAGGATGTGGGCTAGACTTCTTGCTTCGACGAATCAACCTAGTTTCCTAAACTTTGATGAATCAATAGGGGGAAAAGTGTGTAAAGATACTATTGACTTGATCAACAACATGAAGATTACTTCTATTTAGATTTGATGAGTATATGCCCATATGCAAACAAGTCATTGTGGCTTCATCTTTTCTAATCATTTTTGCCAAAATCTCTCCAACCTCGATATTGTGAAGTCAGCATGTGGCAGATTGATTTCCAATGGCCTCTTATCCAATAGATTTACCATCTATCATTTAGCTCATATCACGGTCAGTGTGTATTTGTTCTCAATTCGGATCATCTCTCTAGAATTTGCTATCATCATGACACATTGCCAATATATCTGTAAACTATATTGAACGAAAAATTTCAATTTCAAGGTGTATCAGAATAGATATTTCAAATGCATAGTTTCTGATGATATATTTTATTTTAACATTACAAATATGGCTATTTATTTTCTTGGATCCATATGTTAGATAAGCAGGCACATTCGAAGAATCTGTGTATAGTATTGATAAATGTATGCTGGAACAGCAAATGTATTCGCATAATATGACAGTGATTGTTATACAGATATGCTTGCTCGAAGGCGAAGAACATGCATCTGGACTCCGATCTTCGGCATGGTATATCCTCAAATATATCGCAGTTGAGCCCTTGCGATGCTGTGGTTGTTGTTTTGTTGCTTGCATGCTTTCCCTGTCGAATGAATCTGTAAAGGTCTTTTGTTCTTTGATAACTTTTCAGATTGCATACTTGGAGCTTATATGGAGGAAAGTTTTTCTGCTTTAAACCATGGATGGCCCCAACCAGCCTACATACAGCTAGTTGGCAGGCAACATATGAAATCGGAAAGTAAGGCCAAACTATTAAATGTTCAAATTTATGTGATCAGCTGAACGAAGTCTGGATGACGATTATGATAGAAGTATCTCTTGTTTCTTTGCTATGAAGTTTTTTCTGCAAGTTGCTTTGGCCATTTGCCTTTGTCGCTATCATTGACAACTGGTTAATTCACCATCAATTCAAAGTTTGGATGGGAAGTGGAAATGTACGGAGTATGGGGACAAAAATCTGGCAACTAGATTTTACAAAGGGGTCCCCTTCGCTGCAACTTGTTTACTGGCTGAGTTCTATCACTTTCTGACAGGACTCGGTTGATCCAAGACTTACCCCTAAGCTGCGGATATGTATGCCTCTAAATTATTAAATTGCCTAGGATGGAGAATGTACTCTTTTTAATGATATAAACTAATCAAATTATTCATAAATTATTTAAATTTGATTTGATTATTTAAGTTTGATTTTTTTATTTTTAAGCTGAATTTGAGCTCGAGCTCTTTGAGTAATAAATCCTGTTAAATTCAAATATCTTAATAACTAGTTCAAAAGATTCGCAAGCTTAATTTACTATTATATTATTAATTATTATTTTATTCTCATAATATATGCTTGAAAAATGATAAATTGAGCCTATTTAGGGTGGATTTGGATGCCCGATTGCCACCGATGCGGTGACTTTGGTGGCAATTGGGCAAAAAAGACAAAAAAAAATGTAAAAGATAAAAAAACATGTAAAATTAATTTTTTATTCATTCTTTTAAATATTTTATTATAAAATTTATATCAACGTTGATCATTTCTTTTTTTTTAATCTTATCGAAATCAATCGCACCATTCATCCAAACTAACTTTTAATCGAACTCCAATAGTTTGAGTATTTTGTCGAATCGAATTTATACAATTCGAATATTTTATCGAGTTATATTCAAATTTTAAAAACTAAATTTCATTAAACTTGAATTGACTAGATTATTTCCACTTAGTTCAATTACTCCTTTTAGTTGGGCTATGGGTTGATCTAGACATAAATGCTGAACTTCGTTTTGTCTGCACCCTGATTTGTCAATGGCAGTTTTGGGTTTTGAGGTAAGCATGGCTGATTCAGGCATTGAAAATATGAAGAAGGTAGTGATCTTTGGTTTTGCCAATCTTATGGCATTTAAAAATACTTTCTGAAAACTCAGGATTTTGGAAATGAAATTTCTGCAAATCCTGACATCATCTTGCAGACCTAGCATCCTTTGATGGCCATATTCCAACAAATAATAAAAAAGAAAAAACAAAAAGTGCTTCACCCTCGCCCTCTCAAAGTCAAAACAAAACCATGAAAGAAAGAACAAAGCAGGGTCTTTCTCTTACATACAATTCATGTACAACAGAGTCTTGTTCTTACATCATTCATCCTAAAACATTGTAATTCAAGATATTTACCTTTAATTTAGGCCTTCCATTACAGCTTATCCTTATTCACATTCTCTAACATGTCACCATAACATGTTTTCCAGCTAACAGTAACAGTTAATTCTGATCATCAAGCTCATCCTCTTCTTCCTTCACCTCCCCAGCCAGCTCTTTTCTTTTCCGTGACATGACATCACTTTCCGGCAACCGAATCCTCTTCTCTCTTGTCCTTTTCCTACCTGTAGTGGCCGGTGGGCTAGCCTCTCCAGCTTCCAATGGAAAATTCAGTATTGCTTTGTGACCCCTCATTTTGAATGCTGCACAATCATAAGCCCTGGCAGCAGCAACATCACTATCATAAGTACCTAACCAGACCCGACTTCCCTTCCTGCTCGGGTCTCGGATCTCCGCAGCAAACTTACCCCATGGCCTTCTCCGGACACCTCTGTAATGTCTTCTCTCTTCGGAAAGAGACACCTTTGGCTCCATTTTTGACTCTGAATTGAGGGAAGTTGGAGACTCCAAGTCAAGAGCCTCAGGTTTTATGTCAAAGCTGGAGATTTCAGGGATTTGGTGAGTTGGGTCGGACATGGGAGAGTCAAGCTGATCTAGTTCAGGAATCTGGTCTGCTGGTTTGATGATGGGTTGTAGTTGAGAGAGCCCAAAATCAAGGCTAGTTAGAAATGCATCTGCCGAGACAAAGTCTCCGAGCAGGTGCTGTTGAATGAACTCGAGTGTTGTTGATTCTTCAAAGGCGGCCATCTTTTTTAAGTCTTCAGGAATTCGGATGACGTTGAATGTGGGAGTGAGTCAGAATTTATGCAAAGGATGCATTCCAGTTTATAGTGTGTAACGCGTCGATGTCAAATCCAGATATTGTTAAAATTTATTATTTTATTTATGTAGAGGCTTGAGATTATATTTATTTATTTAGTTTTTTCTAGATTTTGAGATTATATTTATTAGACATTTTACGGCAGATAAAATAATGAAATTAATGGATCCATACAGGTAATATAACGTAAATTGAATATGGATCTTCAAAAATTATATCAAAGTGGTTTTCAGCCAAAATATGAGAATTAAGTATTATATCGTGAGAGTTAATTTTAAAATTTTACGAAAGCTAAATGCTACAAGATGAAAATCATTTTTAAAATTTAACACTTGATGTTATCTAGTTTTATTTTAAGTTATAAATTCGACGAAAACATCAAGATTTAAAAAAGTTTGTAACTTCACATCAAAATATTAAGAGAATTTACAATATTATATATGTAATAATTTAAATTCATACTTGCGAAAATGTTTTTTTGTGAAACATTCTAATCAAAATGGATAATAACTGTTTAGGTACTGATCTCTACCAATTCATACCTTTTACTTTTTAGTGTGGGACTCACCTGAAATTCATTGTTGTTTTGGCTGGTTTGTCCACGGTGCTCGGAGAAAGAATCTCTCTCTGCACACGGTTTTCACCCAAGGTTTTGTGCTGGAAATGGATGATCTTATCCATCGACATTCAAGTTGGTACTAGGCAGAAGCGAAAATGATTGCCCATGTTTTACGTTGTGTCCTGGGCTGGGACCTCCCAACTTGTGCAAGGCAGCCATAGCCATAGCCATAGCCATAGCCATGGGTGTGGACATGCAACAAATTCGGAGACAAAACTCTTTGCAACTGGATCACTCGGAGGGCTCCACAGGCAACTAACTCTTAAAGGTTCTTATCATTTTATTTGGCAACTTCATCATGAATTTAAGTGTAAAATGACCAGATAAAAAGGAATGTGAAAGCTGCTCTGCTTCATCCCAAGAGAGAGTTGCTCTGCTACTTGCAAAGGTCCCTGCCAAATCATATGGTCCATGCATGCATCTTCTTGCCATGCCAGCTTAAGTTTTGATCTTTGACATGGATGTTTAGTGTTGAATGTTGCTTGTTGGCATAGTTTATCCATAGGGTTGTTAGCAAATTTAATTGATACGATCTAAACTCGAAATAATTTGAATTTAAAATAATAGATTTATATATGATGCATCGAAAGTGTATAGTTTTCATACACTATCAATACACTAGAAGTTGACTCTTCATCAATAAAGTCTTATGAACAAATTAAAAAATTTATTTATATTTACTTTTAAGGACTTGACATATTTTTTAATTTACCCATTGATGAGATGTCAACTTTTGATGCATTGACAGTATATAAAAATTATATACTGTCAGTGCATCATATACAAACCTTAAAATAACTCTAAAACTCAAAGGATTGGGAAAGCTTCACTAAGTTCTTGAGTGAAGACAATTAATGTTATTTCTAATATGATATGAGAATGTCTAGTGGTCTATAACAAAAAAAGTTAAAGTCAAAATTCACATTTTATTTAAAATCTAAAATAATTTGAAATCAATCTTGAAACAATTTGAGATTTAAAATATCAAAATTTAAAATAATTCAAACTTAGAGAGACTCGTTGCATTGATTATCCGAATAATAACAGGTAACAAAACAAATATTAGTAATGGATGACTTGAGAAAAATATTATCCGAATCATAATAGGTAACAAAACAAATATTCGTAATGGATGAGTTGAGGAAAAATGTTAGTAATAATTAATTGATGCTTTTAATAATCTTTACCGACCTTTTTAACTTTATCAAAGGAATTAGCTGTTAATATTATCTGTCAAAATGTCTTTTGTTAATCAACTTGATCCCAACTTGTAATTTTTTAATTTTCATCTGGTTTTAGTTTCCAAATGACAGAGAAATAGCATTGGATAACCAAAGCCAAACACTCCCAATGAAGGAAGATGAGATTATTTGTAATTTCAACTAAAAATGCTCCTAATATTCCTACATATCCAAAAACAAAATCCCACTTATACATACATATATATATATATATATATATGTGTGTGTGTGTGTGTGAAGTTGGTTGCATATGTGAAATTAATTTGTTGAAGTTTGAGATAAATATATATTTCATATATAACACTTACGTTTAAGTAAGTTTATATTTGTAGTCAAAAGGGTTTAGTACATATAGTTTTTATCCTTTATTTAAGAGATCAATTTTAATATATCTAAACTTCAAATTTCAACATATGCAATTCATTATTCCTATTTTTAAAATACGGTTTTTTTCATAGCCACTCCGAAGTATTTAACAATGACCGCACTATCTATTAATCAATATATATAAGTTTGTTTTTCATGCACTAATATAGTAAAAGATTATAACTTTACAAACAACATTGAGAAACTATTACACATTTCACTTAATTTTTTAATTATTTTTTAAAAAATATCTTAAAAACTAGAAGAAATGTATTACTTTATTAATTTCATAACGGAAATACAAAACATAATATAATTTCGTTTTTAAAAATTTCACTTATATATATAAGCAAACTCTATCATTAAATAAATAAATCAAAGAAGAAATACAATTTTAATTCAATAAAAACTTAGGCTTAGGCATTCCTTATGAATGCACTACTCTACTTTATATACACTACTTCTCTATTTTTATCTCCTTGCTATCAGCTAACTTTCCCTTCCCGGCCTCTATCTTGGATAATTCAACCAGCCACGTCAGCAAACCTTTTCTGGTTTATTAAACGGCGGTTGGAGTCCGTCAGTATTACGTAATCGCAAGCCTAGTACACCCAAACGACGGATAAGGAGATAACGGAGATAACGGAGGGATACTGAATATTCCCTTCATATCTTCACTATCCCAAAACCCCGTCCAATTTGACGGCGTTAAGCAAATCCCCGGCGTTACAGTTTCCGTCACCGGTACGGTCTTCTTCGCCGGCGCCATCGGCACCAGCTTTTCTTCTGTTACCTCCTCCCTTTTCACGACTTTACTCTCCGGGCAGTCTTCTTCTTCTTCTTCCTCCTCTTTTCTCCTTTTCTTTGAAAATGAATCCACAGGTAATTCAAATTCTTCGGAATTCGATTTTACAACTTCAAGAGGGAAATTCAATATGGCTTTGCTTCCACGTAGCTTAAAGGCAGCTCTATCATAAGCTTTTGCAGCTTCTATGGCGGTGTCAAAGGTTCCAAGCCAAACCCTTGCGCCTTTTCGGTTAGGGTCTCTGATTTCAGCTGCGAACTTCCCCCATGGCCGTCTCCTGACACCCCTATAGTGCTTTTTCTCGTTATCGTCCAATGATTCAACCGCAGCAGCTGGCCCTGGCTTCGGGCTTATATCAACTTTTACTGGTGGGATTGTCACGTTTACAGAAGGACGCCGCTGGCTGAGAGTAGATTGTTTAACCTGGTTTGGGCTATTAACTTGAGTTTTGTTCATCTGAGGTAGCTTGGACACTACTTCTGTATCAGGGAATCGTGGGTTTTGAGCGGTGGAGACTCTGGAAGTAGAGTCATCGAGATTGGAAAGAAAGGTTTCCATGGAAGCAAAGTCTGTAAGAAGGTGTTGCCTGATGAGTTCCAAGGCTGATTTTTCTTCAGAAGATGTCATTTCTGAAGGGTAGCCAATGCTTTCCAGGGGGAAATCGAAGTGAGAGACTTTAGGAATCTAATTTGAGTGGAAAGAGTGAGTGTGGTTGTTAGAATATAAAGAGAAGAAAAACCAGTCCATGCAGATTTCACACAAGCTTCCAGGATAGATCCTGGAAGCATCCTCGGCCTGGCGATAGAATTGTGTCTAAATTGCTTTCTTTCATCATTCCTGTCAGAAATTTTATATTCCTGGGGGGTCCCATAGCCATAACTTTCACAAACCCTGCTTCCAGGGTGCTTCTGCCTGGAACCTGTAAAGAATGAAAAAACCATAAAGGTTTACAACGTTAGATTCTGCCTATGATTGCAACTTTTTTACAAATTGTAAAGAATCCCCACCAAAATCCATGGTAATCCTGTCTTGTTGAGGATGTTTTAGTTTAAAGTAGAAGGGTTCAAAGACTGTGGGTAGTGTTTGCACGTGGGTTTGACTTGAACTTCACAGATTTAGATTTCGAAACTGTGACACTGTATTTTACCGAGAAATGTTGAAAGGTTTGCCTGGAGACCTTTTTTGACAGCGATGATCATTCAACAAAACATATGATATTACGGCTTTCAATCTCTGCAGACTTTTAATTACCACGTTTTTCAAATGTAATTAATTAATAAACCAGTCAACACCGATTTATAGACTTGGATTTATTGATAGTTTTGGCCTTGGGTAGTACACAATGATAGAATGATGTAATTAAAAAAAAAGAAAAAGTAGAAATAATTATTTGAGTTAAAATTTTAATAAAAATTATGTATATTTGATAAAAATTAAAAAAAATTTGTCTATTATTTAATGTGTTATGATAAAATAATTTTTTGATTATAGCATGCTTTTTATAGTTGCTCTTTTCTTTTTTTTTATTGGATAAATAAATTTTAATTATCCAAAAAATAAAAACTATAGCAAAGTTCTTATTTCTTAGCATTGTTTTTATTTTTATTTTTTCTGTTAGAGTTTCTTTCCCTGAATATCATAAATAACAATTTTAACAAAGTTGAAGAGTCAAACTCGCATTTTCATTGCAGAAATACAGATATTTGTTTGTTTGTTAATTTCCCCTAAAAAAAGCAAATTAGAAAACTACTGCTTGTCAAGCCTACCATGCCCACAAGAGGATTTCGCAATTCATTAATATAATTTATATTCATGTTATATTGAATCATATTTTTTTAACAATTATATTAAATTATGTTAGCATATTGTAAAACACAAAAATTTTATTTTAAAATTTGTATCGACGCGTTAAATATAAATTTTTATTTTATCATCATCTCAAATAATTCCAAATCTAAGTGGCCCACTCTATTATTGTCGTATCAATGGAGTTGTCAAACTTCCCACTCAGCTTAAGGCTTTGCTTGGTATGGTAGAAAGAAAGATAAAAAAAGAAAAATGGTTAATTAAAAGATTAAATTACAAAGTAAGAAAATTGTTATGAAGCATAACCATTTAATTAACTAATTGTCTTTCTTTATCTCTTTCTTTCCATTTTACCGAGCAAAGCCTAAGTTTTCATTTCTTAAACGGAAAAACCAAGGTCCTGTATGGAATCAATCTGCACTATTTATCATGTGCTTCTGTGCAAGATCAAAGAGAGCTAAAGCTATCTGATGTATATACGCATTATTCCCTAAATTCAACCAGGAGTAGTGGAGGACGATGACTTGTTTAACTAAAACTTTTAATCTTTTCTCTGACTCTGGACACTGAATTCAAAACTCATGTGGTTTGAATTGTTGACTATGGCGATTGGAGTTCTTGAGAGAGAAGCAAAGGCTTTTCAATCTTCAAACAGATTTTATTAATCAATAGGGTGAACGAACCTGCGTTGCATGCAGCTGCAAAGCGCCCACTTGTGCAAGCAGCTCACTTTTATTATCAACTTGCTTTAAAACTGCTAAGCAGTCCATGCCGCTGTGGGCGCCATTTTCTGCCCAAGCAAATCCCTGTGGCCACCAGGATTTTGGCTGTTTAGCTCTTTGTTTTGCCAATGGAGCTCTATGCCTTTTTCATTTAATAATTATGGATAATTATCACTTAATTACTTGATAGAATAGAAAGAAACAGACATTGATTAGCTTAAAAGCAACATTAATTGCAAGATTTCTCCTCATTTGGATAGCTAAAGTAATAATCCACAGCAAAAACAGCTTAATTAAGGGTAAGTTCATGGCTTCCTGCATATTTATCCGATTAATCGAGCTCAACCTTACGTGTTTAATATCTAATTCAAATGCTGAATATAATATGATTTTCATATTTCTCTGTAATCTCAAGACTCAAGAAGAATAGGACAACTACAAAAATTTATCTCTTAGTACAAATGCATAAACTAACTGAATTGAATTCAAATTCAAAATTTTTATATCTAACAACGAGAGTGTTCGATGCTTTGATTATCACAAGTCTAGTGCACTCAATCGAATATTGTGCTTCATATTGTTAACTTGAGTAATATTATTTATTCATACTCTTTCATATTAAAAAAAATACGACAGCTTTTCAAATTCTAACATTTACAATTTTTTCTTTTATTTTCAAATTTTAGTTTTTGTTATTATATATTTATCTGTTATTTTTTTAAAAAAAATTTAGCAATATTAAACAAGTTTGATTTTTCACTATGATTGTGATTAAATTATTTAGAAACATTTCTTTATTTGGACCAATTTAATTTAATTGTCCTTTAGTGGCTGGATTGAGGCGGTGGGCAGTAGCAGTAATCAAAGCCAGGAGGGTCGTCGAAGACTCGAAGCTACGTGTGGCAAAGCGATGGCCATGACCGCACGCCACTTAAACCAGTAAAACAAACCCACAATTTAACTTTTTAGCCAGTCAATCCTTGACCAAACTGTACCTTTGGTTTCAAGTTTCAACGCTTGAATGAAGGTTGTCGATGATGAAATTTCTACCCCCGGTTTATTTATTTATTTTTTTAATAATTTGTTTCATGCATTAAATCATTAATTCGTGTATGGATATTATTTCTTCATTATGGCATAAATGTAAAAACTATGGTTGATTTGCTAAACAAATTGTTTGAATTCAATCTATTCGAAAATAAATTAATCGAAAATAAATTAATCGAACTCGGATATAATTGAATCGAACTCGAATGGTTTATAAATATATGATATGATTCATTTATGACTATTTATTATTTGTTATGAAATAAATCCTATTTTTATTTTTTAAAATAAATATCTTTAATTTTAAAAAATACTTGCACACCTTAATTCTTTCAGTATAATATAATACTCATTTTTAGTGGTTAGATTGGTTAAGAAAATGTAACCAAAAAAAAGTTTGGTTAAGAAAAAGAAGGATTCATTAATTTAGGTATCTTTAATTATCTTTTTTTTAAAAAAAAATTTATGGTTATATCTTTTCAAGATTAATTAAATATATTCCTTTCTTACCAAATCCTTCAATTTAAATAAATTAAAAATAATTAAAAATAAAAAATTATATGAACCAATTAAATTAATTTTCAGATTCAACAACCCTTTTACTTTCTGCTTTCTTGTGTTCCTCGCCACTCACAAGATTTCCAAATAAGAAGATTTAGAGATATCACTATCACATTCATTCCATTCTATTTTTTCTATTTCCAATAACAAAAGCAATAACATAGAAAATGCAAAGGAAAGGTATAAAGTGGCCAAAAAATCGATTTCCATCATCTTTTTTCATTGAAATTGTGTTTGATAAATACAAATATTAAAAATATGTTTGGTCTTTTTATTTTGTATTAAAAAAATTAAAGGAAGGAAATCATAATTCGATTGGACTAGACCAAACTTGTAAGTTATAAGAATTTTTTTTTCCAACAGGATGATCTCACCTTAATTGCAAAAGCTCTCATCATCACTTTATTTATTTATTTTAATTTCTCAGTTCAGATCGAGTCACAGCCATGGCTTGACAATGGAACTTAAATGATCTTCAAAGTAAAAAGCATACTACTTTATAGGGATTTGTTTTATTGAAAATTTTATTTCTGAAATGCTCCTATTAAAAATTAAATTTTGATTAATAAAAAAAATTATTATCCATACAGAATAGTTTTTGTGAGTGAAAAGAATTTTAATCCACGGATTAAACTACTCAATCACTTATGAGTCTATTTCGATCCAAACCATAAACAAAATTTTTAAAATTAGATCTTTACCGAAAGTAATGTTTAATTAATATATATTATTTTTTATGTATTGATTTTAATTATTTTTTCATTCATAATATGATATAAAAAGAAAAAAGAAAATCGAACGTATGATGATCCTCGATTCGAAGCTTGAGAATGCAATTGTATTTATTGAGAAAACTTTATCATCTAATGAAATCTCAGCAAGCTCAAAATGATCACACACTTTGCCACCATTTTCGCATCTTCTAAGACAGCTTTAATATCTTGTTCTTTTCAAAGTGCACTCGAAAAACTCTTCTTGGTGATGAGACACGTGCACGTTTTCAGATCTCAAAAACATGGTCAAGAAAAAAAAAATTCTTGTGGAGAGAAATTCCAATGTATTTTCCATGTGGAAAAACAGTAATGAAAAAGGCGAGGGAAAAAAGGCAATTAAACGGCTAAGTCCATATGAATTAATTGATTTAATAAGATAAAATTGACTTTACTCGGAAAATATAAAAACATATTTCGTACACGATTATGTGATTTTTATTTTTATTCATAAAGTTAAAAATGATTTATATCTACTAAGATATATTAAAATTTAAAAAAATAAAAATATGTCATAATCTTTTAATTTTTTTGGGGGGAATGTCATAATCTTTTAATTAATTCTTTATGATATAAAAATAGTTTTTTATCATAAATTATAATTGCATATTCGTTTCAATCCGTAAGAAAAGGAAGGATTCGTTAATTTAGGTATCTTTAATTATCTTTTTTTTTTAAAATTTTATGGTTATATCTTTTTAAGATTAATTAAATATTCCTTTCTTACCATATCCTTCAATTTAAATAAATTAAAAATAATTAAAAAGTTATATGAACCAATTAAATTAATTTTCAGACTCAACAACCCTTTTACTTTCTTGTGTTCCTCGCTACTCACAAGATTTCCAAATAAAAAGATTTAGAGATATCACTATCACATTCATTCCATTCTATTTTTTCTATTTCCAATAACAAAAGCAATAACATAGAAAATGCAAAGGAAAGGTATAAAGTGGCCAAAAAATCAATTTCCATCATCTTTTTCAATTGAAATTGTGTTTGATAAATAAAAATATTAAAAATATGTTTGGTCTTTTTATTTTGTATAAAAAAAGGAAGGAAATCATAATTCGATTGGACTTCACCAAACTTGTATGTTAAAGATTTTTTTTCCAGCAAGATGATCTCACCCAAATTGCAAATGCTCTCATCATCACTTTTTTTTTATTTTTTTTTTAAATTTCTCAATTGAAAGTGAGTTTAGAATTTAGGGTTTAAAGTGATCTTAAACCTTATTTTATGGAACTTAAGTGATCTTAAAAGTTAAAAGCATACTACTTTATAGGGACTTGTTTTATTCAAAATTTTATTTTTGAAATGCCCTTATAAAAAAATTAAATTTTGATTAATAAAGAAGAAAATTATTATCCATACGGATTAATTTTTGTGAGTGAAAAGAATCTAAATCTATTCACAGATTAAACTATTCAATCGATTATGAATCTAATTAGACCGAACCATAAAAAAATTTTTTAAAATTCGATCTCAATTGAAAATAATGTTTAATTGATAAAAATTATTTTTTATTTATTGATTTTAATTATTTTCTGATTCATAATAAGATATAAAAAGAAAAAGGAAAATCGAACGTATGATTATTGACAACTTTAATATCTTGTCCTTTCCAAAATGCACCCGAAAAACTTTTCTTGGTGATGAGAGACGCACGTTTTAAGATCTCGAAAACATGGTCGAGGGAAAAAAAAAATCTTGTGGAGGGAAATTCCAACGTAGTTTCCATGTAGAAAAACAAAACTGAAAAAGGCGAAAAGAAAGGGCCATTTAAAGAGCAAAGTCCATATTAATGAACTGATTTAATAAGATAAAATTGACTCTAGTCGGAAAATATAAAAAAAATATTTCGTACACGATTAATGTGATTTTTATTTTTTTTCATAAAATTAAAAAAGATATATATATCTACTAAGATATATTAAAAATTAAAAAAATAAAAATATATGTTATAATCTTTTAATTAATCAATATATAAAAAAAGCTTTTTTTTTATCATAAATAGTAAGTGCATTCTGTTTTCAAACTGTCTTATCTTAGTAAAATTAAAGTAACTACCTAGTAATGTTAAGATTTATTATTTTTTTGAATAGTACATTCTCATTCAAAGTTACAATTATAATCAGTCTGTTAAATTCGATGAACAGGTTAACAATTTATAATTAACTCCAATATCACATTTAATGAGATTCGAACTTGAGATATTAAAATTTCAAAATTTACTCTTTATCACTAAGCGAAGACCTTATTGGTTAATTTTAAAATTTCTGTTTGACATACTGTAATGTAAAAATCTCATGCACTGTTAATAAATCATAAAATGCTATTTTATTAATTCTTAAACTTAAAAATAAAAAATTATTAAAATTATATATTATTACATTCACCAATTAATAAAATGTCAAATTACTTTTTGTTTATATATATAACCACCGTTGAATCTTGAATTACACAATCGTGATTAGAGATTATAACTTTTCTTTTTTAAGCATAACCTTTTTCATCTCTTGTTTGTGCTTTCATAATCGTTCTATCATTTTTATATATGGCAGCAGCATCTTTTCCAAACTTTGTCATTACATAACCAAATGACAGAGGCAAAAACTATTTTAAAAAAAGTGGCATTACTTGCTTAAGAGAAATTAACAATTAAATGAAATAATAAATCTCATTAATTAGTAGTAAGAAAAAGACAACATTTAAAAATGTTTGTGAAGTATTTTTTTTCCATATTTTAGCCTCCCTTGGACTTTCTAATTAATTAATTAATTAATTAATAAGCAATAAATAGTGTACTTTATTTTATTGGATAAATCTTTAAAGTCAAGGATATTTGGGTCATGGCATTTTGTCTTTTCCTAAGATGAAGAAAATGTTAATATCCTTTGTATTTAAAATTAAAATGTCTTAATTTTTTAATGCCAAAAAGCCTTGTTTAAGGTATCATACTATCTGTAATTATAATTTTCTATTTCTAATTAACTTTTATTTATTTTTTTAACCTAAAAGTGTAAATTTTAAATTAAATAAATAAGTGATGGAAAATCATAAGGCATAAAATAAAAAAATTACGTTTATTAAAATAAATATAAAAGTTAAACATAAAGTGATTTTCCTTATTATAATTGGAGATAGAGATTGAGCTTGTTAGATTGAACTTAAGTTTTATAACATGCTATAATTTTATTTAATCATCCAGTTAAAAGTTGTTGGCAATTGAGGGTTTTTTTTATACAATAATGCATGCAATAAAATGATTCACCCTATAGTGGTTTTTTAATAGATTTGAGTTTTGAATCGGGACATTCATATATATATATATATATATATATATATATATATATATATATATATATCCTTCTCCTCAGGTTGCAGTCTCTTTTATAAAAAAAAATCCTTTCATTAATTTGCAATACTTTTATTACATGAAGATTTTCATTAGGTTTAGCTAGCATAAGAGTTATTGATTGATTATAAATATCAAAAGACCTTTTAAGATCCAAATATGAAGACTTTAAACTGAAAGTTTCACAAACACATGCATATCTCTTATAAACCTCTTTTTTATATAGTATAATTTTTCAAGAATATAAAATTTGAATTAATCCAACTTTTTGCAGAGTGATAACTGTCAATGCAAATTAAAAACTCCACAAACGGATCTCTTTACATGTCATGTCTTTTTAATAATTTTGAGTCATTAACTTTCTGTTTAAAAAGACACATCATGTAAAGAGATTTGCTTGTGAAATATTTTATTTGCACTGACGGTGGATGAAACAATAATCCATATATATATACACACAAACATGAAAATAACCCTAAACCCTATATATACACACACTCTCTCAAATCAAATGTCGGAATGCTGGTTTTATAAAAATTTATCGAAATTGATTGATTTTATTTAATTTTTATAATAGGTCAAAGATATTCTCATATTTTATTTGAAACATAATTTTTTCAGACTATTTTAAAAATACATTTTCACATGTTAATCGGATATATTCACAATTTTTATTTTTAATTTTCGTAAAAATCAAATTTTGTTTAAAAAGAAAAAAAAAATACCTTAAGAAAAGGGCCTTAAAGCCCCTAATCCAATCCAATATCCATCACATGTCACATGAACTAATGCCTTCCCCTTCCCTACCAATTTGCCCACTTGCATTTTAGAAATTTCATAGAAACTTAAAATATTCCCAATTTGTTAATTATCAATTTATCATTAATTAATTACCTCTCACTAATTTTTTTTCTCTTCTATAAATACCGTCTTTCTCTTTCTAAATTCTGTCCATTATTGTTCTCTTCTTCATTTGCTTTGATATTTGATCACAGCTAAGCCTAATGAACGAGTTTAGCATGTGTGAGTTTAGCTTTTCTCGTCAGTTTCCTCGAACTTCAAGCTTTGGTTGCCTTAACTCTTGCTTGACGGATCACTGGGGTGATTTGCCCTTGAAAGTTGATGACTCCGAGGACATGATCATCTACAACTCCCTTCACGAAGCTCTTAACTTTGGTTGGTCTCCGGCGGATTCAACGGTGGTAGCGGCCGTTAGAGCCGAGCCTGAGGAGGTGAGTGCACCGTTTATCGACTTGAACCCAATGGGGTTGACTCAGTCTGTAGCTGCTGCAACTCAAATGCTATTTGGCAGCGCTTTCATGGGAAAACAAGAGAATTGCTTTCGCCATGGGAATCAAAAGGTGGTTAAGGGGAGACATTACAGGGGAGTTCGGCAAAGGCCGTGGGGGAAGTTCGCGGCGGAGATAAGAGACCCGGCGAAGCATGGGGCGAGAGTTTGGCTAGGCACTTACGAGACCGCAGAGCAAGCTGCTTTGGCTTACGATCGAGCTGCTTACAAAATGCGTGGTTCCAGGGCTTTGCTTAATTTCCCGAACAGGATTGGCAACAATGAGCCTGAGCCTGTCAGAGTCAGGGCCAAGCGTCGGGAACATGAGCAGGCTTTGTGCAAAACTTCTTCTCCTAAGAGAAGCAGAAGTTTGGCAACCAACCAAAACGAGTTGCAGAGAGACATGGGGTTGACAGTGTTTCAATTGGAGCAGTTGTTGGGGAATTAAGTCTTCATTTTTCTTTTTCTTTGTTTGTTTGCACGATGACTATGAGGGTGTGAATAGAAAGAAACCTTGACCAAATGAGCCTCAGGCTTCGAGTGAATCGAAACCAAGTCGATACCCCCTTAACACCTGTCACTTCATGTATATATATTTGTGTTTGTATAATGTAAAATACAAAAATTGTGTTATAATTAGTGTTGACACGTCAAACATATTTTTTTTAAAAATTTTTGTTATATTTATATATAATTTTTATCAAATTTTAATCCATATAGTATTCATACTTTTATTATTATGTTACATCACCTGTTTAAAATTATTAGGACAATCTGTCCTGAAATTACTTGTGCATGGACCACTTGGGCTCATAACCAATGGTCAAGACTCAAAGTGCAGTCTTTATCCGAAAAGAAATGAAAACGTGAACGGTTACATACAATTTATTTTGGAATATGGCTAAAGTGGAGCGTTACCCTAATTTACCAATTGATGGCAATGAGTATAATATTGGAGCCACTGAGAAACTAGCTTTATGCCTTATCAACTTGTGTTAATTACCTCAAACTAAAAGGTAATAGATAACCTAAAATTATGTGGTTTTTTTTTTTTTAATATAGGATCAAGCCGAATATACCATTTTTAAAAGTAAAACTCAAACTCGAACTTAAGAAGATTTCTGTTAATAAAAAAATGTGCTGTGTACATAATTATTAAGTTAAAATAATAAAAAATTACTATTGATAAATTAAATCAATTAGTGATCTAATGCTTTAATATAGGCATGTTAATTAGTGGTTGAAATGTAATGCTAAATGTTAATGAACCAATTTTCCTAATGTCATTCGATCTCCTATTGTCATCAATCAAGCATATGGCATTGAGGTCAATTTTGAAGCTGAGGTGGGTGAGGAGAAATTAACTGAGGGGAGACAAATGAATACGAAGTAAACTGGTTTTATTCCAAATATTTAAGTCAGCAATCAATCTGTCGGCTATATGTAAGTTCTTCACATAAGTTAATTACTTAGTCAGTAGTGTTTTATAGGAAATAAAAGACTTGAGGTTAGTTTCATAACCTCTTAAAACTTCCTATTGTGGTCTTATATTTTATTATCATTATCTAATAAATTTTTAATTATTTATCCATATCTACAAGTGATAACTGCCCACAAAAATGGAATTATGTTTTTAATGGGAAGATGTATATAAAGAAAAAATAGGGTATTGGGTCCCTAATCTGAGCATTCTGAAAAACACACCATTAGTGAGTTTGCTTAAGATTAGAAGATAAAATATGAAAGGCACGCAACTCAATATTTTCGGTATCAATGGCTGGAGGTTAGTATCATGTTCTGCATTTATAATCTATGATTTGTTGTTTTTGGTGTTGACACATTAGATAAATCGATTAAGATTTCTTACAGTTGGTATCCGAGCCTGTTAACCTCTGCCTTGATTTTGCTTGAACAATTGATAATTGTTTGTAATATAGAAATAAGGCATTTAAAACGCTGAATCTTAGCTTTTGCCTTAGTCTTGTTTCTGATCTGTGTATGAGAAGGTTTTTTAAACTAGTATATTATTAAAGCATAAAGGATATTAAAAAAAAAAGGTTCTTGAATCGATTCATGTAACTTAGTTACCGAAAGAAAGATTAATTGAAGAATCATTATATTTTAAACGATACCCCAATATGAAAGCATGAATAGTGGATGGCAATCATGAGATCGTAAATTATTGCACAGACCACTAAAGAGTTTAAGGGCCAAGAGGTATTCTGATAGAATAGCTTAGTTAAGTTTAATACAAATGTATATTATATTTGAATATAAATTAATTAAGGGAGCCATAATGTGGCATCGTAAATTTTTTTTTATTTCTCTTTTGTTTTCGAGAGGTATACGGTTTAACCTCTTGCCGTTGTTTCTAAACAATATAATAAATCTTGCATTATGGTTCTGGGCAAGAATTTAAGAGTGTTGATTATTAAATTAATCATAAAAGAATTAAATTTATACCATTATTTGATTCATGATATATTTATATGCTTAAATTTTATGTGTAAGTAATGAATGTATGTATGCAATATTATCTATTTATAACATGCTGACTGTGTACATGATCAGAAAATTACTATTTATGCATAAAATTTGATGTCATCTGATCTATATAATTTTTCTTGATCAAGGAATAGCCACAACATTCTTGATTAAGTTAAATTATATATCAAGCATATTCGGTCACATATAGAAAAATGACATTAATTGTAATTAATCATATTTAATATAATAAATTTTATCCCACAGGAATTTTTATTATATTTGTGTGATTAATTAGGATGAAGTAACAAATTATTTTTCTTAATTTACCCACAGGAATTAAGAAAAGGAATATAATTTGATAGTTTCATTATAAAGTTATATATGAATCTATTTAAATTAGAACTTCGCCTACAGACAGTTTTATATGTTATTTGATTCATATTTTGATGCATGATTTACATTGATAAAGCATGATATATGTTTATTTGCCTCAAATTCTGTAACATAAGCGTGAATGTTTGATTTATTTGCGGTTATACAACCTTTGAATTTTTCTGATGATAAATGTGATATCCCCTATTTAAGTGGTGATAACTATAAGATATGGAAGGAGAGAGTTCTTCTTCAATTAGGGTGCATGGACATTGATTATGCCATTAGGAAGGATGAACCACCTGTACCTAATGAAACTAGCTCTCAAGGTGCGATTGCCCTATATGAACGATGGGAGCGATCTAATCGCTTAAGTATGATGTTCATAAGGACACGTATATCGGCTAATATTCGTGGTTCAATCCCTGAGTGTAAAAATGTCAAGGAATTGCTGAAGGCTATTGACGAACAGTTTGAGTCTTCAGATAAGGCACTATCTAGCACCCTAATGACAAAGTTATCATCTATGAAGCTCACTAGTGTTAGAGGTGTGCGTGAGCACATTATGCAGATGAGGGACATAGCGGCTCAGTTAAAGTCTCTTGAGGTTGAGATGTCTGAATCTTTCCTTCTGCACTTTATTCTGAATTCCCTTCCACAACAATATTGACCTTTCAAAATTTCTTACAACACAGATAAGCAAAAATGGTCAATTAATGAACTCCTGACCATGTGTGTTCAAGAGGAAGGGAGGTTGCTAATGGAAATGGGTGAAAGTGCACATATAGCAACACAAGGAAAGAACAAAGTGCAAGCCAAACAAAAGGAAAAGGGTAAAATACCTATCCAGACTGAGAAGAAAGAGTCCAAGTGTTTTTTCTGAAAAAAGAAGGGACACATAAAGAAGGACTGCAACAAATATAAGGCTTAGCTTGAAAAGAAAGGTAATCCAATCTCACTTGTTTGTTATGAATCTAATGTGGTTGATGTTTGTCATAACACTTGGTGGATTGATTCTGGATCTACAATCCATGTTTCAAATACCTTGCAGGGTTTTCTAAACCAAAGGAAACCAATGGCCAGTGAGCAATGCATCTATTCAGGAAACAAGATGCGTTCTCAAGTGGAAGCAGTAGGGACGTGCAGATTAGTTTTAGATACTGATTTTGTTTTGAATTTGGAAAGAACCTTTTATATTCCATGTTACTCTAGAAATTTAATTTTAGTTTCAAGACTTGTACCACTTGGATTTTCTTTTGAATTTTATGAAAATGCTTTCTGCTTGCTTTATAAATCTAGTGTTGTTGGAAATGGGATGTTGATTGATGGTTTATTTCGAATTCATTTACAAAATAATATTTCAAATAGTATAATGCACGTCCAAGACAATGTAGGTATTAAACGATGTGTTATGAATGAAAAGTCCACTATATTGTGGCATCGGAGATTAGGACATATCTCCATAGAGAGAATTAAAAGGTTAGTGAATGATGGAGTACTTAGTACTTTGGATTTTACTGACTTTGATACTTGTGTGGACTGCATAAAGGGAAAGCAGACCAATAAGACAAAGAAAGGTACCAAGAGGAGTTCAGACATATTAGAGATCATACATACGGACATTTGTAGTCCGGATATGGACTCATATGGTTAGAAATACTTCATCTCATTCATAGATGATTATTCATGATACATGTATCTCTACTTGCTTCATAATAAGAATGAAGCATTAGATGCTTTTAAAGTTTTCAAAGCATAAGTAGAGAAACAATGTGGAAAGCAAATTAAGATCGTGAGATCAGATAGAGGTGGAGAATACTATGGTAGATACATTGAGGATGGACAAGTGCCTGGTCCATTTGCAAGGTTTCTTGAAGAGCATGGGATTCAAGCCCAATACACTATGCCTGGATCTCCAGACCAGATTGGTGTAGCAGAAAGAAGAAACCGAACCTTGATGGACATGGTGCGGAGTATGCTTAGCAACTCCAAGCTTCCTAAATCCTTATGGACCAAAGCTCTTAAAACGACAGTGTATATATTAAACCGGGTTCCAACTAAAGCTGTTCCAAAAACACCTTTTGAATTGTGGAAAGGTTGGAAACCGAGTTTGCGACGTATACGCGTTTGGGGATGCCCGTCTGAAGTAAGAGTTTATAATCCACAAGAAAAGAAATTGAACCCAAGGACTATAAGTGGGTATTTCATTGGATATGCTGAAAAGTCTAAGGGTTTCAAATTTTATTGTCCATCATATGTCACTAGAATTGTGGAATCAAGAAATGCAAAGTTTCTTGAAAATGACTTGATTAGTGGGAGTGATCAATCTCGGAACGTAGTTTCTAAGAAGGATCATTCAGATATTCAAGCTCCCATTTCAAGTGACAAATTGGTTGTTGTTCATAACTTCCCTCAAGTTCAAATGGATGTTGAACAACCAATCATTGAAGCTCCACAAGTTGCTGATGACAATCCAGTAGATCCAGTTGTTCAACAATTACCAGAGACTGTTGAGCAACCAGTTGTGCAACATACTCCACAAGAGGATGCTGACACAACATTAAGAAGATCAACTAGAATGAAGAAATCATCAATACCTAGTGATTACGTTGTGTATCTACAAGAGTCTGACTATAATTTTGGAGCCGAAGATGACCCTGAAACATTTTCACAAGCCATGAGTTGTAGTAAATCTGAATTGTGGTACAATGCCATGAACGATGAGTTGAATTCTATGGCATCTAATGGAGTCTAGGATCTTGTTGAGTTGCCTAATGGTGCAAAGGCCATTGGATGTAAATGGGTCTTTAAAACAAAGAAGGACTCATTAGGTAACATTGATAGATATAAGGCAAGACTCATAGCTAAAGGATTCACTCAAAAAGAAGGAATCGATTACACAGAGACTTTTTTCCCTATATCAAAGAAAGATTCTCTTCGTGTTGTTATGGCATTGGTTGCTCATTTTGACTTGGAACTGCATCAAATGGATGTGAAAACAGCATTCTTGAATGGAGACCTAGAGGAAAAGGTTTATATGAAACAACCGAAAGGATTCTCCTCTAGTAATGGTGAGCATTTGGTATGCAAGCTCAAGAAATCCATATATGGATTGAAACAAGCCTCCCGTCAATGGTATTTAAAATTCCATAATGTCATCTCTTCATTCGGTTTTGTAGGGAACATCATGGGTCAATGCATATATCACAAGGTTAGTGGGAGTAAAATTTGTTTCCTTGTCTATATGTGGATGATATCTTACTTGCAACCAATGATAAAGGGTTGTTGCATGAGGTGAAGCAATTTCTCTCTAAGAAATTTGATATGAAGGATATGGGTGAGGCATCTTATGTCATTGGCATTAAGATCCATAGAGACAGACCTCAAGGTATCCTAGGACTGTCTCAAGAGACCTATATCAATAAGGTTCTTGAGAGATTTTGGATGAAAGATTGCTCACCAAGTATAGCACCAATAGTAAAAGGTGACAAGTTCAATTTGAACCAGTGCCCGAAAAATGAACTTGAAAGGGAACAAATGCAAAACATTCCATATGCTTCAGCTGTTGGAAGCCTAATGTATGCTCAGGTTTGCACAAGACATGACATTGCATTTCTAGTCGGAAAGTTAGGAAGATATCAGAGTAATCCGGGTATGGACCACTGGAGAGCTGCAAAGAAAGCAATGAGGTACCTTCAAGGGACCAAAGATTACATGCTTATGTATAGACGAACTGACAACCTGAAGGTAGTTGGTTATTCAGATTCAGACTTCGCTAGATGTGTTGATTCACGGAAATCAACATCTGGACATGTTTTCATGCTTGCTGGCGGAGCCATATCTTGGAGGAGTGCAAAGCAGTCTTTAGTTGCTACTTCTACCATGGAGGCTGAGTTCGTTTCTTGTTTTGAGACTACCTCACATGGTGTATGGTTGAAGAGTTTCATATCCGGGCTTAGAATTGTGGATTCCATTTCAAAGCCATTAAGAATATACTGTGACAATTCAGCTGCGGTTTTCTTGGCTAAAAACAACAAAAGTGGTAGTCGAAGTAAACATATCGACATTAAGTGTTTAGCCATAAGAGAACGTGTTAAAGAGAACATAGTGGTCATTGAGCACGTTAGCACTGAATTGATGATAGCAGATCCTTTAACAAAAGGCATGCCACCAAAAAGTTTTAAGGATCATGTAGTGCGAATGGGACTTGGTTCCATCTTGTGAATTAGTTGTATGGACAACTTTTATTTGTAATGAAACTCTTATTCATTTGTTTTGTTTTCTCAATATTTGATGCACATATTGGTTATTGAGAATAACAATAAATTTTGGACCTAGAATAAACATAAGGTTTATTCATTAAGATATGTTATCACATATAGGCTGATATTGAAGAGATGAAATATATTGTAATACATGGAAGATATTACTCATTCTTAGAAGACTTGTCGCCATGATTCATGTATTTTGTTTCTTTAATTTAAGCATAAAGATTCATAGATTATGGATGGAATAGCAAGTATAATAAAATATACGGACCAAGTGGGAGAATGTAAGTTCCCCACATAAGTTAACTACTTAGTTAATAGTGTTTTATAGGAAATAAAAGAGTTGAGGTTAGTTTCATAATCTCTTAAAACTTCCTATTGTGGTCCTATATTTTATTATCATTATCTAATAAATTTTTAATTATTTATCTATATCTACAAGTGATAACTGCCTACAAAAAATTGAATTACGTTTTTAATGGGAAGACGTATATAAAGAAAAATATAGGGTATTGGGTCCCTAATCTGAGCATTCTGAAAAACACACCATTAGTGAGTTTGCTTAAGATTAGAAGATCAAATACGAAAGGCACGCAACTCAATATTTTCGGTATCAATGGCTGGAGGTTAGTATCCTATTCCGCATTTATAATCTATGATGTGTTGTTTTTGGTGTTGACACATTAGATAAATCGATTAAGATTTCTTACACTATAAACATTGAAAGAATTCAAGAGTTTATAGAATAAGCACTGTTAAAATATCAGCACAGACATTTGTAGACTTTACCAAAATTGTACGCAAAATTAACTAGAATTTCTACTTTGTTCTAAGATTGACAAAAGACACTACATATATGACATGAAAATCTTGTACTTGTCGGCCATGCTTGTTTACTTTGAGTTACGGTGAAAGACTGATAAGATCGACTTGTCCTATTCACTGAGTCCAAACTGCCTTCTAAGTCCTAAGCAATTAAATGGTCAGAAGTGATGTTAATTCTCTTTCATCCTTGCTTAACCTTTGCTTGACAGGAATGATGCAAAGAAGAGAGGATGAAAAATTTGTTAATTTAATGGTTAGGTTTCATAATTTTTTTTTATTTTGTAGCTTAATCATTATATTAGTTAATTTTCTATCATCACATCTTTTCATTATTCCTATTAAGCAAAGCCTTAAAGATTATGACAAATAGAAGTTGATTTATTTTTTATTTTATTCAAGTTTAATTCGGTAATTAATCAAAGTTCTATTTATAATTGAATTTGAGTTCAAATTACTCGAACAATGAATTAAATCGAATTTGAGTATATTAATATTTAATTGAAATAGTTTGCAAGTATAATATTTAATTATTAATTTATAACTTTACTATCATATATAGTATATAATTAAAAAAAGGATTATTTAAACTTGTGATCGAACTTGAGTGATTTAAATATTTTATCAAATTGACTTCAAATTTCAAAAATTAAATTTAATTGTGTTCAAAACAAATTAGTTTAAATTTTTAAAATTAATTAAATTCAAATTTAACATTAAATCATTTTAGTTCGACGTAATTAATCTATGTTCAAAGACAATTTTATTAAAATGTCATAACGTCAATTCAAAAAGTTTAATCTCCTCAAGAAAAGTCCTTTCTGAATATTCAGACCTCGCCTTTAAACAAAATATAAAATAAAATGTCATTATGACTGAATTAATGTGCAGTAGAAAGATTATACCCAAAATTTCTTCATGGCTTTTGGAAAATGGGGTGTCATGGGACAGCAAGGCTTTGCAAAAACCTAGATTATATTGCAGTTAAGTATGAACTTGCATATGAAAGGAATAAAATCTGAAAAAACAGCAAATAACTTGTCAATTTGATGTTCCTGTCACTGGATTTTCAACGAATTGAGTTGACATTGTGCCATAGTCCCAAAACCAGACAAGATCTCAGTTTAAAAATATTCAAATAGAAGTTTTAATTTTAACTTTACACCCTTTTGCCTCTCTCTTTTCTGGTTTACCAACCACTTAAAAAACAAAAAAAAAAAATTTTTCAAACATTAAAGCATTCCTTTTTGCTTTAATTAGTTGAATTTCAAACTAGACTTTTTCTTTTATTTTCAGATGTAAAACCATAAATATTTTGACATATTTGACCTGTATTAATATAATGATGGATGATTAATCCCAAAACTAATTATTTGTCTCTACTTGGTTCAGACTTAGTGAGCAATCAATGGATCGATATACGTTTAGTAATAATTTAAATATTACATTTTTAGTTTTAAAATGTACAAATTTTGTAATTTTAAAATTCCAATCTCAATCATACCGTTCTCTCTTGCTCGTGTCAAAATCTTTATTGTAAAAAATATATATTTGCTTTGATTATACATCTTTGCTGGTAACGGTAAATTTATTTTCAATTGTCTTTTTTTTTTTTTTTCACATTTTGAAAATATATTCCTTATGGAGAGATATTTGTTCAAGTGATAAAAGAGTATTTTTAAAAAATATTTTGAGTTTAATTCGGTTGAAAAATTGTGAAAAAGTAATTTCACATAAATTTGTTGAATCAAACACAAATAAATTTGCTTAAATCGATTTGAATATATATATATATATAGAGAGAGAGAGAGAGAGAAAGAGAGAGAGAGAGGATTATTATCCTATTCACTAGTAGTAGAGTTGTTTAATTTCACAAGCGGAGTTAGAATGATAACACGTGTTATATTTTATTTATTATTTATTTTTTAAAATTTTTAAATAGACATGTGTCATTATCTTAATCCTGCTTGTGAAGTTAAAAAACTCCACAAACAATAGATAAGATAATAATCCCTAACACACACATATAACTTTAAATTATTTACTTATATAAAAATTGACCTCTTTCTATCCTGAACTAGTGATCCACCTCAAAAGCAATTTCATCATGATTCAAAATGTCAATATATCAAGGATAAGAAAATAAAATATAAAAATTTTTATATAGCAGAACTTCTTATGTAAGCTAAAGCTATTACCAAAGAAGTTAAAGCCGGAATTTCTGTTGTGACATATAAGAAAAATGCTGTTGTCTACTAAGACTCCGTTTGGTTCGCGTAAAAATTTAATTTTCTGGAAAAACTAATATTTTCTATTGTTTGGTTGATATGGTGAAAAATATTTTCTATTGCTTGTTGTTTTAACTTAATATAGATTAAGTTGAGTTTCAGTGAAACCTTTTTTCTTAACAGTGGCATAGGTTTGGAAATTGTTTTCCTCTTTTGAAAATGGTATGACAATTTCCCAAAATCCTTAAATATTTTTCATTGACTGAATCTCATTTTTCATTGACCGAAAATGTTTTACAGATACCAAACACTGAAAAATGTGAAAAATATTTTCTGGAAAATGAAATTTGTGTACCAAACGGACTCTAAGATTCACAAAATCGATAAAATTAAAATGCAAATAAATTTTAAGATTAGAGATAATATGAAAATCTTTTACTTTTCAATCATGCTTTATATCACTATGTAGATATAATAATTATTTTTTATATAACTATTATTGTTAATTTTTTATATCACTAGGTTGATATATAAATATATATATATATATATATATATATATATTTTAGCCCTTGCTATAGAGATTGGTGAGACTATAACGAAATAGAGGAGATGTTAACTATTCACTTTAATATATCAGGGGTAAAAAAAGAGAATATGAAAATTTTTATAGAGCACTAACTCTTGTGTAAGCTAAAACTACTTTTAAAAAAGCTAAAGCTGAAATCTCTGCTAAGATATACAGGAAAAATGCTATTGTCTATCAAGATTAACTAGGTTGATAAAATTAAAGCGCAAATTGATTTTAAGATTGGAAATGACATAAGATCTTGTACTTATCGGCAATTCTTGTTTAATTTGAGGTATGGTGAAAGATAAACAAGATCGATCCAAAGTGATAACAAATTGGTGAAAGCTTATGATCCAAACTAACTTCTAAGTTCTAAGAAATTAAGTGGTTGGAAGTGATTGTAATTCTCATTAATCCTGACTTAAAAATTATAACAGATATGAGTCGATTTATTTTTTATTTTATTCTAGTTCTATTTATAGTTGAATTTGAGCTTAAATTTCTCAAACAATGAATTGAATCGAATTTGAATATATTAATATTTGATTTAAATAGTTTGCAATTATAATATTTAATTATTAATTAATCGTTTTACTGTAAAATATAGTATATAATTAAAATTTTATTATTTCTTATATAACTAATCGTATATAATATATAGTATATAGTATATTATTTTTTATATAATTAATCGTTTTGCCAATTTGACCATGGTTAGTGCAGATGTTGCACGGTTATTGCACGGTTATTGAAAGTCCAATACCATGACTCTTAGAAATCTACTCAGTACTGTCTACATATTTCAGCCCAGCACCATCCGCATGCACTATTCTTTAGACGAGAACCAATGCCCTTGCTATAGAGATAGATTGAGTCCTGATTTTTATTTTTATTTTCTGTTCTGTTGTTTTGAGTTGTAGCTCATTACATCTTTTTAAAGTGTAAAGGTTATAATAATTAGTGATCTTTTCTTGAGAATCTTGCGCTATTATTCTTGTAATAAATAGGGTTGATTTTGCTTAATGTGAGAGCATAATGAAATATAGTAGATGTTGACTATTTGTTTTGATATATCAAAGATAAGAAAAGAAAATATAAAAATTTTTATATAACAAAACTTATTATGTAAGCTCTCTGTTAGCTCTATTTTTGTTTAATTGATTGAGAGGATGAATTTTGTTAAATTGATTGACAGAATGAATAGATACGCAATATTGACGCGATGCTCTTTTGTTTTCTGTACTTGCTTAAATCAAATCATCTTCTCTAATTGCTGGTCTCTGATTGTTTCTATTCTATTCCCAGAGAGGGAATTCTAGGTCTATAAATAGAGTTGTTGGATGTTATTACAATAAATTTACTTTCTATGAGTGTGATAAGAGACGGATTAACATTCTCCGTCTTCGAAGAGAAGTTGGATATTATTGCAGTAAATTCACTCTGTAAATGTGTGTAATCTGCCGTTTCCTAGAACTATTATTGGTATCAATCACAGTGAAGCTAGCTTCTGGTTAGAACGGAGTGCAGCAATTTGCTTATCAAGTGTGCTTCTTACCAGAACTATTATTGGTATCTTTTATATATATGCTTCTTACCAGCTAACTCATATGATTTCATATCATGGATATGGAATCACCTTCAATCAAATCTGAAGTATTTGGCTAGAACAACAAAAGGGCAGCGAATGTTACTAGTTCTGTTCAATTTGTACAAAGAGAAATTGGGATAATGCTTGCATTATGAGCTGCAAGAAGACCTATAACTTCCTAGTAGTTTGTGACCTTGAGCTGCACAAAAGATGGATTGCATTGGTTATCAAGTGTTTACATATCTGATTTAAATCCTACTTATGACTCCACTGCATTGAATTATCAAAATGCTTGAACTTAATTTCTACACAAAATATGACTTCTAATGTGTCTTTCATTTCAATTTCGAGGAAGAAAATATCTTCTTTAGTATAAATTCTGATAAACCTTGAAACTAATTTAATTTGCACTCATGGGATTGAGAAAGTTTCTCCTTAGCCTCAAACTCTATTGAAGATAATCTTGTTGCATAAGTGTTTCTAGAGACCAACTTTCACCATGGCTGTAACGTTCATGGAGCCAAATAAAACTTAAAGGGGTAAATTAAACTTTGCTAATGGAACATGAATTTGAATTTAGTGAAGTGACTGACCCTGTTTGTGGAGTAAGGAGCGTAGCAAATGATGCATAGCTGAATTGACGGTCGTGATCCAGTGATGAATCCGTTATGGTTGGGGAGTCATTGGCGCGTACGACAAAGAAGGAGAGCTGTGGCCGCTGCCAATTTTTTTTCCCAAATTTCTTTTTTCTGATTGCACGTAACTCAATAAATCTATCTTCTATGTAATAAAAATTGTAGAGCTACACTCTACCACCCTTTGCCACGTTTTTTCTCACTATTTTTCTGCTTTTGACCTCTCTTTTACACTTGCCTTGCGCGTTGTTTCCTTGGCTACTGCAGCCTTTACGCCGCCTATTTCTCTGTTCCAATTGTTTGCAGGACACTAACCGTGTCTTGCTAAAACCTCCTTCCAATTCCTGCCTTGGGTCGGTTTCGCCCATGATTCTTGCTCCCCTTTGAAAGTCTCTGCTGCTTGCATTTTTTAGGTAATTTGTTTGCTACTTTTTTCTTTCCCTGATTGCCATTGTTTTTTAACTTTTTAACCTGCACTGAGCCCTCCACTTTCACTTTTGCCTTATTGTATTTCTGATTAACTTCATTATTTTCTGAAATTTTTGTTTGTAGCCCCTATAGTTGCTGACTTCTGCTTTAAGTATTCTTTCCTTTTTTTTCCCTTTCGAGCTTTTAGATTTGTTGTATTGCATTATGTGAAGTTTTATGCGGGTTGTGTTTAGAGCTGGTAGTGGGCCGGACCGATCGGTTTCAGACTGGTTGTTTACCTGTTCCGGCTCACTAATGATGAAACCGGGTATGGATGTTGCACGGTTATTGCACGATTATTGCATGGTTATTGAAAGTCCAACACAATGACTCTTAGAAATGTACACAATACCATCTACATATTTTAGCACAGCACCATCCGCATGCACCATTCTTTAAACGATAATCGATGCCCTCGCTATGGAGATAGATTGAGTCCTGATTTTTATTTTAATTTTCCTTTTTGTATTTTGAGTTGTAGCTCATTACATCTTTTTTAATGTGTAAAGGTTATAATAATTGGTGATTTATTTTAGAATCTTGTAATATTATTTCTGTGATAAAAAATGTTTGATTTTGCTTAAGGTGAGAGCATAATAAAATATGGTAGATGTTGATTATTCGCTTTGATATATCAAGGTTAAGAAAAAAGAATATAAAAATTTTTATATAGCAGAACCTTTTATGTAAGCTAAAGTTATTACCAAAAAAGTTAAAGCTGAAATCTCTACTGTGACATATAGTTGTTGTCTATCAAGATTCATTACATCGACAAAATTAAAGCACAAATAGATTTTAAGATTAGCGATAATATGAAAATCTTTTACTTGTTAGTCATGCTTTATATCACCAGGTTGATATAATAATTATTTTTTATATAACTATTATTGTTATGTTTAATCTTTGCTAATTTAACAATGGTTAGTATGCATACTGCATGGTTATTGCACGATTATTACACAGTTATTGACAGTACACCACCATAGCTCTCAGAAAGCAACTAAACACGATTTGCATATTTCAGCTCAGCACCATCCACATATACAATAAATTCGATGATAATCGTCGTATTACTAGTGAGATAGTTTAAATTCTGATTTTTATTTTAATTTCGATTTCGTTGTTATGTCTTGTATCTAATTATGTTGTTGTGGAGATAGATTGAGACTTGATTTTTATTTTAATTTTCTTTTTTGTTGTTTTAAGTTGTAGCTCATTACATATTTTTTAATGTGTAAAGGTTATAATAATTGGTGATTTTTTTTTAGAATCTTGTACTATTATTTCTGTAATAAAAAGAGTTGATTTTGCTTACGGTAAGAGCATAATAAAATATAGTATATGTTGATTATTCGCTTTAATATGTAAAGGTTAAGAAAAAATAATATAAAAATTTTTATTTCGCAGAACCTCTTATGTAAGCTAAAGTTATTACCAAAAGAAGTTAAAGCTGAAATCTCTGCTATGACATATAGTTGTTGTCTATCGAGATTCACCAGATCGACAAAATTAAAGCGCAAATAGATTTTAAGATTAGAG
This sequence comes from Heritiera littoralis, assembly GCA_031772115.1. NCBI lineage: Eukaryota > Viridiplantae > Streptophyta > Magnoliopsida > Malvales > Malvaceae > Heritiera > Heritiera littoralis. The sequence continues at coordinate 10,087,422 of JAPDPK010000010.1, read as the reverse complement.
ATAATATGAAAATCTTTTACTTGTTAGTCATGCTTTGTCACATCCCGTGACTATATTATTTCACGTTTTTTCACACATTTTATATGGTTGGGCTGTCTGTGATGTCTTTACACACTGTTCATCTACAACAATAAACAAATTAGACAATATTTATTTATGGTAAATTAATATTCACAAACTGTAAAAGTTAGTTTACATCCCTTTGAAATAAAATTTTCAACTAGTAGTACTGTATAAACGAGTCTGAATATATAAATGTAAACGTGATACCTTGGGAATCTAATATACGATGCTTCGAGCTTCTCAAGCGTATTTAATCCATGGTTTGGTACTTCAGCTATTCTTTATATCAAATTTGTGATGATGAAAGTAAAGGAGTGAGCAAACCACGGCTCAGTAAGAGAATTGTATGCAAATTTTGATATCACGAAGACTATATGTAGTAAAACCTTTTAGTTTACTATCGGTATGCTGGGCACACTATAAGGAAATGATACTATAGTGTGCCGGGAAATCCAGATTGAGTAAGGAAGGTATTTTGAAATACCTGTCTTGTCTTGAAAACCCATAGCGACTATAGGGAGTAGAAATTTATTTTTTTTAGATATACTTATTTCAAATTACTGCATATAAATATTTCATACACTTGATAATCACAAAGTTTCCACCACTGAAATCATTACTTTCACACGTGTAACAGTAAAATAACTGTTTAATTATAATAACAGTTTAGTAATAAAACACTTCAGAAAATCATCATAGTTTTCTAAAAATATCACTAAAATCAATAATAACACATGAAATCATAATAGAGACCAAGCAACACCCAAATGATATCATGTTATAAGTCCCGTAGGGAATAATAGGGTACACGTAATGTCACGACCCGTGACCACATTTTTACCCTACTTATACACATCTTAACCGGTTGGGCTGTCTGTGATACTTCACTTGTACTAGCTGTTAAACAATTTTACAATGTATTCTTTATGTTATACACATCCCCTATCGTAATAAATCAGACAAGTAGTACTGTTGACATGTCTAAATACAGAGAATAAATAATCATACCTCAAATAATCAGTCGGTCTGACACATTGTTCTTCGTGTACAGCCAGGATCCACAATCCACTGAACTCACCAGCATCAAAACCTGAGATGTTTAATATTAAGGGGTGAGCAAAACCACGGCTCAGTAAGAGAATTATATGCCTCACTTGATACTCAGCTTCCTATATGCTAAAAATCTTTTTCATTTTTCCTATGGGCTCTAGGCTCGCATGTAGGAAAGATACTACAGTCGGCTAGGGATCCGAATGGAGTAAGGTAGGTATTTTAGAATACCATACTTGTTACGGAACCTAGAAGCAACTGTAGAGAAAAATTTTTTTCTTTTTGTTTTGAATTAATAAATCCTTTTCCTTTTTTAATCTTTCCTAATCTTTTTCATATTCTTTTCAAAATAATGCTTCTACGAAATAAAGCCTTTAAATAGAATAATTAATATCCGTATATTCCTTGAAAAGAATATTAGTTAAATCATCATCTTATTTCTTTAAAACTTATTTCATGTTTTAATGTACTCTCTTAATTAGTTCTGTCCGTTAAAAAGCAGAATAAGCTATTAAAATCTATTTCATTCTTTGACATTTGTCGAATTCACGAATCACACTCACTTACTTATCGTCATAATATCCTACGATTTCTCATACTAACATCGGAACACGTGTAGCACTTAGTTCCCGAAGGACTCTAGAGGTGGCTCCCACGGTTCAATCATCGAGTCTCTGCTCAGTATGGCCTGTACTGAAACATCGGAACACGTGTAGCACTTAGTTCCCGAAGGACTCTAGAGGTGGCTCCCACGGTTCAATCATCGAGTCTCTGCTCGGTATGGCCTGTACTGAAATATCGGAACACGTGTAGCACTTAGTTCCCGAAGGACTCTAGAGGTGGCTCCCACGGTTCAATCATCGAGTCTCTGCTCGGTATGGCCTGTACTGAAATATCGGAACACGTGTAGCACTTAGTTCCCGAAGGACTCTAGAGGTGGCTCCCACGGTTCAATCATCGAGTCTCTGCTCGGTATGGCCTGTACTGAAACATCGGAACACGTGTAGCACTTAGTTCCCGAAGGACTCTAGAGGTGGCTCCCACGGTTCAATCATCGAGTCTCTGCTCGGTATGGCCTGTACTGAAACATCGGAACACGTGTAGCACTTAGTTCCCGAAGGACTCTAGAGGTGGCTCCCACGGTTCAATCATCGAGTCTCTGCTCGGTATGGCCTGTACTGAAACATCGGAACACGTGTAGCACTTAGTTCCCGAAGGACTCTAGAGGTGGCTCCCACGGTTCAATCATCGAGTCTCTGCTCGGTATGGCCTGTACTGAAACATCGGAACACGTGTAGCACTTAGTTCCCGAAGGACTCTAGAGGTGGCTCCCACGGTTCAATCATCGAGTCTCTGCTCGGTATGGCCTGTACTGAAATATCGGAACACGTGTAGCACTTAGTTCCCGAAGGACTCTAGAGGTGGCTCCCACGGTTCAATCATCGAGTCTCTGCTCGGTATGGCCTTTTCCGTTTGACATATTCCATGTCATGTAAAATATTTCCCCTTTTTAACATGTCACCTATCATTTATGGATTTTAATATAGACGTTAATTTTGTCATACTATAAACCACGGAGGGTAAAGGACTAAACCGGTCAAATCTATGACCATAATCTATATTGTCCTCGGTGGATCACGGATCAGGTGTCGACCGGGACTAAACATGTCACATATCATGTATCAGCATGATAAGAATACCAACCAGTCTCAAAACCGTATTTTTCATCGGAAAATACACCTTTATGGAATTTATATAATTATATAATTCCATGATATAAAACCATAAGGGTTATAATCCTTTAGTGAATATTGATAAAAATATCCATAAAAATATTCACTATATTTCACTTCATCATTCGTCTCGTAATTCGTGTAATTTATCTATTTCGAGAATTTTCGGTGATTTCATTATCACCGTTCTCGAATACATGAATATTCTAAAGTTCCATCTCATTATATTCATATTTTATGAAATTTAGAAATTTCCTCATGTCTCGTGATTTACTATCGAAATTCGGAAATAAATCATTTAATATGATTTTATAAAGTTTTTCTAAAATTTTCGGCAGCATAACGGCTGCCGATTCACTAACCTCCTGCACGGAAAATACAGTTTAAAATCTTTCAGCCAGTACTTCTTCCCAAATTATTTTCAGCAATTCATGCATCATAATAATTTTCATAAAATAATTGCATAAAATATTTCAAATTAAATTATGCAGACTGAGTATCCTTACAGTGCTGCACATGCATCCCTTACCTTTTTCCGGGTCGGCGACTTCCGCTTATCGATCGCGCCCGCGCTCCATTTCTCCCGATTCCTTATCTCGATTGCTGAAAATAATTTCTGGAATTAAAATTCTAATTTTTAGAATTTTTCATAATTTATTTAATTTTTTTTTCTGAAATTAAATTCTCGGGAAATTTCTTACCGAATTTGTAAAATCCCGGGTTGTCGAATTTTCGGGAATTTTCCGAATTCCCGAAATTTTCCTTTTTCCTCTTTTTCTTCCTTTTTCTTCCTTTTTCCTCTTTTTCTTCCTTTTTCTTTCTTTTCTTTTTCTTTTTCTTTTTCTTTTTCTTTTTCTTTTCTTTTTCTTTTCTTTTTTCTTCTTCCTTTCCCGGTCAAACCGGTTCAGAGCCTTTCCTCGCCGGTTCCTCGCCGGCGGCCGGTTCTCCGGCGGCTCGTTGGTCCCTCAGCTGGCCGGCGTCAAGGCGAAGCTGCCGGTGGTCTCAGCTTGGCCTGGATCGGCGGCACGGCGGCGGATCTACTCGGTTTACCTTCGGTCACTTCTCCTCCTCCGTCGGCCTTCCTCCGCCGTCGTTGGCCTCACCGGTGGCCTCCATCAGCTTCCTCTCCCTCCGGTGAAGCTTCGGTGGCAGTGGCGGTGCCTGGATCGGCCGGCACCGCAGTCCGCCATTTCCTCTTCTTCTCCGGCGTTTGCTTCTGTTTCCCGTTCGATTTTTCCTCCGTTTCTTCACGTCGGCGTTGGCGTCGGCTTCCTCTTCCCTTGCCGGCGTCGACGCTTCTTTTCCTTCTCCTCCTTTCCCTCTCCGGCGGCCGCTGACGGGGCGGCTCTTCCGGTTTCCCGATTCTGTCTTGTTTTCCTTTTTTTTTTTTTCTTTCCTTTTTTGGTTTATTTGGTTTCCCTTTTTAGTAATATAATACATACTATATATTATACACTATCATTTATATTTTATACTTGTAATATATATTTTATATATATCATACATATATTATTTCATTTTAATAAAATACAATATACAATATATATTATATACATAAATTATATATACTGTATATTACAAAATATATATCTTGTATATATATATATATGTATGTATAATTATATACTTTAAAAATAAATAACCTTTACATGTACAAATTATATAGATGGTATAATACAATATTTATACATTTAAACTTTAATATAGAACCACATTTACTTTTCTTATATATTCATATACTTTTATTTAAAATAATAATATATATATATTTCATATATATATATATATATGTATATCTGTACATATATATTTATAATTATATAAATGCATTTTATAATATACACATGTAATTGTTTGAGACAAAATAGTATATATTTCATTTTATAATATATACTAATATTCATATACATACATATGTATTTATATAAAAACATGTGTAAATATATTTATATAATTTAATTATATAAATATATAATATACGCATTTTTATTTTATTAAATTTTGGATTTCCGTTAATCCAATTTAAATTCCTCCTTTTCATACTTTCAATAACTCCGACTTTATTATTATTATTATTTATTTATTTTCATTTAATTTCCTCACTTTTCTTAATTTCGGGAATTTCAACTATATTCCCATCTCGTAAATAAATTTTATTTATTTACTTTAATTTATTTATTTCCTCTTATCTATTTTCTTTAATATTTATTTTCAATATTTATTATTTCCTATAATTGAAAAATTTACGGTTATCACACGTAAGATCCTTGTAGGGACAATATAATAAACACATGAGATCTGTCGTAACGATTTTCGTCCGGGGACTCGATCGCTAGACGATTTTAAAAAAAACACAAAATGGAGTCGCCACCAATCTTTTTTGGATAGATGTGATTGGCCACCTAAAATCATTTATTTTTTTCAATAAAATCTTAAAATTAATTAAGGTTTATCAAAAATAATAATTTTTGGTCTGCGAAAACAAAGTTTGGGTTCGGGAGTTCGGTTACGCGTGGGGAAGGATTAGCACCCCCACAGCGCCCGTTAGAAAACGGTACCACTTAATCATGTATTATCTTTTGATCTTAATAAAATGGTCTTAATTAAACATTTAAAAAGAAATTCATTTATTTTGAAATCAATTTGTTATTTGCTTATTATTTGAAACATTAAATTTTATTTTTATTTATGTTAAATTTATTTTTTATTTGAAATAAATGAGAATCTTTTGTATTGAAAATTATTCCGAAGAACCCCAATACTTTTGGTAGCATTTCGGATAATTTCCTCACCTAGAGATTTCGTAAGAATCGCTACTTGCGATTTCTATAGAATCCCATCCTTGGGAGATTCACACTTATTTTGAAATTTCATGAATGCAAATGATGCAATCAAAATACAGATGATGCACATGAGAAATCCATTATTCATTTATACTTATATTATTATTTTGTAATTTATTTATAAAATCCTTTTTTTATTGAAAAATCATACTAAATATTCCAATACGCTGGTAACATTTAGCATATTTCTCTCACCTAGAGATAAGTTAGGAATCACTACTTGTGAATTCCGTAACATCTCATCATCGGAAAATCTTCAAAACTTATACTTTTTATTTAATTTTTAATTGTTTTATATTTATTTCCGAAGGTTAATTGTAACAATTTTGTATTCTTGTTTACTTATTTGTTTAAAATTTTTATTTATTTTTAATATTAATTTATTTCATAAATTAAAAATCTTAATATCGAGCTAAAATTACTTGAATACCCCAATACGCTGGTAATATTCAAATATTTCATTTCGATCCTAAGGATTATCAAAGAATCACTACTTGTGATTTCTAAGAAATCTTATCCTCGGAGATTCTTTTAAAATGTATATTTTTATTTATATTTATTTTAGTACTCATATTTGCATTTATCTACATATTTACATTTATTTATTATTTTGATAGTTACATTCTTATTTCTCTAACTATTTTAAAATTTATTATTATTTTTATATCAAAATGATTTTTGATATCAAGATAAAATCAATTAGATGTTCCAATACGCTGGTAACATCCAAAGATTTTTTCTCGACCCTAAAGATTGTCGAAGAATCACTACTTGTGATTTCTTCAAAATCTTATCATCGGAAAAATCTTTATTAAATTTTTAAATGTTCTTATTTCTTATTTATCCACCCATTCATTTGAAACAAGCTTTTATCACCTAGAAATATGTGTATACGTATCCCTTATTCATGTTTATTTGATGGAACACATGAAAACATACTGTCTTTGTCTTTATTACTTATTGCTATCTTATTTTATTTTATTCTATCATTCACAATTTTTATTATCATAGTATAGTATATATTAATCAATCGCATTACAAAACTATTAATGATAAAACAATAGATAAAAAATAGATGAAGATGTACCAGTTGTCACGTTGCTATTTGATGGTTAACTTGGCTTGTGCCTTGGAACAGTAGGCGTGTATCCAAAAAGTAGGCTGGAATAAATTGATGCAGAAATGGGACTGGTTTCAACGAGGACAGCTGCAACAGTGGCTCGATGATGAAGACGCAACAAGGATACTGGGCGTAAGGTGACAAGGACATGATGGAGAGTGCCACAAGTCGCGGCACAAGGAGTTTCTGCAGAACAGGGAGGCTGGAGTGGTGCGACAGGGATGATGGCAGCAGTATTACGTGAGACACCCGTAGCAACAATGTGCTTGGCAACAATTTACGGTTGTTCTTCACAGCAACACTATGATGATGCAATGACATGCAGTGTGGGGGCGCACAACAAAGAAGGAAAGACTGGGCAGCTGCAGACGTGAGGGATGTTGGCAATGATTCGTGACTGGTGCAACAATGAGCAGTGCAAAGGGGGTTAAGGCTGATACGGTGACAGCACTGCAGTGGCAGAATGGTAGGGTCTTCAGTCTAGGTTGTGAGGTGAGGAAGATGGGGCAGTGTTGACAAGGATGATGGTGCTTCCATTCGGTCTGATAGTGATCAGCCGAAGTCTCCTCCTTTAGGGTTTTTTTTTCCGATGTTCTTTTCTAGGTTTTTTCTCCTTTTTCTTCTTTGTAAATTACCCCTCCTTTTGTAGACCTAGGATCTTGCGATAGCCAAACTTTCCTTTGCACTTGCTACTGTGTTCCTCTTATTTTCTCAAACATGCACTTCAATGGAGTAGCCTGAAACAGCAATACAAATGCAACACACAACAACCTAGTGCAGCGACGGTGAAACAAGTGTGAGGCAGCAGCGAAAGGCAAGGCAGTCGTGTATGGCCTGGTGCAGTAGTCGACAAAGAGACAGTTGGGCAGGTTCGGTTCTGGCAGGAAGCTTGGTGCAAAGATGATAATTATGGCAAGGCAAGCGATGCAAGTAGGGTGAAACAAGTGTATTCAGAACATAGTGAGGCAGCAGCGAGTTTGCTAAACTGTAGGAACGGTACAGGCAGTAACCCTTCACGGCAAGGAGAGACGCCGCAGTATGGTGGTTGCGGGGGAGATTGTTTCTGCAGCAGAAGGGCAGCGGTGGTGGTGTGACTGGGCTAGGATCGTGCGCAGGCAGGGGTTGGCGGTTCGATGATGTGCAAGGGTGGCAGCGACACCAGGAATGGTAGGAAAGGAAGATGATGATGGTTTGGGAAGCTGAGTTGAAGAAGATCCTGAACAATGGCTGCGTGTGTCCCCTTTGTATATTTTTTCCTCTCTAGGTTTTCTCTAGGTTTTTTTTTCAGGTTTTTTTTTCTAGGGTTTTTCTCTAGGTTTTCTGTCCCCCCTTTTTTTTGTGTGTTCCAAGTTCCCCCCTTATGTAATGGCTTTAGATGGCCACTTAAAGAAAGTCCTTCAATTTTGATTTTTCTTTCCTTTTCTTTGCAATTTTTATTTCATTAAATTTTTGTGATTGATTTTCTTGACAAATTACATCCCTAAGTTTAAGTAATTGACTTGGGTATTAATTCCTTCCATTTTTGCCGTTAATTTCATTTATTTATGGTAACAAAAATCAACATTGGTCAACCCATGATATGCAAAAGATATATATGGTGTTCACATGTGAGATTTTAGGGTTTGACCAAAATTTATTTCATTTTTTTTTTATTTTTATATTTTTTTAATTTTTTTTTAAATTAGCCGGGCAAAATTCGATGTCTACAGCTGCCCCTCTTTGTACATTGCTGAGAATCAGGAATGAGGCAAAGACTTTAGACAACAATTTTGTCGAAACTTTTTATTTTTATTTTTTTGAAAAATTCAATTTTGATTCTTGAAAATAATACCTTGACTCCATACCAAGGCTCGACCCATGAGAACAATGAATTCGATTTGAAACACATAATATCTTGACTCCCTATCAAGACTTGATCTACTTTGAAGGAGTGAATTTGACTTTGAAACACAACAACTCGACTCCATACCAAGGTTCGATCAACTCTAAAAAGATGAAATCGATTTTGACACATGAAACCTTGGCTCCTTACCAAGGCTCGATCAACTGTGAAAAAGTGAATTCGATTTTGAAACGCATGATACCTTGACTCCCTACCGAGGCTCGATCCACTGTGAAAAAGTGAATTCGATTTTTAAACACATGATACCTTGACTCCATACCAAGGCTCGATCCACTGTGAAAAAGTGAATTCGATTTTGAGACACATGATACCTTGACTCCATACCAAGGCTCGATCCACTATGAAAAACTGAATTCGACTTTGAAACATGATACCTTGACTCCCTACCAAGGATCGAATTCGACTTTGAAACATGATACCTTGACTCCCTACCAAGGCTCGATCCACTTCGAAAAAGTGAATTCGATTTTGAAACATGATACCTTGACTCCCTACCAAGGCTCGATCCACTTCGAAAAAGTGAATTCGATTTTGAAACACATGATACCTTGACTTCCTACCAAGGCTCGATCCACTTCGAAAAAGTGAATTCGATTTTGAAACATGATACCTTGACTCCCTACCAAGGCTCGATCCACTTCGAAAAAGTGAATTCGATTTTGAAACACATGATACCTTGACTCCCTGCCAAGGCTCGATCCACTTCGAAAAAGTGAATTCGATTTTGAAACACATGATACCTTGACTCCCTACCAAGGCTCGATCCACTATGAAAAAGTGAATTCGACTTTAAAACATAATACCTTGACTCCCTACCAAGGCTTGATCCACTGTGAAAAAGTGAATTCAATTTTGAAACATGATACCTTGACTCCCTATCAAGGCTCGATCCACTACGAAATAGTGAATTCGATTTTGAAACACATGATACCTTGACTCCCTACCAAGGCTTGATCCACTGTGAAAAAGTGAATTCAATTTTGAAACATGATACCTTGACTCCCTACCAAGGCTCGATCCACTACGAAAAAGTGAATTCGATTTTGAAACACATGATACCTTGACTCCCTACCAAGGCTCGATCCACCTTGAAAAAGTGAATTCAATTTTGAAACATGATACCTTGACTCCCTACCAAGGCTCGATCCACTACGAAAAAGTGAAATATTTTGAAACACATGATACCTTGACTCCCTACCAAGGCTTGATCCACTGTGAAAAAGTGAATTCAATTTTGAAACATGATACCTTGACTCCCTACCAAGGCTCGATCCACTGTGAAAAAAAGTGAATTCAATTTTGAAACAGATACCTTGACTCCCTACCAAGGCTCGATCCACCGAAAAAGTGAATTCGATTTTGAAACACATGATACCTTGACTCCCTACCAAGGCTCGATCCACCTTGAAAAAGTGAATTCGATTTTGAAACACATGATACCTTGACTCCCTACCAAGGCTCGATCCACTATGAAAAAGTGAATTCGACTTTAAACACATGATACCTTGACTCCTACCAAGGCTCGATCCACTTTGAAAAAGTGAATTCGACATTAAAACATAATACCTTGACTCCCTACCAAGGATCAATTCAATTTGAAGAATGGATTTGATAGAAAAAAGTTTTTTTTTTTTCTTTAGAGAAATTCACATATTTGGAGCAAAGAGAAAAAAAAAAATTCCATGATCCACAAAAATTTTGAGATTCGCATCTAGAAAAACTTGAAGATTTACATCATAAGAGATTCGCATCTAGACTTGAAGATTCACATTCTAAAAGTTTCACATCTTGATTTGAAAATTCACATTCCAAGAGTTTCTCATCTTGACTTGGAGATTCACATCCTAAGAGATTCGCATCTAGACTTGAAGATTCACATCCCAAGAGTTTCACATCTTGACTTGAAGATTTGCATTCTAAGAAATTCAAATCTTGACTAGAAGATTCACATTCCAAGAGTTTCTCATCTTGACTTGGAGATTCACATCTCAAGAGCTTCACATCTTGACTCGAATATTCGCATTCTAAGAGATTCACATCTTAATAGTTTTTCATCTTGACTTGGAAATTCACATTCTAAGAGTTTCTCATCTTTAGAATTTCACATCTTGACTTAGAGTTTCTCATCCTAAGTGTTCATTGGTTTTGTAAGTTGAATCTAGAAGATCTAAGTCTTATCATGCATCAATTTTACAATGAAGCCAACTAAATCTCATTTACTCATAAGCTAATTTCATTGGGCTTGAAACCATCCAACAATGCCAACGACATTAGACTTAAACTCTTGTCATGACTGCACCATTTTTCTTTAAAGAAAGATTTTCTTACTCTTTAAGGAACAGCTAACCCCATTGCATTCCTTATTCATTCATTTTCTTTTTTCTTTTATTTTTTTTTAATGATGCAAATGCAAAATGCATGCCCTTAAAAAAACGTTTATCACAATGATGATAATGCAAATGCTTTCTTGAAATATGCCCCAATGTAATAGTTAAAAACCATGATGCATGTGTCTTTTAGAATGATGTGAATGCCTAAATGACAGAAGTCTCATTTTTCTCAAATTTTCTCTCTTTTTTCGGTGCCGAAAATCCATGGCTTTCTTCATTTGGATCGTTTCTTCTTCTCACAAAGATTCTCTTCTTTATTTCCGATCTCGTTCGTAGAAGCACATATATCAGCTACATTCAACATTCTTGCTCTCTTTTTGTATATGGCCTTTTGTCATCTTTAGAATCTTTTCCAAAGTAATGCCAAAGATTTTTATGTATAGTTGTCATTTATTTATTATCATTCCAATTCCATGAGAAATGCAATTCAGTCACCAATTTCCTCGATCCATTTTGGGAAAGTAAAGACACTAGAAGGTTTGGCGAGAATAAAAGAAATGTAGGAACAAACTTGTCAAAGTATAGCAAAAAATTGGACAATTTGGGGTGAATAACAATGATAGGTTCTCAATTAAGAAATTGGATATGACAATGATAGATTCTCAATGAAAAACCAGACAATTTTGACAAACTAGTCAGGATTCTTTGAAAAATCTATTCAATTGACATTCTCGATCAAATTGAGTTGCCCCCTACACCATGAGATCCTCAAATGATGATGGTTCTCCTTATGTCAAACCATCTTCCCAAATCTTCAACTAGATTATCATTCTTTTAACTCAAACCGCCCTTTCGGGTTTTCAATTTGAGCTTCCCCCTTTTATCCTTCTTTTCTTTTTTCCTTCTTTTTTTTTTTGTCTTTTGTTTCTTTCTTTTTTCATTTTCTCATTCATTCTCTTTTTTTTTTTCAACTTCACTAATATTCCCAACAAATCGCAATCTTGTTGTTTCTTGATAAGTATGTCCAAGTTCAATGCATGATTCTCCAATTTCAAGTATTCATATTTGATCAAAATGGACTTTTAAGGCACGTAATGTAGGCTCTGGTGATGGGTTATGAAAAAAAAATGGATATAATCAGGCTCAAAATTTGTTTCTTTAAGGGTTAAAAACCAAAGGATCGTTTATCATCGTGCAAAGCATGCTTGTCGCTTGCTTTAATTGATTTTTATTTTCATCATTTTCTCTTTTTTTTTTTTTCAACTTTTCATTTTCACCTCTCCCCTTTTTTTTTTACAAGAGGACTCAAACATCAAAGGGGATTTTCTCTTTTATTTTCATGACTCATGACCTGAATTTCTTCATTTGTCAACAGGTTTTTTTTTTTTTTTTTTTTTTGCAAAATTTGCCCCTCAATGTGAAGGGTGATCCTTGGTGGGTTTGTTTTGAAAAAACATAATAGGCTCAATGGGGGTGGCAAATGGATAATTTTACTCATGCACGAAGGATAGATCAAAGACGGCCATTTCTCATCTCAAATGTAAATACTCTTATTGAAGAACATTTATTGAACAAAATGGATACAAGAGCTTCACTTCTTTCTCATTTCATGCGATTTTAACTTCTCTTGATAGGAGCTATCTCTTTATTGCTTCAACAATTTTAGCAATTTAAGGGACAAGAATGATCACTGACTTTGCCAATAGAAATAGAATTTTCAAAATAAAATCCCAGACTATCGTCATAATTGACTGCTCATTCATTTTTTGGAAGTTAAGTGTGGCTGAAATACAAAGAGATGAAAACAAAGATCTGTATGGAAGAGGATATGTAGTGCAGATACATTTGTCATTTTATTCAAATGATAATAGATAAACTAGCTCATGCATAAAATTTTCCCCAAAGCTTATAGACGTAAGCATTTAAGGAATTTCATTACTTTAGAATAAGAACTCAAAAGTGACAAAAACTTTGGCCTTTCCTCATAGAACACTTATCCTCCAAAATTTATGCCTTTTTGTAGCGACAGGTTCCCACCAACATTTTACTTTTCCTTCTCATCAAAATTTAACAAGCCAGCATTGATCAAACTCTGCACCTTGTATTTAAAAGCATGGCAAGTCTCTATGGAGTGGCCTACATTCCCACAATGATAGTCACATCGAGCAGTGGCATCATACCATTTAGGATATGGAGGTTTTAATGGTTGCAAATAAATAGGTGCAACAAGATTATCTCTCACCAATTGTGGAAATAACTCTGTATAGGTTATAGGAATCGAGTCTACAGAGATTCTCCCTTGATTGTTCATCGCCCTTTTTTTTACTACCCACTGGTTTGTTTGATTGAGTTGAGACTTGAAAGTTTGATTGCCAACTTGGGCGATAAACAAAAGGACTATGGGTAGTGCTGTCTATAGTTGGATAATAAGGATATGAGTGATGTCTAATACAGGGTTCAAAAGGAATGAAACTCCTTGGTGGTTGATCTTCAATGGCAACAACTTGTGTTTCTCCGTCCTTCCTCTTATTTGTCCCAACTCTATTTGAAGCAGAAGCATCCTCAATTTTACCACTCTTAATAGCATTCTCTATCATTTCTCCAGAAATTACCAAGTCAGCAAAATTTTTTTGTAGCATTCCCCACAAGCCTATCATAATACAATGATGGCAAAGTATTAACAAACAACACTGTGGTTTCCTTCTCAGTAAGGGGAGGCTGCACTTGAGATGCGATACCCCTCCACCTATTGGCATACTCCTTGAAACTTTCAGAAGGCTTCATTTCCATATTCTGCAGAGACAATCTATCTGGTGCCATGTCAATCATATGCTTATACTGGGACAAGAAGGCTTTTGCCAGGTCATTCCACTTGCGAACATGACTTTGATCTAGCTGATTGTACCACTTTGTTACTGTTCCAGTTAAGCTATCTTGGAAGCAATGAATGAGCAACTTATCATTATTCGTATACCCAGACATTTTTCGACAAAACATAGTGATGTGAGTTACTGGGCATGTGGTCCCATCGTATCTCTCAAATTCAGGTACTTTAAATTTCGGTGGAATTACTAGGTCTGGGACCAAACTAAGCTCATTAGCATCTATATTTCCAAAGAAATCCATTCCTTCAATTGCCCTTAGCCTTTCATTCAATAGTTCATATTTTTGTTGTGACTCGCCACTTTCTTTCCTCAACTTTTCTTGCTCCATGGGATCATGTAAATTTGAAACAAAAATAGGATCAACAGGGCTAGATCTCGAGTGCTGTCCTCGGTCTGGTTGTTGATTCACAAAAACATGAGCTGGGGAATAAGCTCTTTGGGAAGTTTGAGTTTGAGGTGCTATAAACTCTGATGGGTACAGTAGATTCTCTCTCATAGGTTGAGGCTCATTTCCTGATCCTTCCGTGACCTCTTTGCCTTTCATCAAAGTCATCATCATCTCCATCATCTTCGACATTTGCTTCTGAGATTCTTCTTGAGATTTAGCTAGCTCTTGTTGAATTCTTTCCATCTTTTCCATCCGCTCAACATGTTCATTTTCCATGGCTTCGGCCTTTGATTGAGTACTGCAACGTTGTCGAATAAGTGGTTCAGAATGCAGTGGCTTCTTTATTTTGGCACCTCTAACATTTGTTTACCACAATTTAGAGCATTTTATTATTTGAAATTGTGCCATAAAAGAAAAGACTATTAAAATCATCCCAATACGCTGGTGAGGATTTTAAAAATCTTAACTTTTTACTTCCAAGATTTGATGTCATTACTTATGATCACCAAAAATTTTCATAAGTGGGCACAAGATGGAATGTATGTATGCATGCTAAATGCATGTATGTGCATGAAATTCAATAGCTATTGCACATATGATGAGATGCATATATCAAGTTTAAAATCTTACAAAAACACCTTCTTTTTTAAAAAAACGAAAATCTTTTTTTTTTTAAAAAAAATATGCATGCTATTAAAATCACAAATAAAATTGAATGAGAAGGGTTTTTATTTTTATTTTTTTCACAATTTCAACATTCACTTTATTATATTTCCCATAAAGGTGTTACATAAAAGTATTCATTTATGTGCCATAATTTAAGGTAACCCTCACAAAATGCTGGTATAGCTCTAGCTAAGGTTAGTTTCTCTATGGCTTAGTACATGCTTGGTTTAAGTCTCTAAAGGGTAAAAGGTTCTCAAATTGTTCCTTACTGACGTCCACACTAGACTAGTAAGGCACCCCAATCCTCACCCATGACAGGCTACAAACGGAAAGGGTTCAACTTGAGTGAGAGTATTTCGCTTGCCATTGCGGAGGTTATCACCTCACGAGAGCAAAGGTACTATACTCTCTCCTAAAAGGGACAAACCCGGGTGTAGGGTTGATGTATGCAATGAATATGTCATGTATGCAAAGGAACAAAATTTAAAGTGCATCTCAACAAAATGCAAATGATAAAGATGATTCACACATTTTTTTGTTTGTATTTTTTTGTTTTTTTTAATTATTTTTTTATGAAAAGTTTTATTAAATATTTATTAAGACCATTAACTAAGATTTTGGATAAAACATGATTAACCATGGTTCGACTCTCTAATGTCCCCAGCGGAGTCGCCAAGCTGTCGTAACGATTTTCGTCCGGGGACTCGATCGCTAGACGATTTTAAAAAAAACACAAAATGGAGTCGCCACCAATCTTTTTTGGATAGATGTGATTGGCCACCTAAAATCATTTATTTTTTTCAATAAAATCTTAAAATTAATTAAGGTTTATCAAAAATAATAATTTTTGGTCTGCGAAAACAAAGTTTGGGTTCGGGAGTTCGGTTACGCGTGGGGAAGGATTAGCACCCCCACAGCGCCCGTTAGAAAACGGTACCACTTAATCATGTATTATCTTTTGATCTTAATAAAATGGTCTTAATTAAACATTTAAAAAGAAATTCATTTATTTTGAAATCAATTTGTTATTTGCTTATTATTTGAAACATTAAATTTTATTTTTATTTATGTTAAATTTATTTTTTATTTGAAATAAATGAGAATCTTTTGTATTGAAAATTATTCCGAAGAACCCCAATACTTTTGGTAGCATTTCGGATAATTTCCTCACCTAGAGATTTCGTAAGAATCGCTACTTGCGATTTCTATAGAATCCCATCCTTGGGAGATTCACACTTATTTTGAAATTTCATGAATGCAAATGATGCAATCAAAATACAGATGATGCACATGAGAAATCCATTATTCATTTATACTTATATTATTATTTTGTAATTTATTTATAAAATCCTTTTTTTATTGAAAAATCATACTAAATATTCCAATACGCTGGTAACATTTAGCATATTTCTCTCACCTAGAGATAAGTTAGGAATCACTACTTGTGAATTCCGTAACATCTCATCATCGGAAAATCTTCAAAACTTATACTTTTTATTTAATTTTTAATTGTTTTATATTTATTTCCGAAGGTTAATTGTAACAATTTTGTATTCTTGTTTACTTATTTGTTTAAAATTTTTATTTATTTTTAATATTAATTTATTTCATAAATTAAAAATCTTAATATCGAGCTAAAATTACTTGAATACCCCAATACGCTGGTAATATTCAAATATTTCATTTCGATCCTAAGGATTATCAAAGAATCACTACTTGTGATTTCTAAGAAATCTTATCCTCGGAGATTCTTTTAAAATGTATATTTTTATTTATATTTATTTTAGTACTCATATTTGCATTTATCTACATATTTACATTTATTTATTATTTTGATAGTTACATTCTTATTTCTCTAACTATTTTAAAATTTATTATTATTTTTATATCAAAATGATTTTTGATATCAAGATAAAATCAATTAGATGTTCCAATACGCTGGTAACATCCAAAGATTTTTTCTCGACCCTAAAGATTGTCGAAGAATCACTACTTGTGATTTCTTCAAAATCTTATCATCGGAAAAATCTTTATTAAATTTTTAAATGTTCTTATTTCTTATTTATCCACCCATTCATTTGAAACAAGCTTTTATCACCTAGAAATATGTGTATACGTATCCCTTATTCATGTTTATTTGATGGAACACATGAAAACATACTGTCTTTGTCTTTATTACTTATTGCTATCTTATTTTATTTTATTCTATCATTCACAATTTTTATTATCATAGTATAGTATATATTAATCAATCGCATTACAAAACTATTAATGATAAAACAATAGATAAAAAATAGATGAAGATGTACCAGTTGTCACGTTGCTATTTGATGGTTAACTTGGCTTGTGCCTTGGAACAGTAGGCGTGTATCCAAAAAGTAGGCTGGAATAAATTGATGCAGAAATGGGACTGGTTTCAACGAGGACAGCTGCAACAGTGGCTCGATGATGAAGACGCAACAAGGATACTGGGCGTAAGGTGACAAGGACATGATGGAGAGTGCCACAAGTCGCGGCACAAGGAGTTTCTGCAGAACAGGGAGGCTGGAGTGGTGCGACAGGGATGATGGCAGCAGTATTACGTGAGACACCCGTAGCAACAATGTGCTTGGCAACAATTTACGGTTGTTCTTCACAGCAACACTATGATGATGCAATGACATGCAGTGTGGGGGCGCACAACAAAGAAGGAAAGACTGGGCAGCTGCAGACGTGAGGGATGTTGGCAATGATTCGTGACTGGTGCAACAATGAGCAGTGCAAAGGGGGTTAAGGCTGATACGGTGACAGCACTGCAGTGGCAGAATGGTAGGGTCTTCAGTCTAGGTTGTGAGGTGAGGAAGATGGGGCAGTGTTGACAAGGATGATGGTGCTTCCATTCGGTCTGATAGTGATCAGCCGAAGTCTCCTCCTTTAGGGTTTTTTTTTCCGATGTTCTTTTCTAGGTTTTTTCTCCTTTTTCTTCTTTGTAAATTACCCCTCCTTTTGTAGACCTAGGATCTTGCGATAGCCAAACTTTCCTTTGCACTTGCTACTGTGTTCCTCTTATTTTCTCAAACATGCACTTCAATGGAGTAGCCTGAAACAGCAATACAAATGCAACACACAACAACCTAGTGCAGCGACGGTGAAACAAGTGTGAGGCAGCAGCGAAAGGCAAGGCAGTCGTGTATGGCCTGGTGCAGTAGTCGACAAAGAGACAGTTGGGCAGGTTCGGTTCTGGCAGGAAGCTTGGTGCAAAGATGATAATTATGGCAAGGCAAGCGATGCAAGTAGGGTGAAACAAGTGTATTCAGAACATAGTGAGGCAGCAGCGAGTTTGCTAAACTGTAGGAACGGTACAGGCAGTAACCCTTCACGGCAAGGAGAGACGCCGCAGTATGGTGGTTGCGGGGGAGATTGTTTCTGCAGCAGAAGGGCAGCGGTGGTGGTGTGACTGGGCTAGGATCGTGCGCAGGCAGGGGTTGGCGGTTCGATGATGTGCAAGGGTGGCAGCGACACCAGGAATGGTAGGAAAGGAAGATGATGATGGTTTGGGAAGCTGAGTTGAAGAAGATCCTGAACAATGGCTGCGTGTGTCCCCTTTGTATATTTTTTCCTCTCTAGGTTTTCTCTAGGTTTTTTTTTCAGGTTTTTTTTTCTAGGGTTTTTCTCTAGGTTTTCTGTCCCCCCTTTTTTTTGTGTGTTCCAAGTTCCCCCCTTATGTAATGGCTTTAGATGGCCACTTAAAGAAAGTCCTTCAATTTTGATTTTTCTTTCCTTTTCTTTGCAATTTTTATTTCATTAAATTTTTGTGATTGATTTTCTTGACAAATTACATCCCTAAGTTTAAGTAATTGACTTGGGTATTAATTCCTTCCATTTTTGCCGTTAATTTCATTTATTTATGGTAACAAAAATCAACATTGGTCAACCCATGATATGCAAAAGATATATATGGTGTTCACATGTGAGATTTTAGGGTTTGACCAAAATTTATTTCATTTTTTTTTTATTTTTATATTTTTTTAATTTTTTTTTAAATTAGCCGGGCAAAATTCGATGTCTACAAGATCTATGGCCATAGTCTATAGGTGTCCTCAGTCGTACACTGATCAGGTGTCAACCAGGACGCTGAAGACAATATTAGTGTCAACAGCTTCACACATGAGTAACAAATGAAACACATGACACGTGAGCATGATACGGGGCTTATCAGTCTCAAAACAGTATATAAGAAATCTTATTACCTTTATGGAATTTAGTAAGATCAATGATGTTTTCCAGAAAATCCATAAAGGTATAAATCATAATATTTCGTACGGTGAAAAATAGTTTATAAGATGATCACACAGTAGTAATAAAATTTCATAACTGTTCTTTTTCACCGTAGAATACATACACACATGTTTCCATACTTTCTTTCCAAAACTTAAAATTCAAAGTTATTGAAAATCAATTCCAATATTTTTATACTTAATGGAAAAATAAAAATATTTATTTTTCAAAATTAACAATAATTCCACCAACACATTTTTCACTATAAAACACGTGCAGAGACATTTTAGTCTCAAAACAATAGTTATACAGTGATAAAGCCTTTATGGAAATCATTACACGTGATAAACTTTATTTAATCATAAAGGAAAATCATAATAAATTAGTGAATATTATACTGAAAATTTTTTATAAAATATTCACTATTCACCATTTCACTTCACCAATCACACATTTCCTTATAAAACACGTGGGATAAATTTTCGGTAGTTTAATCTTTACCGAAATTGGTATCATGAATATTTAATAAATACTTTTCGGTAAATTCACCGTTTATGAAAAATAATTAATTTATCACTTTTGAGGCTAGGAAAAATACCAATAATGCACTAAAATATTTAATAATATTTTTGAAAATATCTTTAGTAAATTTTGACAGCATAACGATTGCCAGAGTTCTAGCCTCCCTGTACTTTCAAACACAATCTCAACAGCTAAAAACCACAATTTCGTGGCATTTCAAGGCAATTCAATATCCAATAAATCTTATAAAATTCATAGCATGAAAACCATACATTCGGATATCCCTAAAAATTCACACACGCATCTCTTACCACTCTTATGAAGCTGAGCTTCCCGGTTTCTCTAACTAAAATCCGTCCACTCAGGCTGTAAAATAATTTTATAAAAAATTATTAATATTTTTCATTTTAATTTTAAGCCACTAGTATTCATAAAATGCAGCCACTAATTATACAGTATATATACAACCAGTATAAGTTACACTAGTGCTAAAACTAAACTTTCTCGTTTTAGCACCTTTTTCGGTTCTGATTTCACCAACCTTCCTCTTTTTGATTTCAACATTAATTTTCTACCATCAAACCATAAATTGCAGCATTAATTCATGTCCAAACCAGCCTTGGCCGAAACTCTCATTTACCATTTTTCTTGATTTTTCAATTATTTCTTCAAACTATTGTTTCTATGTTACTTAAACCTTTTCTAACTTCCATTTCCTACCAATTTCATGCAACAAAATGCATGGATTATTCATATACCATGGCTGACCGAAACCCATAATTATGGCACATTTTTATTCAGCCATTTTTAAGTAAATCCAATGCCATAGTCTTTTTCTACACCTTGAATACACTAGGAATACAACCTTAAAACAAATCAAAGCCATAAATTTTTGGACAAATCTTACCTTGGCCGAACCTTCCTTGGGCTGCTATCTCCTTATTTTCTTCCTCTTTTGATGATCCAAAGGTAGCAATGGATAGAAGAGATGATGTGGATTATTTTTGGTAGAAATAGCGAAGTTAAAATTCTAAGTATTTTAGGTGTTAAGAGAGCTTGAAAGTTTCTTTTGTTTCTTAGCTATGGAGGTTGTCGTGGGAGAGCTTGAAGATGAACTGAAGAAGGTCGGCTACAGTTCTGTTTTTATTGCTGGAATTTTCTGGATATTCACCAAATTACCATTTTGCCATTAATGAGTCAACATTTTTACGGTTTGTGCCATTTTGCCTCTTTTTCTTAAAAACCATGTAAATGACCTCCAAAAATTATAATTCCAGCACCAATAAATCACATTTAATGTAACTTGATGAATAGAAGTGATTTCATTGTCGCACGGTGCACCGATAATGAGAATTTACAGTTTTGTAGACACCTTATTTTGTCCGAAGTCTTAATTTGTAAAAATAATTAAGTGGATTGGGTGACATTGTATTTTAATTTAACAATTTAGAATTAGGCTAGAATTAAATGAGAATTTTTTAGATTTTAGAATTAACATTAATTAGGAAATTAAAATTAAAATAGGATTTAGGAATGATAATAAAAAAGGGAAGAGATAAGAAAAGAAAATAAATTAATTTTAGAATAGGATAATTAGATTTTTAGGATAATTATTTAGATTTGATAAAGTTAGATTAGGATTAACATAAGAATTAAATAGATAAAATATTAAAAATAAGAGATAATTAATAGAATAGATTAGTTGTATTAGGACTCTAATAAGTTTATAACTATAAAAAGGGGTCAAACCCCATAACTTGGGACAAGAATCCTCAGAGAAAAATTCATAAAAAAAGAAAAGCAGTCTGCATCAAGAAAAAACAGCAAGCAAAGAAGAAGGGAATTTCAATCAAAGCAGCGACGACATTTGGCCACTCGTTGTTTCCGGGAGCGGCATTTAAGCTTAGGCAAGAGGTTCTGAGGCAAGTTTCCAGCGAAGAGTAAAAGCAACTAGGAAGGAAGGGCTGCCCACGTCAAGGATTTACGAGAGACATCAACGCTTGGAATATTGGGTTCATTTGCTTGGAAATTGAAGGCCACGTGAAGTCAAAGATAAAAGTAATATATTTGGCTATCATCATCTGACAACATTGGTATGCTTTTATGCCTTTTGAATTGTTTATATTTTATATGGGTTTTTTGTTAGTTAGTTAGTACATTTTTTTATATTCTAAGAAGATAGAAATGGTGTCTAATAAGAATAAGTGGGTATAAGTATAAGGATAATGACAAATAAGGTTTAAAATAAAAATTAAAATAAAGGATAAAAATAAACAAATAAAAATTAGGATAAATCTTCCAATGAAGATTGAAAATTGTTTAATAAAATTAAAATTATTCCGATGATGGAATCTTTGAGGTGATTACTGAAGGAAACCGAAACAAACACGCAGCGGAATTTAAATCATTCGGCCTCCACCAGGATCGATTCGGAGAGTTGCCTGATTAGGGTTTCGAGATTTTACCTAACGTTTTCTCTGATTTTCTGTCGTTGGTCGAGTCACAAGCAACAACTTTTCGTTCCTGCCTCTATGGTATCCACACGAACGGATCTCACGACTCTTGAACGTCTCACGATCAGAAGCCTTAAAGAGCGTTTTTGATTCCTTATAACCGAATTGCTAGCTTCGATTAAAAGAATATTTTGTTTTCTGTTTAATTGTGCGGCTGTGTTTTAGAAAACACAAAACATCCTTTTATAGGCAGTAAATTTTACCCTAAAATTTACTGTCAAACAGAACTCTAATCCTACTTAGAATAGGATTAGTTATATTCTTAATCCAATTCAAAATAGGATTAGTTATATCCTTAATCCAATTCAGAATAGGATTAATTAAGCTCCTCATTGATCCGTTCTAAGTGTGCGACCCAATAGGTTCTCAAAACAATGGCAATGACAAAATTGTCACAGGCAATGAGCGGTATCTAGCAACACATCATTGCTACCCATGTAACGAGAATGTCAATGACTCGACATAACCTTACTCGTGATAGATGTTACCGTGTAGTCTAATCCCTTTATCCTTTGATGTCTTGATTAGACACAAGTCATGGAATGTGTCACACTTGTATAGTCTAATCAGCGTTTCTTGATTCCTGAGTAGACTAATTAAACAAATAAAATCAATATCTCATATTGAATTATTCGAGCACGGCCATGCATTTCTTAGTCTCACTCTATCAAAGGGCCCAAGACATCACTCTTGTTATATAAGAGGGATAAATCCTATCTTGTTATATAAGGGGAGTCGAATGGTACCCCTTTAATACTCTTGAGGTGAGAAGAGTCTTTTAAGAGTTCATCCAGAATGATGGAGGATTTTTAAAAGAATTTTCAATATTTAAACAAAAAATTAAAAGACCACATAATTAAGACTAAGTTAAAATAACATAATATTAAAATGGTACCAATTTTGCGCATTGTAAGGGTGCTATAACATTCCCTACATGTAAACGAACTCCCGAACCCAAAATTAAAAATGTAGACCAGTTTTTAAAGTCATTAGGTGGCCAATCACACCTAGGTTAAAAAATGATTGGTGGCGACTCCATTCATTTAATGTCTAGCGTCCTAGCCATAGGAAACGTTATGACAAGTTTTACCCCTTACGAACCGCTGACAAAATTTTCAGATCAAATCAACTTTTTCGTCAAATCTTTTGACACCATGATTTTCCTCTTTTTATATAGTTTATCATAATATTTTTAATTTGTCCAAACTCCTTTTATGATGGGCGTAATTTACAAAAATGCCCTCGAGACATAACCGTCATTTTCCAATTTGTTTCTCGAAATTCATAAATTAATTCCAAAATTTTAAAAATTATTCTTATGCCTCCAAATATTTATTTAATATTTATTTCACCTCCTGAACACCATATTTCATTTATATCCTCAATAAAACAGTAAAATTCAAGGTGGGACCCACATACCCAATTCACTCAATTTCACCAAATAACTTTATTTTAATAGTCAAATAATTACAAATATCTTGTATAGTGTAGTAGAATCAAGTTTTACATTTTCTCTCCACCTTAAGAAATTCGATCCTCTAAATTTCGCTTGGACCTATCACAAAAAAAAAGCTTTGGATACTTATCACGCAATTTGAGATCTCGAAAGGTCTAATGTATTGATGACTCAGCTTTTCTTTCTTACCGAATCTCATTATGCCTTTAAAAGGTGAGACCTTTAAAATTTACATAATCACCCGTACATCTTGGGAACTTGCTCGACCAAGTCGGGAGCTAATAATTTATGGTCTCCCACTTTTTTCCTTTGCTATCTTGGATTTAAATCGTCTGCCATATATAACTTTGTAAGGTGCCATGTCGACACTCACTTGTTAGTTATTATTATAAGCAAACTATGTCAGGGTAGATGATCGTCCCAAGAGCCTCTAAAATCAAGTGTACACGCTCTCAACATATCCTCGAGCGTCTGTATCATACGCTCGGACTGTCCATCAGTCTGCGGATGAAACACGGTGCTAAAATTCAGTTGAGATCCCATGGCTTCCTGAAATCTCTCTCAAACATGAGATGTGAAGCGGGAATCCTTATTAGATGTGATGCTCGCTGGAACACCATGCAACCTCACTATCTCCCTGACATATAAATCGGCTAAGGCACTAATTGGATCCGTAAACTTAATAGCTAGTAAATGAGCAGACTTAGTCAATCTATCCACAATTACCCAGATAGCATCATATCCTCTGCGGTCCTCTGAATTTCACTTAATTTAGGAAGTGCACCCAATAGGGGTACTTTTCTTCCTTATATAATTTCTAACTTTTAGTTAATCATGTTGTTAAGATGAGAGTGCCAATATACTTTTACAAGTTGAATTTCCTTTAAATCACACATTTCCTCTTTCACAATCAATTTATACTCCCTAAAATTATTTATTTACTTTCAGAGTTAACGATTTTCACTTGCTTTTTATACAGTAGATGATTTACACTATTTATTACATATCATCTCATTTAGTGCCAAGTCGATAATAATTTGGTGACTATCATTTAGACAATTTTAATCAATCGTATGTAATTGTCCCAGTAGTTTTTACATCCAATGCACCCACTCTCAACATATCATTGAGCATTTACATATTACGCTCGAATATTTAATCAGTACTAAGCGGTGCTATCCGTAAATTTGGAATCCCAAAGCCTCTTGCTATTTTCTATAAGCATATGGCAAATCAAGGATCCACATCACATGTAATGCTCACTGAAACTTCACATACATTCTCACTGTTTCACAGATATATTTCGACTATGGCACTAAAGAAATTCAGGAGCCTGTTAATGGAAAGTGATTCAATTTGATCAATCAGTCTATAATCACTTCCATAACATCATAGTTCCTTTGGATTCTTTTTTTTATCCCACCATATTCATTTTCACATTAATTTAGCTAAGGCTGCACTTCATTTGTAGACTTTAATATTAGCCATCAATTACAGTAAATGAGACATTAGGTAAAAAACTTTCCTTGATATCCCTTTTCATATTAAGTTATCTTTACATCCATCATTCTCATGGTATATGTAATATCACTCGATTTTAGGATGTACCTGAGGATGTAATCTTTTCACAATCAAATTCTGTAATTGGAATTATCGTAACACCAATTCCATCTCCACATTACTTATACAATTTCACAATTCCAATATATATCCATTTACATGACTGACAGTTATTCATTTATTTACTCCTCTAAGTATAACTAATTTTATCTGTTAAATTTGGCTTGATCTTATATCTAGCCATAACCATATAATAGTCAGAGGAAATCACATGAAATCTTTGATTTGAGAACTATCTCAAAATTCGTGTTCCCAAATCATCATATGACTTATCTTCTCATTATATTTCCATTCTTTCACATTTATCACTTCAATTACTTTGCCATATGGTATAGTACTCTTCCGTTAAAACCTTTTAACATTTTTGAATACTATACTCACACATATTCATCCACTTCCATTTGATTTTCTCACATATATGTATGTATCGTATCAATGAATCAGTTGATTCCACAAACTCCTTTATAGATCTTTTATTTTTCGAGTAACCCCTTAGATTTCATATCCCAGTCACTATCTATAAATCTTACTTCATTAGCAATAACCTCTTTTCAGACAATTTGAAGTTCTCTTTATTATTCGAGACCACACATCTCTAAATGTGTATAGTTAAGTTGAAATTCATATTTACTGAACTTAACAATGATTTTTCCATTTTCTAGAAGTTCATGGAATTATTAAAGGGTATTGCTTATTTCCTTCAATTGAATTGAAATATATTCACATATCATGACTATATACCCTTATAATTTATTCGCATGTGCTTGAAATGTTTCATTCGTTAAATTCACATACGTCACAAAATATTTCATTTATCCTTTAAGTACCACAGGTAACTCATAGAACTATATAAAGTTCTTCACATCATCTTATAGCCACTTATCTGTATGCTTTTATTTAATAACGTCTCGTTTCAGAAATTGATCTTAAGGCTCCACATACATCATTGAGTGGATTAGATAAAACATCAATCCTGAATAAATGGATGTCCATTTTCAGTGATGACACTATTGAACATTCAGAATTTAGTTCACAATCATAATCGATTCTTATTCTTTCGAACCATATCATCTGTGTTTTCACCGTTACACTAATACAAATGGGTTCTTTGTTCATTAATCTCTGGAGTAATTTCTTAAGCTCTTCAGACTCTTTAATGTTTTCTGGTAAGAGCTTATAAATAGAGTCCATGTTGTGAATCGAGTCAATAATTTCTCAAATCCACATTACTCCAAAAATTTATTTAGAATTTCATCCGGTATCTTCTAACTCATGACCTCATACCATTTTGGATGTTTCATTATCTACATCCTGTAATTTCATTATGTATCCTCTAAACACATACGTATAACCTTCTACTTAATCAACTAAGGTTATCTGTCATTCTTCTCTTCTCTTACAGTCACTTCACAGTTCTTATACACACTTCCAAAATTTATATTACTCCAACCAGTATACCATTTTGTATGGCATATTTCAAAATATTCCGGTTTTATAAATATCTGATTTATACTCATAAGAAACAGAAGAATTGTATAGAATCGGACTTAATAGCACTGATATTGAATCATTGATGCACCATCCACCTTTTCAGTCACACTCAGTAAGCGTATCACTTTTCATATAGCACTGATATTGAATGGTAGAAGTTGATTATTCGCTTTAATATATCAAGGTTAAGAAAAAAGAATATAAAAATTTTTATATAGCAGAACTCTTATGTAAGCTAAAGTTATTACCAAAAGAAGTTAAAGCTGAAATCTCTGCTGTGACATATAGTTGTTGTCTATCAAGATTCACCAAATCGACAAAATTAAAGCGCAAATAGATTTTAAGATTAGAGATAATATAAAAATTTTTACTTGTTAGTCATGCTTTATATCACCAGGTTGATATAATAATTATTTTTTATATAACTATTATTGTTATTTTTAGTCTTTGCTAATTTAACAATAGTTAGTATGCATATTGCACAGTTATTTACAGTACACCACCATAGCTCTTAAAAAGCAACTAAACACGATTTGCATATTTCAGCTCAGCACCATCCACATACATAATCAATTCAATGACAATCGTCGTATTACTAGGGAGATAGTTTAAATTCTGATTTTTATTTTCACTTTCGATTTCGTTGTTATGTCTTGTATCTAATTCTTTTATTTTTAATGTGTTGAGGTTGGTTATTCTTTTCTAAACAAGTTGTGCTACTATTCACGTGATAAGTAGGATTGATTCTGCCCAATGTGAGATTATAAAAAAACAAATGAGATAATTATTATTTTAAATAAAATTTATAATTTCTAATAAAAAATTGAATATATAATTAATGTAATTAATTATTTATTGTTTAGTTATGTTGTGAAATATATTATTTAAGTATAAAATTTTATTATTTTTTATATAACTACTGTTATTATTTCTTAGTAATTTATGGTTTGCCATTACTAGTACAGTTATTGCACAGTTATTAACAGTCCATGGCTCTCAGAAAGCTACTAAACACCATCTGTATATTATAACCTAACACCATTTGCATGTTTCATCTTCTTAATGATTATCGACGCACTCACCGTGGAAATAGTTTGAGTCTTGATTTTTATTTTTACTTTATTTTCTGTTGTTTTGATTATATCTTATTCAATTTTTTTAATGTGTAAAGGTTATAGAGGCTGGTGATAATTTCCTAAGCACCTTGCACTACTATTACCATGGTAATGAGAAATATATTATTTAAGTAAAAAATTTTATCATTTTTTATATAACTATTATTCTTATTAATAGTCCTTTCCGATTTAATCATGGCTAGTACAGTTATTGCGCGGTTATTGACAATCGACCACCATGGTTATTATAAAAGCTATTATGCAATATTCACATATTTTAGCTAAACAATATTTGCATGCTCCACCCGTTCAACGATGACCGGAGCCCTTGTCGCGGAGATAGTTTGTGTCTAAATTTTTATTTTCACTTTCTTTTTTGTTGTTCTGAGTTATAGCTATTTTTTCCTTTTTAATGTGTAGAGGTTGTATAGGTTGATAATCTTTTTCTAAGCAACTTGCGCTACCGTTCTCGTGGTAGGAAGGGTTGGTTATGTCTAAGGTGGGTACATAAAGAAACAGAGAAGGTGTTTTATGATTTTTAATAAAATTTATAATTTCAAATAACAAAAAAATGAAATATATAATCCATGTATTTCATGATTTTTAGTTTGATTATGTTGTGAAATATATAAATTAAGTGCAAAATTTTATCATTTTTATATCATTATTATTGTTGTTTCCTAGTCCTTTCTGGTTTGACCATGGCTAGTACAGTTATTGCATGGTTATTGATAGTCCACCACTATAGCTCTCACAATTTGTATATTTTAGCTTAGCACCATCCACATGTTCCATCCCTTCAACGATAACTGCCACCCTCACCGTAGAAATAGTTTAAGTCATGATTTTCACTTATTTTCTCTTCTATTGTTTTGAGTTGTAGCTAATTACATCTTTTTTAATGTGAAGAGGTTGTAGAGGTTGCTGATCCTTTCTTGAGTATCTTGCGCTATCATTCCTGTGATAGAGAGGGTTGGTTTCGTCCAAGGTGGGACAATAACAAAATATAGGAGATGTTGACTCTTCGCTTTGATATATCAGGGGTAAGAAAAGAGAATATGAAAATTTTTATAAAGCAGAACCTCTTGTGTAAGCTAAAGCTACTACCAAATAAGCTAAAGCTAAAATCTTGGCTAAGACATACAGGAAAAATGATGTTGTCCATCAAGATTCACTAGGTTGATAAAATTAAAGCGCAAATGGATTTTAAGATTGGAGATTAAATGAAAATCTTATACTTGTCGGCCATGCTTGTTTACTTTGAAGTATGGTGAAAAACTAACAAGATTGATCCAAACTGCCTTCTAAGTCCTAAGCAATGAAATGGTTGGAAGTGATTGTAATTCTCTTTTATTCTCACTTAAAGATTATAACAAATATGAGTTGATTTATTTTTAATTATATTTGAGTTCTATTTATAGTTAAATTTGAGCTTAAATTACTCGAACAATGAATTGAATTGAATTCAAATATATTAATATTTGAATGAAATAGTTCGCAAGTATGATATTTAATTATTAATTTATAATTTTACTATCATATATAATATATAATTAAAAAACAACAATTTAAACTTGTGATCGAACTCGAATGATTTAAATATTTTATCAATTCCAATGATTTAAATGTTTTATTGAATCGACCTCAAATTTTAAAAATTAAATTTGATTGTGTTCAAAACAAATTACTTTAAATTTTAAAATTGAATCAAATTCAAATTTAACATTAAATCATTTCAATTCAACATAATTAACCTATCTTCAATGACAATTTTATTAAAATGTCAAAACATCAATTCAAAAAATTTAATCTCCTAAAAAAAGTCCTTTCTGAATATTCAGACCTTGCCTTTAAACAAAATATAAAAATAAAATGTCATTATGACTGAATTAATGCGTAGATAGAAAGGATACACCCAAAATTTATTAATGGCTTTTGGAAAATGTGATAGACTTTGTAAAAACCTAGATTAGATTGCAGTTTAGTATAAACTTAGGCATATGAAAGGAATAAAATCTGGAAAACAAAGACATGATTCAGCAAATAACTTGTCAATTTGACGTTCTTGTCATTGGATTTTCAACAAATTGAGTTGACATTGTCCCAAGACCAGACAAGATCTCTGTTTAAAAATATTCCAACAGAAATTTTAATTTTTACTTTACACCCTTTTGCCTATCCTTTTTCTGGTCTACCAACCGCTTTAAAGAGAAAAAAAAAACACTTTTTAAACATTAAAGCTTGTCTTTCGCTTTAATTAGTTGAATTTCAAACTAGACTTTTTCTTTTATTTTCAGATGTAAAACCCAAAATATTTTGACATGTCACCTGTATAACGATGGATGATTAATCACAGCATTGATTATTTACTTCTAGTTGGTTTAGAGTTAGTGAGCAATCCATATATATACGTTTTAATTGATTCGAATATTAGTTTAAATAATTACTTTTTTTTTTTAAAGTTCGAGAGTCAGTAATTTTCGTATTTTCTTTTCCTGATGTCAAAATCTCCATGGTAAAAAAGTATATTAATAATATATCTTTACTAGTGAACAGGTTTTTAACGGGTAAGAAAATAGGAAAGGAATAAAATAAACTTTCATTGTTTCACACAACTCAAAGCCACAAACTTCGCTCTTTTTTTTTTGGTACACTTTAAAAATTTATTCTTTTTCCATGAATATTGATTTAGGATTATTATCCCATTTATTGTCAATGTCATACAATTCACTTTTATTTTTAATTAATTTTTTATTTTTTAAAATATTTGTAAAAGATATGTGTGGCTTTTTTAATTACATTTGTAGAATCTAAATAATTTTCTTTATTCATATATATATTATTAGGAATGAAGCTAAGATTTTAATACTCTTCCAAGTTTATGCATTCTATTTCTATTTAATTTAATTTAATAAAATAC
This sequence comes from Heritiera littoralis, assembly GCA_031772115.1. Lineage (NCBI taxonomy): Eukaryota > Viridiplantae > Streptophyta > Magnoliopsida > Malvales > Malvaceae > Heritiera > Heritiera littoralis. Next base: position 10,056,547 of record JAPDPK010000010.1, on the reverse strand, counting down.
TTTTTTATTAGTTTAATTTAATTGAGTGGGACTTGAGAACCATGTTGGATTCTAAGCCCAATTCATTTAAAATGCTCAAATCCAAACAAAATAAAGATAATTATTTTATACACGTCGTTAAAGTTTTTTATTCTATAAATGGAGTTAGGATCATGATATATGTATTATTTTTTTATTTTTTTAATATTTTTATAAAACATGTGTCATGATCCTAATACCACTTATGAAGTAAAAAAAACTTCACCTATAGTGTATAAAATAATTATCTATAAAATAATGGAAAGAATTTGTTTATTACTAATCTTTTTTTTCTTTCCATTGAACAAAACTTGGGTGATCGTAGTGTTATTGTGTTAATTGAAAATTTGGAATTACTTAACCATATCTCTTTTAATAGGTTAACCAAAACTACCAAATATGATATCCGACAAATACATGTATATATGTATAATATATTGTATATATGCATATTAAACTTTTTATAGGTAGTGGCTTAGATCAATTTAAATCTTAATTTCTCAATGAAAACAAGGTGCTATTTCATGATTTCTAACCAAGTTTCTCATTTTTAATAAAAAAATATATATAATCGATGTATTTCATAACTTCTAAACAAAAAAATTTTCCTGTTGAATTGTGGTAAAGGAAAAATAAAATAAAGGCTAAAATATTAAAAAAGCTATTGAACTTTGTTACTATATTTAAATAAGCTCTTATACTTTTATTGCATCTAAATAAACTCTTAATATTTTATTTGAATTCAAATAAACCTTTAAATTTTAATTTGTACCTAGATAAGCCTGAAACATTTAATTTATTATATCTAAATGAGCCATTAACATAGATAAATATTTTATAGAAGTGAATAATTGAATTTTTTGGTTGGGTTTAAATCTAACTTCTTATATAAAAAGGGTTAGTTAGAAAGAATATATTATATAATATTTAATTATTATCCTATCCACTACTGATGAGATTTTTTAACTCTACAAGCGGGGTTAAGATTAAGACATATGTCTCATTTTATTTATTTTTTATTTTTTAAATATTTTTAAAATACACATATCATTATCATAATCTCGACTGTAGAGTTAAAAAACTTCATCGGCAGCAGATAGAATAATAATCCTATTATATATGGTATATTTTAAAAAAATCAAATTAATTCAATTTGTTTAATTTGTGACTTTAGACATTGATTTAATCGAATAAACCGACCTATAAAAATTAACTTAAAAGCCAAAAGTGACTTAATCGAATTGAATTAATTGAATTTTGATTGGTTAAATCAGTTTGAAACGATTTATATATATGTGTAATCTTTTTATTTTAAATAAGGGTTTATTTAAGTACAAATCAAAGTACAATAGCTTATTTATCCATAAACATACATATATTAATATAGTTTTTTTTTTTTTTTCATTTCATAGAATTCAAGACCTTTCAAGATAAAATCTTAAGCTCTAGTTGTTGAGCTTACCGTAAGAAACGTTTGATTAAGTTTTTAAATATATTACTAAGTACAAAAGTTTATCACTTTTATATAATTATTGAATTCTCATTTTATTAATTCTTGTCGGAGTGTATATTCAAATTATATTACGTACTTATGTTACTAAAAAATGCAATCATTAATGAGTATACCTGTGTTTTTACACAAAAAAAGCAATCATTAAAGAATTACTAGTAAGTGTATAAAATAAATATTTATCTTACACCAAAAAAAATAAATATTTATCGTTTAATTATTATATATGATGTGTAGTAAATGGTTGACCCTTTTTATAATATAATTTTATAGTATGATTTGAATGAAAATAATGCATTTCAAGATGGAATAATTGTTTAATCCAATAATTTTGCAAATGACAAACTTATAAGAACAAATCCAATACACAAGATTTTTACGTTGTAGAGTTTGTAAAGAATCATATATACATAATTTTCTCTCTGTATTAACGATAAAAACTATTTTCCTGAGTTAAGTTCGTAATTTTCAAATCACAAAAGCACAATAGTTGTTAGTATCACTGTTAGAAAGCCTAATAAGCCCATCTTACCGAGCTTGACCCACAAGACACACTCATCTACTTACACCTTATAACGTAAGAACATTTATGAGTGTAACTGTCCATAATTATGTAACCTCCATAACTACTCCTCATCGTAACTATATTACGTAATCGCCCATTTAATGAGCGTAACCGCCCACTTAAACACCTATATAAAGGTGTAGAGACACAAGAAGCAGGTACGAGCACACTTTCACTCTCTTCCAACTTTGATATTCTTTTTTGGATACTCTACTAACTTAAGCATCGGAGCAAGTCCCACCAATAACAACCCCGGTGGACCTTCTGTTTTGCAGATTGATCCAAGAAGGAAAAAGTTGATCCATCATTAACAAACCCAGCAACCTTTCTGGCATCAACATTTTGGCGTCGTCTGTAAGAACTCAAAGAAGAAGCTATGTCGAGCTCCCAAGCAAACCAACAAACATCAAATCAACCACAAACTCACACAATACCACAAACAGTATCCATGGAGCAGTACAATCAAATGCTGGCCCAAAACAAAGCTTTATAAGCTAAGATAGCCCACTACGCCCAGATAGTGGAATCTCTTAGTGCTCACCGTAATGCAACTGCAGATCGCCCAGTCATGCCTGATGCTCGCCCAATTACATCTGAGGTACAATCAAATACTCCTGTTGTTTACTAACAATATTTTGGGCACTTACTCGCCCCGGGCCTTAGCGCCAGTATCTTGATCACTTACTTAATGGTCTTAGCACCACTATATTGACACTTACTCAGCTTATAGCCAGTATCTTGGGCACCAACTCACCCAGGGCCTTAGCGCCAACATCTTATGCATCAACTAACCCCGTGCCTCAGTGCCAGTATCTTGGGCACTAGCTCTACCCAGGCCTCAGAGCCAATATCTTGGGCAATAGCTCTACCCGGGCCTCAGCGCCAGTATCTTGGGCACTAGCTCACCCAATCCTTAACGCCATTGTCTTGACCATAAACTCACCTAGGCCTCTACGCCAGGATCTTGGCACTTGCTCGCCTCGGGTATCAAAGCCAATTCCTTGATCTCCATCCTGCTTGACATAGCCTTAGTGCCAGTATTGGGCACTTGCTTGCCCAGGTCTTGACGCTAGTTTTGCGCACTTGCTCGCCCCAGGCCTCAACGTCGATCCCTTGCTCACCATGGCATTAACGTCAAAATCTTGCGCTCTTACTCGCCCATTACCTTAGCGCTAGCATTTTTGGCACTTTACTCACTCGTGGTCTTCGCGCCAATATCTTAGTTGATCGCCCATGGCCTTGGCGCAAGTTTCTTAAGGCATGTGCTCGCTATGGCCTTAACGCCAATTTCCACTCACTCTTGTCTTGAGCGTAAGTTTTTAGAGACTTCCTCGCCCATGATCTTGGATTCTCATCGCCTTGAGCACTAGAATTTAAAAACTCCTATGCAGTCACAAACTTGATGCTAACTTTTCGATAGAAGATACAAAATTCAAGAATGTGAAAGGAATAAAAGGTCTATAACGAATGCCGATCACTTTGTAATTGCCAATGGCCAGGGGGCATAATGTTAGTATCACTGTCAAAAAGCCCAATAGGCCCATCTTACCGAGCTTGACCCACAAGACACACTCATGTAGTTACACCTTGTAACGTAAGAACATTTATAAGTGTAACTGTCCATAATTATATAACCGCCGTAACTGCTGCTCGCCATAACTATATTACGTAACCGCTCATTTAATGAGCGTAACTGCCCACTTAAACACTTATATAAAGGTGTAAAGACACAAGAAGCAGGTACGAGCACACTTTCACTCGTTTCTAACTTTGATATTCTTTCTTAGATACTCTGTAACAACTTTACCACATTTTTCACGTATTTCCATACAATTTTACCGGTTGGGCTATCTGCGATGCCAATAACATTCTACAATGATAGTGATAAATAATAACATTTATTTATCAAATACGGAATATGAAATTCTTTTCATTATTCCTTACATCTAACATCCCCTATTGTCTTTATTTCAATAAAGTAGTACTGTATACATATGTCTAGAATGTAAAAGAGAAGTGACTATACCTGTCATATTTGACATAAGTTGCCCCCCGCTTGATATGTAGCTATCCATATGGGAGCTAATTCTTTCAACTTCGTGTCTTTTATCTGTGGAGTCAAAACAAAGGGGTGAGCGATTCATACGCTCAGTAAAGGAGACATGCTGTTTTATGAAACCGAAACCATATTTCACAATTTATTTGTTTTCCAAAAATCACGTCAAATAGGAAAACAGTGAATATAGTTACCAACACTTTCGATACACCAGTCAAATCACTGGCTAAACAGTTTACTTTAAAATGTAGTAAACAAGATTCAATAAATCCTTTCAGTAAACAGAAATCAACAAGTTGAGACTAGGCATCACCCTACGAATAATTCATGCTATCATCGTTCCCCCTTCCCCTTGCGAGAACGGAATCTACCGCTATTGGGGTGCACCTGTAGGCCATCGCCCCACACGGTTATCTCTGCTAGATCTATGGCCATAATCTATAGGTGGTCCTCGGGTCTACTTGCCAGGTGACCTCGAGACCGCTGATGACTTGACGGGTCTATCAGCCCTGTGACGCCCTGAGGTGCACTCGTTGGTCCATTGACCGAGCCACCGCCCCAGGTGGGTCACTCAACTACATGAATAATAAAGTATGAACTCAGGGCCTAAAGTCTCAAAAATCACTTTATTTCTCATGAAAACCTTTATGGAATTATCTCACCATAGTATCATTTTTTCAAAATGATTTGATTTCCAAAAAAGTTTAGGCTTTCTATTTACAAAACACTTGAAAACATTTCAAAAATCTCAACGTTTAAAACCTGCTCGCCCATGATTAACTCGCCCAATATGGCTCGCCCATGTCTACTCACCCAGTGTGGAGAACTTGTGTTCGCCCGCCCAATTTTGCTTTTAAAATCAGAAAGCAAAACTGGCTCGCCCTCAGTGGCTCGCCCATTAATCAATTCGCCCAAAAGGGTTTATATTTTTCTATTTTCGAAGATATTAAAATGGCTCATTTTCGTTAAGAAAATACCATCGAAATCTATTCGCCATGGTCAGCTCGCCAGTCCGGCTCGCCCATGGTCAACTTCGAAAGGGGTGAACAAGTATTCGCCCGCCACACTATACATTTAAAATTAAAACATTGGCTCGCCCATTTCGGCTCGCCCATAGCTTTCTTAACAAAAGGGGTCGTCCGCCCCAAAATATCATAAAACGTTTGGCTCGCCCGCCAATACCAGTTCGCCTAAAATCAAAACAGGAGGGCCAGTTCGCCCAACCATATATAAGGGTTGGCTTTTAGCTCGCCCAAATCAGCATATAATTTATCAAATCAATGCATGTCATAAAACAAAACAATTTCTCAATATTTTCATAACATTTTTACTCCACAGGACATGCATTGACTTCACATACAACTCCCTTACCTGGTTCAACGAAACTTTGCTTCCCGATCGCCTTTCTGATCGCTTTTACCGAGTCCATAATTCCCGGCTGCAAAATAGTTTATTAAAACTATTAACATTTTCATTTTATATCACTTGGTGAGATTGAGATAAATCAAATGACTACTCGCCCAACAAAGCTCTTACTAGCTCGCCCTATCGAGCTCGCCATTCATCAAAGGGCTAACAAGTGGGAGATCGCCCGCCATTAATCTCCATCAATTTATTTTGTAGTTCGCCCAACATTCAACTCGCCCAATGAACTTTTATTTGAGCTCGCCCTACACTGTTTTCTATTCAGAAGTGAGCTCGCCCATTAATTAGACTAGCGTTGGGCGACCTCGCTCACTTGAACAACAACTTTGGCGAGTTCATTATTTCCTACTCGCCTTATTAGCGATTACTAACTTTTAACATGGGCGATCACTATAGTCACTATTCCCATCACTTTTTCAGTATTTTCCCATCATTCTACTACAATTTCAACCCAGTTTCATTTTATCCTTCATCTACTTCAAGATATGAATTTATTCTATTTCTATGATCTAACAAGAATAAATCAAAAGTGACACTAAAATCATGCTTCTCATACTTGAAATCATAGAAATATATCATTCAATCTCAAGAAACCATTAAATCTCACCTCAATCAACTGCACTTCCAGAACAGATCACTTTCTGTCTCATGTTGGCGTTACTTTGTTTATCCTTTCAGTTTATCAACGATGGAGGAAGGTTTATTTGTTTAGCCAACTAGAGAGTAAAGCTCAATAAATCAAGCATGGTAGGATTGGAAGGAATAACATAAACTTGCAGTTGCATAGTTTTCGGGAGGAAGATGAAGTTTGCTAAGCTGGTCCTCTTCAATTGTTTCTCCTTATATAGCCATGCTATCCAATCAGAGCCCCTCACTTGGCCTTATCCCACATTCTTTCATTTATTTCACGTCTTTCATTCATTTAAAACAGAAGAAAAACTGGAGCAAAAGGAACGGCTATGAGAAGCTATTCTCTGCACATTTTGACTTACTTCACTTGCCATTAATTGTCTAAACCGAGAAGCCAATGGCGTGAAGTTCACAGCCTCTTTTCTTGACTTATTACACCTTTTTTCTTATTCCTCAACCAATGAGGTTACTTCTTTTATTGACTTTATTCTTTCTCAATTTATTGTCTTTAACCTTATGACTTACAAAGTCAATTTTGGCTGCAAAATGGTTTGAATCTATTTTCATTACTGATTTCAGTTCGCCTGGTCAACTTGAGGCCTCAGCTCGCTACACTACATCAGTTCGCCAACCTTCATCTTCGCCAATATTCTCACGCTCGCCCATTAGTTCTCAACTTGCCAATTAGCGTTAACATTTGTCTTTACTTGTTTTTTGGCATCTTCCTATTATCTTGATCCCATCTCAAGAAAGGACAAATTTTGAGCCGATTACTTCCCCTGGGCGATTATATTGAGAATTAGGCGATCACATTTGGCATTGTAACTTTGGCGAGTACCTTGCTGCTTCACGTGCCTACCAGGCTTCATCTGAATTAACAATTATGGCGAACTTACCTCTTCGCCAAACAAACAGTTACACCATCTCGCCATCATCAACTCACCATTATGTATTGGCGACCATCATCTTGCTCGCCATTGGCGAGTTGGCCTATTGCAGTACTCGCCCGTAGAGTATTTCACATAATTTGCTCCATTCATATTTCAAGTTATGGAGCTTTTCACCCTTTTGGAAATTAACATTTATTATTTATTTAATTTTCATTTTCCATTTTTTATGTAATTAGAGTCTACAGTTGTGTAGAATCGGATCTTACATACTCTACTGACTTAAGTATCAGAGCAAGTCCCACCGGAAACAACTCCGGTGAACCTTCTGTTTTGCAGGTTGATCTAAGGAGGAAAGAGTTGATCCATCATCAACAAACTCAGCAACCTTTTTGGCATCAACAATAGCGATTACAAGACTAGACATGCATTTGCATTAACTGCTATCTTTTAACTATTTTGATCAACATGAGTTCAAAAAAGAAAAAGGAAAAAAAAAACAATTTTGATCACCAAGTGATCATGGAGAACTAACATATTTCCGGAGGCACACAATGACAATGGTCATCCTCCAGTTCTCACAAACTCGTCTTTCTCTCAAGAGTCGGCGCCATCTTTTCAACAAACCTCAAATCCGACATTAGTCTTCGTGTCTTAAAACGAAGTCAGCTTCCTACACGCAGCCCCTGCATGAAAGCATCCTCAACACGTACCCATGCCTTTCCTTCTAACACGTGCTCTTTTTCCCCTATATATTTGCCTCTTCTTCTCACGCTCTTACCTGCAATCACAAAGTTCTTATCCTTCAATCTCTTGAAATTTTGATTTTTGCATCAATGGCTGAGCAGCAGCAGAACCTTCGACCAAGGTCCTACCAGGTGGCGAAGACGGCTACTGCCGCCACCACCGGCGGGTCCCTCTTAGTCCTCTCCGGTTTGATCATGGCTAGCACGGTTATTGCACTCACCATAGCTACTCCACTTTTCGTCATATTCAGTCCGGTTCTTGTCCCTGCCACCTTTGCAGTAGCTCTCCTAGTGACAGGCTTCGTGGCTTCCGGTGGTTTCACTGTTGCAGCTATTGCTGTGCTGTCGTGGATGTACAGGTGCATTTAAAAATTAAAGCAACTTACTGTTGTAATAGGCTTTTACTAAATGAAAATCTGTCGACTGTTTTGTTTTTCAATGATTACAGGTATGTCACCGAGGGGCAAGCACCAGGGATCGGATCAGTTGGACAAGGGCCGTCCGATGAAGGAAAGGCCTGAGCAGCTCACTGGTGCAGTGGCGTGCGGCTAGCAGCTTTGCAATTGATCTCTGCCTAGGTAGGATCAAATGGCAATCGTACCGGTGCTCTACGAAGTCATTAGAATGTTCCTGTTGTTTCTATGACAATGTTGTAAATCTAAAAGTACCATAAAAACTTGTTGTGTGCCTGTCTGGTTCTGTTGAAACTTAAAGTAATTTACTGTTATAAGAAGAAGTTTGTTTGTTGCTAACTTGCTATCAGTCATGTGGATATGTTTCAATCTTTTAAAGTCATGTTTTTTCTCTTTTGGCAATCAAATAAAACTTGCTAGAATCGAAAGTATTAGCAATTATTCGTGTTCGTATCGTGTAAAACACAAAAATTATGTCAAAATTTTATAGATACATCAAACACAATTGTTCCTAAATGTCTGCAATTTTCAAATTTCAGCAAAGTGATGCTCTTCGAAATATTAGCAGATATTTCATTCTAAATGGCATAATAAGGAGATAATAATGTTCTGGACGTACACTTATATGACTTCCTCTCCCTTGAAATATGATACTATATAGGCATAGTCAGTCCAAGCCAAACATAGCAGCAAAGAAATAATGTGATAATTAGAACGAATTTGGCAAATAAAACAACATAGAATGAACAGAAAAATCGTGGTTCAGTAATTTATTTATGTTCATAGTTGCATTCGGTTTTTTTTAATAATTTTTTGGAACAAATTTAGAAGATTACATAATTATTGGCACCGGAAGTTTACAATCATAAATTTTTTTTGGGATTCCGCTCTCAAACTTCACAAGAAACTTTATTCTCTTGACTTACTCACGGATTATGTAAATATCATATGAACTGAACTCTATCAAATTTCACGAACCGGACTCTATCAAATTTCACAAACTCCATTGTAGTGTTTCCTTTTGGGACTCAGCCCAAACAAGTTTAGTGTCTTCTTCTCCAGAGGGTCTTCGCTTCAGCCCAAGCAAGTTCATGAAGTTTTCTTAATTGTATTTTATATGTGCCAGATCATGACATGTTGACGTTCTTCAGGAATATTATTTTATATTTTTCCAAGTCAAATGTATGGGCATTTCCGTGTTCGGGATTGCTTATTTTATGTTTATTTAAACATTAATAAATATTTGTTTAGGTAAGCTTTTACTATCAAAGTATCCCAAGTTCTTGCCCATCAATAACTATAATAGAGAAGCCAGGAAAACTAGAGCTTTGACTCTGTCTTGCTTCCTTAAGAACAAATTTTTTTATACAAGTATCCATGGAAAAAGGTTTGTTGCCAAGGAAAATTACACTTATTAAATGAATTTGTTGACCACGAAGATTTTCAAATAAAAACTATATATCATATTTTCTTTTGGAAAAAAATTATAGAACTACTTTTCATAGAGACATTTAATGTGTAGACATAAATTTTGACACGAAATTTTTATGTTTTACATGATATAAATACAATTTTTCATGACATAAACATGGATTTTACACATGAATTGGGAGGTCTATGACTAAAATGCATACGGGTAAGAAGAGAAACACTGAAAAATTCAAAGCTACGAAATTTTAGCACATGCATTTTCCGGGATTTAAACGAGTATTGACCATAAAAGATTTTGCAAGTAAAAGAAAAATAAAAACAGAAAGATGAAAGTATCTATCCTATCACTCTTCCTTGCTACACACCCTTATTAATACAGGCTGGATCCAGCACCTGGTTCTAATCCACCAACTCCACTTTCTTCATTTTGGATCATTGTTGCATGATCATGGACGGTTCCAAGAAAGTTGGAACTATTGTTTTCTTACAGTTGCTTTGTCTCAGTAGTTTTTTCAATGCAATCTCGGATGCTGCTTGTCTTGAAAGAGAGAGACAAGCTCTTCTAAGGTTCAAACAAGACCTGATAGATCCTTCAGACAGGCTTGCCTCTTGGAGCAATGGGGGAGACTGTTGTGACTGGACCGGAGTGGTATGCGACAACTTAACCGATCAGGTCGTTGAGCTTCATCTTGGAAATCTCCATGATCCAAACACTGATGTTATCGTTCCAGGCAAGGCATTTGAGCGGTCTAGATTGAGTGGCAAGGTGGGTTCATCTTTGTTTGATCTGCAACATTTGCAGTTCTTGGACCTGAGTGGTAACAATTTCGGAGGACAAATTCCTGGATTCCTTGGCTCCTTGCAGAGTCTCAGATATCTCAACCTCTCCACAGCTGGATTTGAGGGTCCGATTCCCTCTCAACTTGGAAACCTTACAAATCTGCAGTCTCTTGATCTCCATGATCTTTTATCTGATCTTCTGTATGCTGAGAATCTTCAATGGCTTACCAGTCTTGCGCAGCTGCAACTCCTTGATTTGAGTGGCGTAAGTCTCCGGAAAGCCTCTGATTGGTTGCAGGTGACAAATGCACTCCCTTCTTTGATTGTCTTACGCCTATCAGGTTGCCAACTTGATCCTGTTCTTCCACTAAGAAATGTTAATTTTTCATCTCTGAGAACTCTCGACCTTTCCTACAATATGTTTAGTAACTCCATTTTCAGCTGGATATTTGAGCTTAATTCCCTCGTTTCACTTGATCTTAGCCATAACAAATTCCGGGGTCATTTCCCCAATGGTTTAAGAAACATGAGCTCTCTTAGATCTCTCAGCCTAGCGAGTAACCGATTCAATTCATCAATACCCAGTTGGCTGTATGGTTTGAACCATCTTCAGGACCTGAATCTGGGATTCAATAACCTGCAAGGCACAATCTCGGAGGATGTTGGAAACTTGACTTCTGCCATAAGCCTCGACTTTTCTTACAGTAATCTTGAAGGAGCAGCGCTAGGATCCTTGGGAAATCTTTGCAGCTTGAGGACTCTGGTTCTGTCTGGTGTCAGGTTGAGCCAAGACATATCAGAAGTCTTAGACTCTCTGTCAGGATGCCTGTTTGATAGTCTTGAGTCCTTGTTTCTGACAAACTGTGAACTTTCTGGTCATCTTAGCAATGAACTTGGCCGATTCAAAAAGCTACGCAACCTTTACATGCCAAAGAATTCTATTTCTGGTCCATTGCCTAACTCATTACGATCACTTACATCCTTGACAGCAGTAGACCTCTCTGGAAATCAACTGAACGGAACTTTTCCGGAATGGCTTGGACAACTTAGGGAATTGGAAGTTCTATGGATTGGTAAAAATCTTCTAAAGGGTGTCGTTTCTGAAGTTCACTTTTCCAATGTCACAAGATTAAGATTACTCCAGGCTTCCGGAAATCGACTGAGTTTGAAAGTGAATCCTGGTTGGATTCCCTCTTTCCAACTTGGGGTTATAGCTTTGTCGTCATGGAATTTAGGACCAAGCTTTCCCCATTGGCTTCGCTACCAAAAGGATTTCGTGTTCTTGGACATATCTGCAACCGGGATCATAGACACAATCCCTGTCTGGTTTTGGAATTTGTCTTCCCAGTTCTTCTACATGAATCTTTCTCACAATCAAATCCAAGGGAAACTTCCTGGAATGCTCAATACAAGTCCTCCACTTAGTTATCCTTCATCTATTGATCTGAATTCTAATCACTTTGAGGGTTCATTGCCTTGTTTGCCATCGAATGTGGACACAATAGATCTTTCAAACAATTCATTTTCAGGTTCCATTTCTCCCTTCTTGTGTTGCAAGATGGAGGAATCCAAGAACTTGGGAACACTACGTTTAGCAGACAATAATCTATCCGGGCTAATTCCAGACTGTTGGATGAGTTGGCCGAGTCTAATTTCCATAGATTTAAAAAACAATAATCTGAATGGTAGTCTTCCCAGCTCCATGGGTTCTTTAACCTTTCTGAAGTCCTTGCACCTACGCAAGAACAACCTTTCTGGAGTTCTGCCATTGTCGCTGCAAAATTGTTCGTCGTTGTTGGCTCTTGACCTCGGTGAAAACAAATTTTCTGGTAGTATACCCAGCTGGATTGGTGAAAAGCTGTCGAATCTCATGATTGCTGGCCTTCGTTCAAACAATTTTCAAGGAGAAATTCCTCAGAAGCTCTGCGCTCTTAGTTATCTTACAATCTTAGACCTGGCACATAACAATCTGTCGGGAAAGATACCAGAATGTTTCAGTAACTTCAGCGCCATGGCCAGCAAAAGAAACTCAAGTGACCCTATTTCTTATGCTTTCGGCCATTTTAGGAGCTCCATAGAGACAACATTAGTGGTGATCAAGGGAATATTGCTTGAATACAGTAACACCCTTCGACTTCTGACAAGCATGGACCTTTCAGACAACAGTTTATCTGGTGAAGTTCCCTCGGAAATTACTAGTCTTGTCGGGTTGAGATCACTGAACCTGTCTAAAAATGGTTTAACAGGAAGGATTCCTGAGACCATAGGCAACATGAGGACATTAGAATCTCTTGACTTCTCTTTCAACGAGCTCTCGGGTGCAATTCCTCCGAGCATATCAAATCTGACATTCCTGAGTTACTTGGACGTGGCTTACAACGACTTGTCTGGGAAAATTCCATCAAGCACTCAACTCCAGAGCTTTGATGCATCAAAATTCGCAGGTAACAGTCTTTGCGGGCCTCCACTTACGGATAACTGCAGCATAAATGGTGTTACACCTGGCGGTGAAAACAGCGAAGGATCAAAGGATAAACTCGAAGTGGATTGGTCTTGGTTCTATGTGAGCATGGCCCTGGGATTTGCTGTTGCATTTTGGAGTTTCGCAGGTCCTCTGCTGTTCAACAGATCATGGAGATCCACCTATTTCCGCATGCTGGATAGCTTGGGAAAGAAGATTCAGGGTGTTTTTGCCGACAATTTCTAGATTGTACAGAGAATTAGCTGATGATCCAATTATGTCTTGTTCTTGTAAATGATAATCGTTTGCCGCAATGTGCATATTCTCCAAGATGTACGCATTGGTTTTTCCTGGAAAAAAAAAGGGACCAACAACTAACTATTAATCATCCGTTTCTTCATTTCCTGTTTTCAACGTATGATTTGTATAAATAATAACAAAATATATATTTTTAATATTAATAGTGTTATATTACCGAGAACCTCAACAACTGTTGACTGATGTAAAATTTGGGCTTGAATTTATCCCTACAAGTTTCATTTTGTTATAAAAATATATACAAAATTGTTGCTAATTCTTTTTATAAAACTACGACTATTACAAAAACTTGTATGAACCCGCCCGTCGCTTCGGCGGAAAGAAGGTGAAGTGGCTTCTGCAGCTAAGGAAAGAGGAGGGTAAGGAGCCACACGCGCCAGATCAAGAAGAGAACACAATCCCCCTGTTGAAATTACCCTCCAGCCAAAGAAAAAAAAGACAAAAAAGAAGGATAAACGAAAAAGAGTGTCTGATAGAGTGAAAGAAGTAGACGGATGAATAGGTGTGAGTGCAAAAATTAAAAAAAAAAATTGAGTTTTATTAATGTTAGTTAAGAATGAAAGAAAATAATAGAAAAAATTGTTATTTTTTATCTTCATTCACAAATAAAAATTGTGCAAATTAGAAAGAAAATGAAAAAGATGTGAATCAATTAAATATATAGATTTACAAAAAAAAATTTCTAATTTTAAATTGTTATTTTATTCACTAATGGTATAATATATATATATATATAGAGTATAAAATTTCAAATTTAAATTCTCGAGTTATTATTATTGTACTATCCTATAGGCCATAAGGACAAATGTCTTGTATTTATTTTTGATGAATTGTCCACATATATTGCAATAAAAAAAATTTTTGGTAACACAATATTGGAACTTACACCTCAGCATTATTTAATGGCATTTTAGTATAATAACAATTTTAATTAATATCTAACTAATTTAAGCATGCAATTAAAAATACCAAGCGTAGAAGTATTATTAACTTTTATCAATGCTTAATGACTCGTTTACTTCGACATGATACATAAACCGAAAAATATCTTTTTTTTTGTTACAAGGAAAATATTAAATAATTAGAAATGTGGATACTTGGATTTGAACCCCAAATTTATAATATGCCACAACTCATCTTTAATCATTAGGCCTTCAATTGAGATGATTCATTCAACTATTTATAAGGCTGAATTACTTGCAAGATAAGAAATCGAGTTCTCATAATCTCTCTTCCAATATGGATACGACATATTTACTTAATTCTTTGAGTACAACAAGACTTGAGCAAAAATATAAAAAGTGAAAATCATTTAAACTTAAAGGAACTCAATACGAGCATTAAGCATGAAACAATCTTTACATGAAACGGAAGACCGCATTAAGTAAAACCCCCCCCCCCCCCCCCCCCCCCCCCCCCCCCCCCCCCCCCCCCCCCCCCCCCCCCCCCCCCCCCCCCCCCCCCTCACTTATTTAATTACTCCCAAAGGCCAATATACTTCATGGCTTTTCACTTTTCCATTGCATTTACTTCACCAACTCAGAAATCCAGTCAAGATGTGGCAAATCCGAATCCGACAGCTCAAATCCACCTCCAGTGTTCCTCTCTCTGTCCTCCTCTTCCCTGATCTTCAATGCCCTTAAATTCTTCAGGAAATCCGAGACTCCTTCGAAGCTGCAGCTCTCCATGTTGCTCGCCATCGATGAGAATGGTGATGGCTCATGAGCCTGCATTGGGGTTGAATTGGAACCTTCTCCGCATCCTGATCCGGCCACCATCAGCTCATCTCCGCCGCTGGTCATCCGCCCCTTGTACTCGAAATGGCACTTGTATTTGGACTCGGACCTGAGCTGGTCCGGTGTGTGGGAGAAGAAACAAACCTTACGTTGGCAAAACCTCCCAGCGTTGCATGCACGAGTGCGGTACCTGGCAGGGTGAAGCCAGTACTCGAAGACCCCGTGAGCGAACTCGCAGGCGTCGCCTTTCTGGCATCTCCCGTTGCGGAAGGCGGGGCAGGCAATGGCGGTGTAGGGCACCTTACGAGGGTCCCGGCGCTGAGCCTTCTCGCCACGGTGGGCGTAGGGGCACTCGGTCCAGTCATGGCTACGCAACCTGGTGCACCGTTTGATCTTGTAAGCGTACATGCGGAATTCATCGGAGCCATAGATTGCTTCATCAATGGCGTCGTTGTATTGACCCTGGCTAAGGCTAAGGCCGCCCGAGAAGAATTGCAGCTCTGCGAAATCGCAGAAATTCGGATTGACTCCATTCAACATTTCTCGAGATTAAAACCAAAAGCAGCTATATAAAACAATAGGATTTCTTACGAAATTCCTCAAGAATTATCTTTTTGCAATGTATATTCAAAGGCGTTGGCATACAATTAAGAACAATGGAAATATCAATGTTTTAACTTGAATCTTTTCATTATAACGTGATATTACAGGACAATTGTTTGGATTTGAATGAGGCCAAGGAAAGAAACTATGAAGAGAAAGGAAACAAAGGGAAAATTAATCCATTGCTGCATTTACAGAAACCTAAGAGACAAAGAATTAAGGTTGTAGGAGAAGAAGATGGGAAAGGTTGAGGCAAAGGGTTTGCATTTATAGAGAGAAGTGGAGTTAAAAACTTAACCATGGGAGAGTTACTTTTGACCTCCATAATCAGACCTTTCACCTAACGGTAACGGACGTCTTCTGGAGTGCTAGGCTAGCGGTGAAGTTCTGTCCGAACTGAAGTTCGGGTGTTGGGTGTTGGCTGCTGCTGCTTCGCCCCTTGGGAGGGCTTTGGTCGCTGCAGCAGCCACATGTTTTGGCCGTAGCAGCAAGGAGAGTTATGTGGCTATGTTTGGTTGGCCATTCTTACAAGTGTCTGTGTCATGTTTCTCTTTTAATTTCTCCAATGAACATTATGAAGTTTATTCAGGTTTTTATATTTTTTAATTATATCATTTTAATTAATGTATCCAATCATTTCTTCTCCGGAATTCCAACCAAGCTTTGGATCAATGAATCAGGCAGAGAAAGAGAAACCAAGATGTAAGAGAATGAGGATTGATTTGTTGGGGACAAAACATATATTTATACTAGAAAAAAGTAAAAATCAACAGTTATATTATTTGTTTGTTGAATTTAGAATTTAACTCAATTAGTTTGTACGATTACTTTTAGGATATGATATTCAACAAATTTAGCCAGTAAATTCTACCATATGCAACTTCCTTTTAATTTTTAAATTACTAAGTTTTATGTACCTACAAAAATGAAGTCTACTCTTAATTTTACTAACAGTGATTCAACTTTTAACAATCTCACAAAAATTTATCCAAAAAAATCACAAAAATGACAAAAAATATATATTAGAAATTAGCTTAGAATGATCATAATTAATCACGATTTAAGATCAATAGATAATAAGTGAAAAGATCTAATTTAAATATAAAATCACGAAAAACATAAAGTTTAAAATTTAAAATGATTTCACTTTAACAATCTTCCATCAAGTGTAAACAGAAACAATCAAACCTATAAAGAGATAAATTCAAAAGAAATAATGGGTAAAAAATGCATAAAAAAATTAGAATGCTGATTCACGTTAAATACCAAGTATAAATCAATAATCTCTTGACTGAATGGTTAATAATAAGTTGTGACATTTTATTTTGAGTTCGAATCCAAATCATCCTTCTCCTATATTTAATTATTTAATATTTTTTTATAACAAAAAAAGTTAAATATCGAGTATAAAACTCATTGATAATAAATAAAAGAATCATGGAAAAATTGAAGTTTAACTTAAGATAGCATCATTTTTATAACCATCTATTCAAAAAAAATGTAAATTTTAAGTTGAATTCTCTCTAATTAATTTCTTGAAAGAACTAGCAAGGACGTTTAAAACCCAGACAGACCGTGAAGTAGAGAATCGATGACAAAACAGAAAGGGAAAGCTACAATTCAATTGAATCCAAATGTAGCTAAAAATAGTAAATGACACGGACGGGCACACGTGTTGCTGATGAGTGCGTGGACTTATATTAGGACAAAAGTTAAGCGATGCTCTGTAGGTACACCTGTTCGAATCATGAAGACACACTCATCAGCCATTAGCATAGTTGTGAATATCGTTTCAATTTCGGTTGTACCGGTTGATACGCATTAGTTTTTATAAAATTCGATACACTTGAGTTGATTTTTCGTACTAATTTTGGTATCGAGTAATATCGGCTGGTTTCGTGAATTTCAGATGGTTTCGATCAATTTCGGCGAAATTGACTGTTTCGGTTGGTACGCAAACATTACAAGAAAATTGAATTTTTTTTGTTTTATTATATGTTTTGATACTGAATTAAAACTAATAAATACATAAATAATGAATTAAGTAAATGCATTAACAAATTTAACAATTTTAAAAATAATTATTATTTGTTGTATGAGTAATTTTATTAATTTTATATTTATCATTATTAATATTAAATATTTTATATTTTATTTTACTTATTATTAATAACATTATTACATGTATGAAAAGTTTATAAATATTTTAAAATTAAATCAAAAAATCCGAAATAATATACCGAAACAACCGATACCGATATATCTCATTATAAAAAGAAAAAACGAAACGTTCTCCGGTACCATATTTACAACCTTGGTCATTAGGCTTGTTCAGAGTTTTAATTTATGTTCTGTTTATAAAGTGAGGAAACCGTTTCTTTGATGGTTTGGTAAGAATCTGACAAAACAAAGAAACTAACTTCAATTTCCCTTGCAAAATAATTTAGTCAAATTCTAGAGCCATTAAATTCAATGAAAAACTAAACTAACAGGAATTTCCTTAAGGGGATCAAGAAGTTTTTAAGTTTTATTGAAGACGAGATTTCGAGAATTGAATAGTTATTTCGTCAAATAAAAGTTCTTAAATTTTGTTAACGAGAATAACATAATGATAGATATTGTTAGGATATATTAAAAAAGTAAAATATGTGGTAATCTTTTAATTTTGGTTATGAAGTATCAATATATAAAAACAAATTACAAAGAAACATGTAAAGAAAAAATATGAAAAATATTATCAATAATTAAAAAAATTACTTTAATGGAAGAATTATAATGCCTTTAATTTCTTAATTATTTGGCCTCCATATGTAAAAAGGATTGGATTTTGCAGATATACATGAAATTAAGGCAAAGAAAAATCTTAAATCCTTCCTCAATTTACTCTTTCCATGCACTTTCTACCAAGCGAATTAAGAAAGGGGTTTAGACGACAGGAAGAAAGTATAAATGCAACTTTTATAATAAGGTGGATCAAGAATATATAAGACATTAATGTAAATATTCAAATAAAAACTAATTATTTCTAATGCTATATATATAGAAGAGAATAAGACATTAATATACGAAAATCAATTTAATCTCAAACTCTTTGCAATATAAAAACCAAATCATGCAAATTATTTGCAAATATAAAACCATTTATGTTAATTTAACATTTGTTGCAACTCAATGACAATGGGTATAGAGCTAAATTTCTGTCCTAATTTGATAGTTCAAAAGGTTTTAGTTGTAAACCTAATTAAATTTAAATTAATTATGCTCATGTAATTAACTTATTTTTGCATGATGATCTATGCAATTCATATGTAGAATCACATTAAAAATTAGAGTTCATGGTTAATTATTCAATATTTCAAATGATCATCTATAATTGTATCAAAACACAAACAATCCGTCAATAATTTATTAATAAAGTGTTAGACTCTTAATTTCAGTAATCAAGAATTTAGGATTCAATCCTGCAATTTCTAATACCAAAAAGAAAAACATCTCAACTAATTTATAATATGAAGTTCAAAGAAGAAGATCAATAATTTGAGCAAACCCTATCTCAAAATTTAAACATACCAAATTTTGATCAAGATCTTTAAGTAAATGAATCCAACATACCTTTGATATTGATATGTAAAATTATCACTTTGCTTCCATAAACGTACTTGATAACAAGCATCTCTTTAGAATTGAGATTGTGAAACCCTAAACATCGGCTTTTGACTTTTAATGTCACCGGACACTCATCGGAATAAATTAAACGATCAAACACTTCGAATAACTTAATATCTTATGTAAGTTTTGCAAAACAATAATAAAGCATCGGAGGAGACTAATTTGAAGTATGAATCGATTAAAAGTTGGTAAAAAAATCTCGATAATATATATATTTAATAGTTGGCAAAAAAAATTATAATATTTTTAAATTGAAAATTTTTGCTACGTGACAATTGATTAGTTAATCGATGTAAAAGGTATATATTTATGTGTATTTTTTCAATTTCGATTTTTTTTTGTCAAAAAAATTTAATGTCCTCTCTCTATATGTATAATTATATTGATATACATATATTTAAATGGTCTTAACAATGATATATTTCAATAACTACAAATCTTTGTAAAAATAAATCTTTGGCATTTTAATTTCTTATACTAGCTAGGTTATGATAACTTTTTTCTATTTTTTTTCTTGACTTTTTTCCGTTTTGTCAGTTCCTTTTCTCGTACTAAATTAACAACATAAAGAATTCCCTTTAAAAGAAAGTTTAAGCCGTCTAATATATTTTTCCTTCAAAAATTGATCCAATTAGTATATTTATTTACATCAAATTTAACGAATTAATGTAGAATTATTTTTTTCCGTCTTTTAAGCATATTCAAACTCAAAGCAATAAGAAAAATATATTTGATTTTTTAAAAAAGGAAAATATATTTAATAGCACTATAAAAATAAACCTAAATAAGATATTTATCTTCTTTTACTTCCTATTTATAAAAGCATGAAATTAAATTTTTGTTTTTACAAAACAAGTCAAATATTAGTAAATAAATTAATCTCTAAAACAAATAAAGAAAGTAAGAAAGAAAAAACTAAAAAGAAAAGTTGATGGATTATATAATAGACTTCAGAACATGCATGCAGAGTGACACGTGAAGGATTTAACGACAAAAGACTTCGATAATCGTAGGCTTATGAAACTGATTTTCTGTCTGTTTTCGTGGGCTAAGCTTTGTCGGTGAAAAAGGGAGGAATTCGACACTTTTGCCTTATTTTCCGCGACCGTTGCTTTGATGTTTTCGGTGACAAAATGCCAAAAGAATCGAAACTAATGCCTCCTCTCTCCTCACTGCTGACCTCATTTTCATTTGTTTTAAATTAAAATGTAGATTCCCCATTTTTCTTTTTTAGAGCCACAAAATTAAATTATACATTTTGACATAAATTAATTTATTTAATTTAAATAAAAAATGTGGCTTGAGTATTAATTTAGAACGCATGCGTATAAGATGAAATTTTAAAGATTGTGAATTCAAGTCGATGAGCCATTGACTCAATGGCAAGGAGGAGGCCCTGAGATTTTTAAGATCCCAAGTTTGAGTTTCACGGAGTGTGGGTTTGATGTTTAATTTATTATTATTATTTGTAGTTTGTTATTGTTCTTTATATTTACCATTCATCAAGTTACCGGTCCATTGAATGTACTAAGCTGATTATAATTGTAATTTTGAATGAAATTGTACTGTTAAAAAAAAGGTTGTGAATTCAAGAGGATATCGATACATATCGCATGATTATAAAATAATTTTTTTTTATTAATTATGAATTGTGATATGGCAACGTGTAAAGTACCTGCTAATTTTAGGATACTTGAACAGAATCCAATTATATTTTACAATATCTAAACCCAATTGACTAAGCAAACATTTTAATTTTTATTACTCTGAAATCATACTAGTATTATATAAGAAATACCCATTACCCACCTAAACTCGTTAAATACGAGTTTATTAGTCAAAATTTGACTTCAAATTTAAATGTAAATCAATTTTAATATTAAAATAATTAAATTAATAAATTTAAATTAACTCATAAAAATAAATTAATGTAAAAAATCATAATTAAAATATTTAATAAATATTATATTAATAAATAAATAATTTATAAATAAAATGTATATAATAATATTTAAAAAATAAGCTTAATACACAAATATACCCTTCACGTGTACCACAAAATAGAATTAAGTTCTCAATATTTAATTCCATAAAAATCCATCTGTTAAGTTTTATTTTAAGCAATTAAGTACATTTCCGTTAATCTTTCTAATGCCGTTAAGTTTTAATTGTTATGTAAGGGTAACGACATTTAAGGAATTTAACGAAAATGGATTTAATTCTGTTATTTTGAAACGTTAGGTTTTAATTACTTAAAATAAAACTTAATGGATTGATTTCCATGCAATTAAACGTTGATGACTTAATTCATTTTGTGATAAATGTTGAGGGCATATGCAGGTATTAAGCCTAAAAAATATTATTTATGCTTAATAATTAAATACACCACCAACTTTGTGCATAAAATAGATATAAGTCCTCAACATTTTATTGCATGCAAATCAGTACGTAAACTTTTATTTTATTGTAAATAAACCCTTAATATTTCAAAATCGTACAATTAAGTTCAAATCTATTAAATAATATTAACTTCAGTTTATATTTCACACGTAGCATGTCATGTGGTAACTCACAAAGTTATCCATGTTAGCTGCCACATAGGATGTCAAAATGACAGTTAGTGTTATTTAATAGAATTAAACTTAATTGCATTATTTAAAAGATTGGAGGTTCATTTATGGTAAAACAAAAGTTTATGGACAAGTTATATAAAATAAAACATTCAGGGTTTATATTCATTTTATGTAAAAAGTTGAAGGTATATTTGATTATTAAACTTATTATTTATAATCAATTTGGGTAATAAAGTACCTTAAGATCACCATCTGAACCTGTAATTAGGAATATAAATAGGTTAGGTACCCACTAATTTTGAGATACCAAAACCCAATTAGTTTTTATAATATCCGAACCGGATTAACTATTCGATTATTTTTATTTGTGTTACTCAAACCCTAACCCTATAATATAGCAAATACCCATTAAGTACTTGAATTCGTTAAATATCTATTAATTACCTGAACTCATTAAATACTTATTTATTAAGTCAAAGTTGACTTTCAAATTTAAATTTAAAATCAACTTTAGAACAAAATATTTTAAAAAATTAATTAATAAATTCAATTTAATTCATAAAAATAAATTAAAGTTAAAAATCATAATTATTATATTTAATGAATTAATTTAATTAAATATAACATTAATAATAAATAATTTATATATAAAAAATATAAATTTCATATTAAATAATTATTATTTATAATCAGGTTCGGATAGCGGGTATCCCAAAATAACCACTCGAACCTGTGACGAATAGTAGTTTTACTATCCGAACTCAGTTATATAATATCTTAATCCAATTTAATCGGGTCAAATAGTACCGGATACTCATTTATAGGGTAGTCATTACCATTCTATTCGTGATTGATAGTAAAATTACTACTCGAATCATATCCGAACTCGATCATCAAATACTTTAATTCTTTTTAATTAGGTCGGATAGTGCAAGATATTGATTTATAAAGTACTCATTTACAACCCTAATGTGTCACATGTATTTGAATTTTTTTTAAAAAAAAATTATTCGGTAATAATCAATTAAAAATTTCAAGTATTTTTAAATAAATTAATTAAAAATTTACCCAGTCACTTGATAAATCAAGATAAAACTTGTAATTTGATCAATCAAACTTTCAAGACTCATAATCCAACTAATCAAATTAAAAAAATTTAAAGATAAAATTAAAGCGATTCAATTCTTTGAATTAAACCCAAAGTCAAAAAATCTTTCAACTGAAATCAAATTCCGATAATTTTTAAGCAACGCTTGACTTTGTTATTGTTATCTTCTTTCCTTACGAGAGATTAAATTCAAAATTCAATTCTCTCATTCTTCTTTGTACCTCTTTATAAACAAAAAAAAAATATTCCAATAATTTTTAAGCCGTGATAAGTTTAGAAAATCCCTGGTAACAAAATTTCAAAATTCTCTAATTTTGAGACAAATTCCAAAATTTCTTTTGAAACAAAATTCCAAAAATTCAAAAATAAATTATCAAAAGCCTTGAAACGAATTTTTGATGAAAAATTAATAGAAAACTTTACTTAAAATTTTCAAAGATGGTTTATTATATCCTTGATTAATTAAAATTATTTGATTTGATTTGATTTGATTCAAGATTTTTCTTGTTT
This sequence comes from Heritiera littoralis, assembly GCA_031772115.1. NCBI lineage: Eukaryota > Viridiplantae > Streptophyta > Magnoliopsida > Malvales > Malvaceae > Heritiera > Heritiera littoralis. The sequence continues at coordinate 10,033,108 of JAPDPK010000010.1, read as the reverse complement.
TATTTTTTAAACTTTAGGGTTTAGTGTCATAAACAAGCCCATAGAGAGTTGCATTGCAGCATTGAACATTTTTGTTCATGCACAGTTAATTCAGAAAATCATTGCAAATGAGGCTTTGGATCAATGTTTCAAGAGACAATCCTCTTGATAATTCCTACAAGAGCAAAACAAATTGCTTTCTGTAAGAGTTAAAAATACAAAGAAATATATGAATTATACCAGTTGCTTGCACAAAGCTACAGCAAAACAGTTGGCTTAGGGCTTAATGGCATGTAAGAGCTTAAGGTCACCAGTCACGGCGAGCAACATTTCTGCAACATGATTGTTTGCCAACTGCCTATTTACCAGAAAGGAAACAAAAATAATACCTCTTTAGCCTTTTATAGGTTCCGAATCCCGCTTCTGGTATTGTTCCAGAATGGTGTTACAATTGTTCATGGTTCGTGCATCGAGGAGACCGTGATTCCACAACTTGATCATGAATAATCTCCAACACCTGCCAATACAACAAATGTGACGTAAGCCAAAATGGAGGCAGCAGAACTGCTATCTCAATGCAGAAGAGACATTATTACGAACATAATTTTAGCATCAACCGACAAGAACACTCAGAAGACAACTACATAACATAGTCGGCTATGCATACGAAACAGAAAAGAGAACGAAACTGCCGGTGACGGAGTGCAGAGAAGTGCGAGGCCTGGATGTATATAGTAATAGTTTTAATCAAAATCGAAAGAGAGACGATCTACCAGATGAGAGCAGGGGCTTTGACAAGATCAGGCCCGTGTAATTTTGAAAATGCTTCACACGCCCATGGAATATGACCATCTGCCAACACCCTGCCGTGATGAAAACAAAATATTAAAAGCAGAAACAGCAAATTGATAACCACAAGAACAATTTTCTTTTGGAAGGCACCATAAGACTAAGAAAACCATATTGAAAGAGAGAGAGAAAGGGGAAGAGAAAAATTTTATCTCGCAGATTCACTACAAATGCGATTGTCACACAGAAACCACTTAGAGGAATGTTCAAGCAAGGACATGAATAGAGGAGAATGCATGAAACATGGCTTATATTAGAATGGCAAATCCTATGTCGTTGCATTCGTGACGCCCCCCTTTCTCTAGAGAACTTTAAAATGGCATGGATTATATAATTTTGACAACCAGTTTTAAGTGAGAAAGGTAAAAAAAAAATAGAGAAGCAAAAGCCCAAAGAAAAAAATAGAAAGACAAGATTACCTTTGCTTCCTCACGAATGAGTTCCACAAATGCATTATTTGCTTCTCATCTTTGGTTACATCTACAAAATCGTCGAGCATCTGCAACATAATAGAGTATTTTAATGCAATTTTATAAATGCAAAACTTCTCCAAGATGCAATTCATTCAAGAGCCCCAACTACCCAGCCCAGACGTTGAAGACATTCAGAGCATCATGACTTCATCTCTCTAATGGTTTGTAAACATTACTAATTACTGATTTATATGTTATTATTATTCATATGTTCAATGATTTTAGTTCTTAGGACAAGTTAATTGAGTCCCAGTAAATCAATTTACGCCCCCAAAAGCATTTTCATGATATTAAAATCTACACAAATTTTATCATAACTTACTCTTTATTTATTCCTGGAAACAAACCTACTAATATCAAAATGGTTAGTGCCCTTCGGATTTTGCTGTACATTAGTCCAAAGACTATTCTCTAATATGATGCTTGTTGATACCTATATCACCCTTCAATTCTTAGCTAGCAACTGATCAACATCAAAAAAATATTAAGCCCTCCCAAACAAGCATCAGAATAGCAGGATTATGAAAGAATAAATAAACAAAAACATACCCTTCGATCTTCAAAATCTGCAACATCATCATCAACCTCATCCTCACTGTCTCTGTCAGACATTACTTGATCTATTGCCATTGGCTTCAAGCAGAGAAATACAGTTTCAGAGATTTTGATGTAGAAAATGTGACATTAGTCAAAATTTTCACAGTTGACTGTTACTTTGTTTCTTAATATCTCTTGACAAAAATTAAATCACATGCATATTAAGAGTACCACGCAACATATCTCAAAGGGAAAACCAGAACCACAGTCCTCACTCCATTTCATATGCCCTCCACAGACAGCTAGCTAAGTCACAAATCAAAAATTAGATCCACACTCTTAACAGTGATAATGGGTATGTGAGAAAAGTGTAAGCAACAGCAGGGAATATTTTCCTTTTTCCTCTCACTCTCTCTTCTCTTCCTTTCACACTATAAAATTACGGCGATCACTCATTTTCCAGAACCAAATTAACAAACACAACAAATTACAAAGTTGTCGGTCACCTGTGCTCTATGTGAGTGAAAAAACTGTCGCTTCTGAAGGAGCGTACGGCTGAAAAGACAGAGAAAGGAAAAAAATCAAACCAATATCATGGTTCAACGATAAACCCTTTGTCATAGGGGGAACAGATGGAGAGAGAAGCATATTATCTAAGTGAAAGATAAGTCCAAATGAAAACATCAATTTTATAAGAACAAAGTTAGTTGGTTGCAGCTGTTCTTGTTAGTTCTATTACTAGACTGGGAGGGAGATGACTGATATTTAGAACATTTATGCTTGAATCAGGAATATCAGTGGCCGCTTGGAAGTGGATAAAAGCACCTCCCAACACCTACAGTTATGGGACCAACATTCTCTAGCAAGACAATGATCTAACAGTAGCATTTATCATTTGCACCAGAAAACACCAAACGTAGAAGGTACAAAAAAATTTGACAAAGCAATGCCTTTAAATTGACAGACAAGCTCCAGGAGCAATGTTCTAATGAAAATAAGTAATGCATTTTACCATTGCACAGTTTTGAATGAATTATTAACATGCTGTGATAGAGTAAAAAAAACATACTTCCTTGGATCAGAACGTTCCATCGATATTTTTCTTGTTTTTGCAAATTGCAACATGGGAGGGGGTCCAAGATTGTTTCCAGACACTGATTGAACACGTTCAGAATCAGAATATGATTGTCCAGCAGCACCTGAAACCCCTGCAACATTGAAACTGGATGGAAGATGTGGCGCACACTCCGCAGCACCAATTCTGGCATTTTGCAAAATGTTTCCACCTGAGCCGAGCCGTTTAGTGAGTGTCTGAATGAGCTAAAGTGACAAACATAATTCCTACAGCTGATCAGCTAATTCTAAAGAGTTTCAGATTAGATTTATGCACATAGGTTATGACAGGTCAGTTGGCAATGATACACTTTTGACCTCATGATCCATTGGTAGTTGTTGGCAATCTCCTGCATCTCCAAGGACTTGAGTCAAGCACCATAAAGTTTCATCTTACATGCACTAGATTTTTGGCCCCAGAACATGCTACTTAAAAGCTTTTAGCTTGGAATATTTGGAGAAACATATTAGGAGATATCAGAAATAAGTGTCTCAACATCAAACTCCCATGCTCAAACTATTTACAGGGATTACGAGGAAGGTAGTTATTTTTAGCCAAATCTGGCATGTTCTGTTCATTTTTGGTTCCATAACCTTAGTTTCACTTTTCCTCATTTTGGAGTGCCTAGACAATCTTCCATGTCTTAAAGACTATTAAATTTGGCTAAACAGTTTTTATTATAAAAAACTAACAACACAATTATACATAAAAAAGCCATACCATGAGCCTTGTCAAGAAACTCACAGCCTCCTGCCAGCAGATTTGACTCTAAGAAAACTGGATGTACATGCCTTGCATTTTGAACAAGTCTCTTCGGTCGTCTACGCCTTAAATTTGAGCTGTGCATGCATGTGAGCTACCAACTTCAGTTCATGGAAATAGTGAATAGAGGTGCAAAGAAAAAACTTACCAAAATGAGGCAAAGAAACTTACTAGCAAATGAAATGGCAAATTAAACAACTTACCAAAAGAAAAAAGTCTGTTGTTTAGGATCAACACCATCTGCAACAATCTGAACAGAGTACATAACATGTAAATTACACGAGTAGCAAACAGGATAATAGAAACTAGTTATATGTGCATGGTTCCAATGCTAAAATCTGAAGATAGAAGCTAGCACCTTTATTCACTATGTAACTAAATTGAAGTGCATTGGCAAATTCAATATTGAGTCATACTATTGTAGCAAATTTCACCTTAATCCCTAAGTAAAATAAAAATTAAACTTGGAAGTATTTCAATATCCTTTTCCCTACAAATTTGTAAGAACCAGTATAAATTTAAAAACTAAACTGGCCTGACCCGTTACATTGGTCGAAATTGGTTCATTTAGCAACTGGTTTTGATTCAGTTATGAGAAAAAAAAAAATCAGAAACCAGCTAACAAATACAATACTGCAAGCCTTGGCAAGAAAATGCACAGACCTCAGATCTCCAAGGATCAGTTTTGACCGACACATTAACAGCTTGATACTCTTCAGTTACCTGCAAAGTACCTATGTATTAGAAATTTTGCTATGCAAGCATCAATTATCAGAATGCAACCACAGATTCCTGAAGTTTACCAACCCAAAATTCAAAATTGAAGAGATCATGGGATGCTGGCAAGTGATGCCTCAGACCCTATATAAAAAATTTTAAGCATCAACCATAAAATGTCTAAGTAATATGAATTCAAGTTCATTTGAATCAAAGTGACATAGACGGAAAAATAGAAGCAAAAGGAACAACCTTAAAGCTTGCGCATTTTACCAAGCAGAAAGGACAAGAGAAGTCTTCAGTTACTGCAAATAAATAGAATTTATGAGATTATATCCAAATAAGGCGAGTAGAATGCTAAATTTATACAAAAACCAAATGCTAATGATTAACTAGTTAAAAGAAGTGTCTACCACACCAGGAGAGAAACCAAAAAGTTCGAAGAAAAATAATCTCTTGAGCTCCTTTGCTCAAGGGTACAAGCAGCTAAAGAGAAGGATTCAACGTCAAGAAAAAAATTTGAGTCAAATTCCAAGTAAAGGCAACAGCTTTACCAGCCAAATATCATATCTTTGATTTAAGACTGCAATTTCCTAGTCATACCCTTTCCCAAACTACAAATACTTAAAAGGCAAGCAAATCACAACACGTATAAGATTCAAACCCCACCCCCCACCCCCCCAAAAAAATAATAATAAAAATTAAAAATTAAAAAAAGACATAAGAACTAAGAAATAATACCTTCAGTCCTCTGTAACTTGTTGTTGTAATATCTATAATTAAAGATGACATTCCCCGCTCTCAACCTAGAACCAAAAGCAGCAAAATTTCATTCTTAGAAAGAGACAGACATAATGGTTCAAGAGGGAATCACATCATACAAATGCACCATCCTTTTGTCTTCCATCTATGTAAATTTTTTTTGGGGCGGGTGGTCTGGTGGGACTACGTTTAACACACACTCACACACTCTATAAGCACAAAATATGAGTATGTTTAATGGGCAGAAAATCAAATTAAACATCAAAGCATCCAAAAGAATCAGTAATGCCGCATCCCCCTCTCTAGCATCTGTTTCTTGCTAGTATGTAACAAGTGCCAAATTTAGAGCATTGCAAAGCAGAATATTTTCGCTTATCATTGTTCTTGTCTCATATATTAGGCTTTTTAATTATCTCAGAAATTGAATGTAATAAGTTTTAAAGAGGATCAATGCAAAAAGCAAGCAGCTTAGATTCTACATTCAAGTAGACCTGGCAATTCGTGTCAAAAATTCGTTTTCGTGTCATGTAAAATCGTGTTCGTGTCGTGTATTCGTGTCAAAAATTCGTGTCGACACGGAAAACTCAAAATGTTATTTTTAGCTTTTTACCACATTCATATATTAATTTTACTTAATTTTAATCCCGTGTCATCTCGTGTCACCTCGTGTCATTTATTCGTGTCGTGTATTCGTGTCGTGTCTAAGATTGCCAGGTCTACATTCAAGGTTAAGTAAATCACCCTGTTCCAGTATAGGTATTGGCAGGCAACACAGCAAATGCAATGCGTACATAAATAGCATATCAGTTTATGGCACTCCCTCTATAGAGCAAAAAGCACATAAAAATCTCAGAATTACTAACCTAGTTCTTAGCAACAGACTTCTTGCTGCATGAAAATAAGGTAGCTGACTCTGCTGTATAATCTATGGCTATTAGAACTTAAATGATAAATTAAGGCAATCTGGACAAAATTGTCATGATTTCATCACAAAAAACAATCATCAATGTTAGACTTAGATTCAGACCTTCTAGTTCTGTCAGGTCACTACATTCTAATTTTACTTGAAGCACCAAACTTTAGTAGAGATTAAATGAATCTCCAATGTTATAATTCTTAAGTTCACTTTAGAGAGAACATAGACTAAACGACGGAGAGGAGCAATGAGGTAGTTAAAGAAAGGACAAGGTTATCTTCATACACAAATTGACAATAAGCAAAATTGGGTAACATCAATTTTGCAGAGCATAAAAGGGGAAATGAATAGAACAGCAAAACTACATTTAATAATCATAATTATTATAATGCCGATTACCGAATAATATGAGATCGCGATGAAGAAGAAACACCACTGCATGTGTATGAATTATAAGGAGATTTTTCCTTTGCTCCAACCTCCTCGGCAGAAATGATGACCTGCAGAGATTGGTTCTTTTGCAACACAAACAGTCAAATTAAATTCCATAAGTAAAATATTCAAGAGACAAATTAGAAATGTCCACTTTAAATAAAAACAAATTGAAAGCAAGGACATACCATTGACAAAGAATTGCTGGAATTTTGGATTAAGATGCATTCGTCCTCATTCAAACTATTCAACTGCAGCAAGAACAAAAAAAATTAACAAAAATTCATATATTTATTTAAGTTTCAATCATCACTTTATTAACGCTCATTGCCATTTTCTAGACCGAGTAAAATGAGGCATCTAAAGAAAAGTTGCATGCATGACTAGAGTGTCATTTCACTTTTTACTAGCAATCAGTAACAACAGAAGCAGTGTTTTACTTATGACAAAGTGCCCTGCCAGTTCAATTCTTTATTTAATCATTTTATGAGAAAACCAGATAAGCACAAGGGAACCTGATTGATCTAGTGAATGCTTTAGCAACACAACCAACATCCCAAGAACTTAAAGCCATATGCTACTTGCATACCATTCAGTCAACCTCTATACTCCTTTGATACTGTTGTACAAAAATTTCTCAGTTTCTACCAACTTCTCAACTGCAGTCAAAATTTTCTCTGATGCACTCATACATGTACATGGGAGGAGCTCTATGACTCTATCCTTTCAACTCAAGCAGAGATTAGGATGTACTCTCAAGCTCAGAATGAGAGATGGCACGGTTGAAATGTTACAGGCATATGCCTCCAAACCAAGGAAAGAATCAGAGACCGAGGACTCAATTTCAGAATTATTCCTTAAAATATTATTTCATGTTTAAGAAAAATATCAAAAAAAATTGTCCCAGAAGCAAAATTTGAGCAATGCCCTAGGAGAGGTACATTAATGACTCAGCCATAATATAGAAACAATTGAGAAAAGCCTTTTACCAAGTCTTAGACAAAACTTTTTTGGCAATTATATTTACTGAAATAGTAGCTAAGCTATTAGTAGAACAGTAATCCAGATTAAAAAAAGAAAAAATTATAAACAGTAAGCTCTGATGCCACACCTTCAATAAGCAAGAATGCATGTCAAGAGGTAATATCATCTCAGCTCTTTGTCCCAAACTCAAGTTAGGAGATTTCTCCCACGATAAATATAGTGATTCCAATGGTATCCTACCCCATAGGCAGCATCCTCCACCACTTGCTGTCAAAATATATTCAATGGATTTAAAGAAACATAAGTGATATTCAAGAATTTTTCTATAATTCATACGTACATTAAGCTATTATGAAGGATCTAATGAAGGCAGCTGCATGTAAAGTACCAATGAAACACCTACCAAAGCTGACAAGCAAAATGTCAAGCGAGCCAGATTTTGCTTCCATAGATAGCTTATTAATCTCAGGAAGAATAAAATTTGCTTGAGCTTGATTACTGCCCTCAATGCCAGTGAAGCCAGTCAAGATACATGCCCGTCGACAACGATAAACTGCAGAATACTTCATTGTGGGATTCAAAAAGTAAATATATCATAAATGAAGTATAAAAAGAGTACAACAATACCCAAAAAGAGATACACTGACTAATGAATTTAGCTCTAAATGTACACAAATGACACACCCTACCTCTGCAGCCGGAACATTGGAAACTAGCCTCGCCAACAACACGTATAGAGGAAAAAGACTTGGAGTTAGTACACCTTCATTCACAATCCCTGATACGGACACTGTCATTTGTATTCTACATAACCAAGCAATGCAGTAAATAACTCAAATTTAACAGTATATAAGAAAATTTTGATCAAAGCTAACAAGTAAGCGCATCATCCACAAGCAGCACTAACTTACAAACAATCATCATCAAAGTTTTACTTAATAAATCCATTCACAAGGAAACAAGAAAGATAAGTTCTCCCATTGATCCATTGTAATGGGAAAGAAAGGGGAAATGCTACAGTAAGTACTTGCAACCATAACCTTTAGGAATATATACTACTTCCAATTACCAGGTTAAAATATTACCTCATTTTGTGTTTTGCCTGAATTTTGTAACGCAAACATCTTTGAAGAAATGATGGCTGCAAATAAATTTAAAATAATAATAATAATAATTGAAAGATGACCACAAATAATAGGTAAAATAAAATAAACAAATATACACGTTAAAGCTAAAAGATATATATCTCCAATGACAAAAAAAAAAAAAAGATGATTCAAAACAGCGGCAGGCAGAACACTACTGGAAGAGAACAGAAGACAGTAAGTCTACATAAAAAACATAAAACGCTTAATGCAACAAGAAGCAAAAATATTACATTTCTTACTGCACGTCTCTGAAGGATGTTATAGAGTTCTACAGGCTTGCAATAAATAGATAGACTCTCTTCAGCAGCAATTTCCTCTTCTGCAGATAAATGCACGCGGGAATCTTCACGACACATCTGATCCGTGCTTCTTGAATATCTGGAAAACGAAAACCCCTACTCATGAACTTATCCAAACAGCCATAGTCCAAATCACACTTCATCACAACATAACAACAAACTAAAATTCCAAAACAGAACAACAATCATCAAACATCAAACAATGCTTGCATTGCATTACAATATAGAAATTTTGCCGAAACTTTATTACCAAACATACGTTCTAGTACAACATATCGGCATGATGAATAAAAATAAATAAAAATGTATTTTAGTCAGAGAGAACATACGAGGAGGTTTCACGAGCCACTAAAGGAATGCCCGGCATTATTATTAGATAATGCTTAAGTTTAGTACCATAGCTTTCTCTCAACTTTTTCCACCTCAAAGTATCTTAATACTAACCACCTCAGACCTGCAAAGCAGAAAATCAACCTCGTAAAAACTCTAATTAATTCTAAAAATAAAATTTATATTAAAGATTACACCCCGAATGATTATATTTTAGAGAAATTCCTAAATCTCTCCAAATGAATCACGAAAAAAAAATCTGAGAGGAAATGGCGAAGAGTAGTAGATGATAAGACTCCAGAACAAAAAGAATTACGATAAAATAAAACCTATTAAAGCGAAAATAGAATGTGACGAAAGGGAATTGCGAGAAGAACGTAACCTGCACTTCGAGAAACTAAGAACCCTAATCGGGAACTTGGAAATTGGAAGAGAAGCTTTGATTTTGGAATCGGAATCGAAGGAGAAATCGAGAAAAAAAAAAAGAGAGAAATGTGTGAGTTTTTGTGCGTTTAGACAAGGGCTTTACTACCGCACTGTTTTCGAGGCATTTTCATTTTTATTATTTTTATTTTTCTTCTAATAGTAGTTTTATTTCTCTGTGGCTAGGCGCGTAGCTACACAAATTACAGCCACAACCAGCAACCAGCAACTTGCCAAGTATGAATATAGTACTTTGGTTAATAAATTTAAGTTTTGAATTTCTAAAATTATTTTTTAATATAATAATTTAATTAATAAATTATTGTTTTCTAGTTCATATTTGATAAATAAAATCTATAAATGAGATTAAAAGATAGTTATATGTTTTATTTTTTTATAATTAGGTATTTTTTAATATATGTATGTGACATTTAGTTAATTTCACTTGTACAATCTAAATATTTTACAATATCAAATAATTTCTTTTATTATAATCTTTATAAATATATATTTAGTATGTTTTTGATCATTAATACTACTCAATAATTATTTTATAAAAATTAAGCCGAAAATTGTTAGTATTATACTATGACTTTTATTGCCAACGTTTAGGGTAAAATAGAATTAAGGCCTCAACGTTCAATTGCGTGGAAATAAGGCCATAAAGTTTTATTTTCAGCAAATAAGGCCTAAACGTTAAAAAAAATGGAATTATGGTTATAACCGTTAAATCACTATTATGTCCGTTTGTTTTGTCCACGTGTCATGCTGACGTGGATAATAATGCCATGTGTCATGCTGACGTGGCATAATATTGCCACGTGTCATGCTGACGTGGATATAAGTTAATTTTTCTTTTTTTTTCAATGTTTAATACCCAAATACATCCCCAACGTTTGTAAAAATATGCAATTAAGCCCTCAACATATAATTTCATGGAAATAAAGACACTAAGTTTCATTTTCAACATGTTAAACCTAAAAGTTATAAAATAATAGAATTAAGGATATAGCCGTTAAATAGCTGTGATATCCGTTTTTCTTGCCCATCTGGCATGCCACCTCAACGTTGAAATGGATTATAATGTCAGGTGGACCAGTGACGTAACATAATATTGCCACGTGTCATGCTGATGTGAATATAAGTTAAATTTTCTTTTTTTTCTTCAAAATTTCAATTTTTTTTTCAAAATAAACATTTTTTAAAAGTTCATTTCTTTTCAAGTTTACAGTTTTCATAATTTCATTTTTTTAATTAAATATTTTTTAAAAATTACATTTTTTTCATAACTTCATTTTTTAAAATTACATTTTTTTCATAATTTCATTTTTTTAAAATTAAATTTTTTTATCATTTTATTTTTATTTTTTAATAATTACATTTTTTCATCATTTCATTTTTTGGGTTGTACAATATCAAAATTAGTACAAAAATGCATGTGGTATTCAACCAAAAATACCGAAACGACAAGAAAGAAAGAATTAGTATAGTAGAAAAAAATAAAGAAAAGAATCATACCACATGCATTTTTGTTCTAATTTTGGTATTGTACAGCAGAAAAAAATGAAATGATGAAAAAATGTAATTCTTAAAAAATAAAATGATGAAAAAAATGTAATTTAAAAAAAAATGAAATTATGAAAAAAAAAATGTAATTTTAAAAAATGAAGCTATGAAAAAAATGTAATTTTTAAAAAATATGTAATTAAAAAAATGAAATTATGAAAAATGTAAATTTGAAAAGAAATAAACTTTTAAAAAATGTTTATTTTGAAAAAAAAATGAAATTTTGAAGAAAAAAAAAGAAAATTTAACTTATATTTACGTCAGCATGACACGTGGCAATATTATGCTATGTCACTGGTCCACCTGTCATTATAATTCATTTCAACGTTGATGTAGCATGCCACATGGGCAAGAAAAACGGATATCACAGCTATATCCTTAATTCTATTATTTTATAACTTTTAGGTTTAACATGCTGAAAATGAAACTTAGTGTCCTTATTTCTATGAAATTATACGTTGAGGGCTAAATTGCATATTTTTACAAACGTTGGGGATGTATTTGAGTATTAAACATTGACAAAAAAAAGAGAAAAATTAACTTATATCCACGTCAGCATGACACGTGGCAATATTATGACACGTCATCATGACACGTGGCATTATTATCCACGTCAGCATGACACGTGGCATGCCACGTGGACAAAACAAATGGACATAACAGTGATTTAACGGTTATAAGCATAATTCCATTCTTTTTTAATGTTTAGGCCTTATTTGCTGAAAATAAAACTTTATGGCCTTATTTTCACGCAATTGAACGTTGAGACCTTAATTCTATTTTACCCTAAACGTTGAGGTTATATTTGGCTATTAAGCCTTTTTATTTTATTACTAATTTTTTGACAAAAAATAATGAAATTGAGAATATTTCATGAAATATTTTACTAAAAAAATAATAAATTATGTCAACTACTTTTAAGTTTGTTTTTTTAAAGTATATATTTAACAAAACATATCATTAATGATAAATTTTCATAAATTTCTTTACTTTATAATAAAATAGAAATTACAAATTCAACCAAATTGAAAGTATAATTATAAAATTTAATATCGATTTAAATTGTTATTTATAATAACAAAATATTCTTTGAAATATTTCATTTCTATCACGTTATATCCATTAATCATTGAAAAATATAATAAATAAATAAATTTTAATAAACTACAAAATACACTGAAAAATTTTCAATGAAATTGAAATACAATGACAAAATTCAATATCAAATTATAACACAACAAAATTAATCTTCATCTGTTTTTCTTTAAAATTAATCTTCATCTGTTTTTCTTTCTATTAAAAATCATATAAAACAAATTCTAAATGAAAAGAAATGTAAATAAAGCATTTATGGCAAAAAATCTGACTCAATCTAATACCTTACCTAGACACCACAATGCAATTACTTAATTTCCAAAGTTAAGTAATTTTTTTTAGTAAAAGATTTTTCTTTATTAATGGCACGAGTTATTTAGATCATGTTTGATGCATAGGATGATGGATAGGATAGGATGATAAATATCCTATCTTATGTTTGGTGCATACATTAAGGGGAGGATTGGATTGTAAGGAGGATTAGTCATCCTCATAGTATAGGATAACTTAATTCTCTTCAAAAGGTGAGGATTATTCCTAATCCCATAGGATTAGGAATAAATACTCATATATTATTATTTTATCCTTAACATTTATATTTAAAAATTAACTTAAACATTTAATAAAATAGTAAGGATCTTTAAGTTAATATAATTTTTTTCCTTCTTTTTCATTTTTTTCTTCTTTTTCTTTCTTTCCTTTTTCTTGTTTTTGAATAAAGAAAAACTATAATTTTGATAAAATAATATTTTCTTGTACACATTTTTTAAAATTATTTTTTAGAAAATAAATTTTCGACAATAAAAATTATTATAAAATATATTTTTAACTAGTTTTTTCTTACATTTAAATTTTTATTTTTTCTTTCTTAATTTTTTTTCCTTTTGCCTGAAAAAAAAATGAAAGAAAAATGACAATTAACCATAAATTATTAGAAATTATATATTTTTTAATTCATCAAAATTGAATTATTAAATTTAACTTGTATTTTTCATTTTTTTTGTTTTCTATATTTCCTTATAATTGACAAAAAAAAAGAAGATAAAAAACCATAAAAATAAAGAAAAATATTTAAGAATAGTCTTTTGGAAAATTTAATGTAATTAAAAAATAAACTTATTTTCAAGAAAAGCTCAATTTTCTAAAAAAAATATTTAATTTACAATAAAAAATTATTTTAAATTTAAATCATATAAAAGAAATAAAAACAAAAAGGAAAAAATGAAAAAAATACAGAAAATGCTCTTTATAAAAATTCATTTCTTAACAAAATAATTTTTTTGAAAAAGTAATATAAATTTTTTTAGAAGTAATTTTTTATTAAAAAATCATCTAATAAATTGGACTATTAATTATAGTATTATAAATAATATTTAAAATTTTCATTTATATTTATAACAAAAAATTATAAATTTAAATTATGTTACTTTAAAAAAGAGTACTTAAAAAATCATTTTATACTATTTTTAATTTTACACATAATAAATATGGTGAAAGACATAAAAAATCATCCAATCCTATTCTTAATCCTTGTACACACCAAATATAAGATAAGATGATATAATCTAATCTTATCCTATCTATAATCTTATATTATCTTATCCTATCATCATCCTAAGCACCAAACATGACCTTAAAGTATTAGTATTATTACTATATATTAACCATGAAAAAATAATAGATTTAAATAATGATCTTTATTGTTAATTTTTTAATAAAGAGAAGATTATATAAAATGGTTATTCTACATCAGCATATAACACTTTTATTCAAATTATGTCACGTAATCATATTATTGAAAAAAGTCAATCATTTATTACACATCACATGTAATAATTAAATGATTAAATATTTATTTCAAGAGAGTCATTAATGATTTTGATAATAAATTATTGATTTTTTTCAATAATGTGATTACGTGATATGATTTAAATGGAAGTAATATATGCTGAACAGTTTCATCCAATCCTCTCACTTTTTTTATATTGCACTAAATATATATTATAATAATATAGTTATTCGGTTCTCGAACATAAGTAAAAATAATATATATATATATATATATATATATATATATATGAAAGAAAATTTTTTTATTGAGCCATAAAGATTTTTAGATTTCACCTTATACAAATTTTCTCGGACTAATCCAAACAATCTAGCAAATTATGATTTATATTTTTAGTCCATAATAATTAAAATATTTATATTTTATTTTTATATTCAATTTAAACTCGTTACCATAATTATCACATAATGACCAAAAATAGCTTGGGTCCAAAATAATTAAAATACTAACATTTATTTTTATTTTTACAATCATTTTAAATAATAATAAAAAAGAAAGCAAACATCATTATAAATTATATTTTATATATTTAAAAACAATTTCCAATTCGTAATATATTGATTTATAGATAATTTCTTTCTTACTTTTGTGAAGACAATGAATGAGAAATATTAATTTATTCATTTCTTTATTAATACAATATTTATTTTTTATTCTTATCCCTACTAGCACCGATAATTTATAATTTAATATTTTTTAATTTAAATATTTTAAAATAAATATCCTATCTTAAATAGGACAATGGATTAAATTGAAAGGAACTTCACATAATTATCTTTTTTTTTTGTAAATATAAAAAAAATCCTATCTTAAATAAGACAGCTAAATGGATTTTTTTGAATGGAATTTCACATAATTATCTTCTTTTTTTTTTTTATCTTTTTAATGGTGAATTTAAGTGGATAGAAGTAAATCCAGAATGTTAATTAATGAAGGTTAGATTATCTGTCAAACTATCCTTTTAATGAAAGATTATCTGCCATTTAGTTTACTCTAAACAGCTAACAACCAGGATTTTTTGACCAATATTTATTGCTAATTATAGGTTTAACCGAGCAATTAGCAAAGGCTATTTGTTATTTTTTTTTGAGTAGGGCTATTTGTCATTTAATAAAACAAAACAATCTCAATCTTGAAGATAATCTAATTTTAATCCAAAGCTTGAAGCCCAAGGTTGCCTCAGTGTTTATAAAGCTGGTTAAATCCCAACCCTCACCAGAATATTCCTAAAAAACTTTGGATGTCTTATACAGGAAATCAAATCTTTCCAAGTTTCAGGATTTTGGGCTATAAATGCTTGTAGGAGAGCTTGGTTTACAGAGAAAAACAAGGGTTTTCTTCACTTTTCAGCATTATATATAGGTTTATGAACCAAATCTAAGTTTCTGTGCTCCCAAACAAAGAGATTATGGTAAAAGAAACAGCGAGAAAGTGTTCTCATTGTGGACATAATGGCCATAATTCGAGATCCTGTAATGGGAAAGGAGGCTGTTTCAGGCTTTTTGGTGTGAACATAGCTGCCATGGATAAGCAGGAAGGTTTCATGAGGAAATGTAGTAGCATGGGGAATCTGCAGTCTCATGCAGACAATAACAATGTTTCCGCTGTTCGTGATGATGGGTATTCGTCTGATGGGCAGATTCATTCTAGGGAAAACAAAGCAGCACATGAAAGAAAAAGAGGTACTTGATTCTGTGTTCTTCTTGTTCTTATTTTCTGTCAGAAATTTTCTTGATCACCACGCATCTGAATTTGTTGGTTTTCATGCAATAATCAATCCTGAAACAGATTGAATGAAGCATAAATAAACAAGTATGATTCTGAAACAGGCCAATCTGGAAAAAAGTTATGGAGTTCTATGAGTTGTCAACATGAATTCTTACATTGGTTTATTTCATTGAAGTGAACAAGGTGTTATAAGCTAATTGTCTAACCTACCACTAACCTTTCTCCTTTGTCCGGGTTTAGTACCGGCTGTATTGTTGTGTAACAGGCAGCAAAAGTGGAGTTATCCATGTGTATGATAATGTCTTGTAAATTATACACTCAACAAATCTGGGAATTCTGGTTTTGTGCAGGGAAGCCATGGACAGAAGAGGAGCATAGAATCTTCTTGGCAGGATTGAGAAAGCTGGGGAAAGGTGATTGGAGAGGAATTTCAAAGAATTTTGTGACCACTAGGACCCCAACACAGGTTGCTAGCCATGCGCAGAAGTATTTCAAGAGGCAGGCTGGGAATGACAAGAAGAAACGCAGACCAAGCCTGTTTGACATGGATTTTCCGGAACTCGAATCCGTAAATCTCTCAATCCCTCTCGTGTAGAACAATGTATAATTCATTTGTTCATCTAGATGACTAGAGTTCATGGTTTTAATTTGCAGAATGCAAGTCCTCCAGTTTCACCCTTAAAAGAAACTACTGGAAATCCATCTCAGGTTGTGAGCCGATTTCCACAGCTTTGCCTGGATGATCGTCCAACTTATTATCACAGGATTCTTCAACCCATGGTAAGAGCCTGTCTGCAATTCATTTTCCTTTGCAAATCCCATGACCGAAACTCGAAAACTTCATGGATGATTAATGTTTTAACAGGCTCACAATGGACTAGGCTTTCCAGAACCTCAAATGGTGCAATCGCTGCCATTACTGCAGGCAATGAATTATGCAGAGCAACATTATGGTTACATGGCCAAAGCCCTTGGCAAGGAAGCTATCTGCTCGGCAGCCGCTCACCCCTCTGGCATACCGCCGCCAAAGCCAGTTCTGCAGAGCTTGTTCCCAGCAGGCCCTGTAGCTTCATCAGCGGAGAAAGATGTTTTGGAGCTTAAGATCAGGCCTCCTGAACCATCAGAAAACACAAGTTTGCCGTCTCAGGCATCCATTAGCGTGATTTGAGAAAAAAAAATTCATGTGATAGTTTTTTTATTCATTTTTGACACCAAACTGAGGAGAATTAGAATTCTGGTCAATCAATATTTATTTCATCCATAATCTGTTACAGATAAAATTCCAATATCCAGTTTGAAGCAACTCATCTAGCTCTGCCAGAAAACCAGTACTAAAATCCATTAACCTGAATGCAGAACAATGGTGGTGGTATGTGATTGCAATGGAAGAAAGAGTTTACTATGGCTTCCATGGAAAAATCAATAGTGGGGAAATATGGCCAAAAAATGATAAAATTAACATTACTACGATTGGCAAACACAAATTTTCGTTTTTTACACCCTATGAACACGGATTTTATATACACAAAAACGAATTATGTACATGAATTGTCAAATCTAACAAAAAGTGATAAGAGAACTTCAAAACCTGAACTCAATGTCTTTGCTCCAAATTCTTCTCAATGGTTAATAAGCTTTGATTGTACATGTTTCGTGTCAAGCCGAATAAATAAGAAAACTACTATGTTACAATTCATATCAATTCGTCAAATACGAATTTTTCAGCTTTTGATAAATTCATTTACAATTCTTTATCAAAGTTTTAAACCGAGTCATTTTCGAAACAGGTATACAGAAAACAAGAGAGGAACATAGGAAAAAAAGTACAAGGGAAAAGAAAGACTTCAGCATAAAGCAAGGAAGCCTAATTTGCTCACCGAAATGTAATTTAACAGAAATTAATAGTAGTAATCAAATGCTATTTGCGCAAAACCCTTTTCTTTTAAGTTTTTAGTGTGTCAATGAAGTTCTTCCCATCTGCAATGTCATTTGCTGCAAGAAAATCCCTGAAGCTACTGTTTTTATATCTCTTAGGATGTTGTTCATCCACAAGCTCTTGGGCAGGTTCCATTTTGTCATCCATGCCCAAACTATGCAAGCTTGCAATGGAAATCCTAGTCCTTTCACAGTTCAGGGTAGCCCTGTGCACAACACTCTTGTATAACCCATTGCTCAGAACTTCAAAATGGTTACCCACATGGACCTGAAGGGCACCCTGAAGCTCTGGGACAACCTACCAATGGCCATCCTCAATGTCCAGAATTTCAAGCCCTGCCGAGCTCTGGAGAACAATGGTTAAGCAAGTGTAATCCGAATGTGGTGGCAATCCTAGTGCCATGTCTGTTTCAGGGCTGGGTGGGTAACAATTCACTGCCATGACTTGCATTCCATCCACCATTTTTTGGCTTAGGTGGTTTGGACCTAGACCAAGGCTCTCCGTGATTGTTCCCATCAGTTCCAAGGCCAGTTTTCTAACCTCCACACAATATTTGCCCATTCTCTGAAGCATGACCATTCAAGTAAGCATGAGTTAGAGATAGCTATTATCTAATAATATGCAATACAATCCTTGAGTCGAATCGAGATAATTTAATATTAAATTCAAGCTTAGCTCGATTCAAAAACTCAAAATCTTGATCGAAATGAACTTTTAAAGCTCAAGCTCAATTAAATAAACTATTCAAATCGTTCGAACTTGATTTTATAAGTTCAACTTGACATTTTTTGACTATTTATTGTGGGTAAATTAATAATAAAATATAAAAATATTTTTTAAAAAAAAGCTTGATTAGACTGATAATCATTCGAGTCGGCCATTAAATTATTCAAACTTGACTCAATTTGTTATTGAGTAACTCAAGCTTGAAACTAGATTTGAAAATATACATATCAAACTTGAATAATTATTAAAGCAAACTAATTTGGCTCGTTTATACTCCTTATAATTGGCATGTAAAAGTAGCTGGGGACCTGTAATAAGGTGGATTATTGGGCCATGAATCTATCCAGGCATCCAAGGGGTGTGCATAATGCTTGAGGAAAACTCTCCAAAACTGGACCTTGTCGACCCAATCCTTCAAGCTTGTTCCGTACCTCACAGGCTTGTAAACATCGTTAGATTTGAACTTAACCTTCTCTTCGATCGGAAGACTGAATAAATCGAATGCCATTGAAAGTGCCTTGTCAAGAATTGATTAGCAAATCCCAAGGTTGACAACCTAATGAAAATGAGAAGTACTTATTGTAAAGAAAGAGATTATAAAAGAAAGAGATAAAGAAAAAGAGAGAATGAAAGAAAGAATTATATTTTTGATGTCTGCCTTATAAGAAGGTTAAAGGCCTTTATATAGGCAATAAAATATGACAATAAAAGAAATACAATCAGGAAATAAAATCGTAATCAACTCTATAATTAAGTCCTAAAATCAATCGTAATCAATTAGTCAACTGCAATAAATTAGTCTAAGGCAACTGTAATATTACAATTAATGTTACAATTAATTGTAACATTAATTGTAATATTATGTTAACATTATCATAATCAATTAGTCAACTGTAATCAATTAGTCTAAGTCAACTGTAATATTACAATTAATGTTAATATTACAATTGATTGTAACATTAATTGTAATATTACGTTAACATCCCCTCGCAAACTTAAGGTGGTAATGTGGAAGCTAACTTGAGTTTGGAAACTTGTGCAAGAAATTGTCTAGGTGAATGTGTTTTGGTGAAGATATCGATTTTCTGATCTGCGGTAGTGATAGGAACAAGCCATAGAGTTTGGCTGAGTAAATGATGGCGAACAAAGTGACAATTAATCTCGATATGTTTAATACGCTCATGAAAGACATCATTATGAACTATTTAAATAGTACTTTGATTATCACAATGGATTGGAGTATCGAAACGATGAGAAACACCCATGTCTTGAAGAAGCTATCATAATGATTGGAGTTCAGATGTTGCATCTGCAAGAGCTTGATACTCAGCCTCAATATTGGAGCGGGAGACAACAGTTTGTTTTTTACTACGCCAAGAGATAAGTGACAAACCAAGAAAGAAACAATAACCAGTGGTAGAATGACGATCAATAGGATCCCCTACCCAATCAGCATCACAATAACATTGCAAATCCAATAATGAGCTAGAAGAAAAATGCAGTCCATGAAACATAGTACCATTTACATATCTCAAGATACGAAGAACAGCAACAAAATGAGTAGATCATGGAGCCGAAAGAAACTGATTGACCAAGTGAACAACATAAGCAATATCTGAGCAAGTAACTGTCAAATAAACAAGACTACCCACCAAAGTACGATACAAAGTTGGGTCTAAGAGAAGACTACCATTAGAAGGAGAAAGCTTGATGTTTTGTTCTAGTGGTGAAGAGGAAATTTTACTATCTATCAATCCTGCTTTGGCAATAAGATCAAAAGCATAATTTGTTTGTGCTAAGTGTAAGCCCGTAGAATTAGATGTAACCTCAATACCCAAAAAGTAACTCAAAAGACCAATATCTTTCATCTCAAACTAGGAATGGAGAAAAGTCTTGAGATCTCGAATACCATCATTATCATCACCTGTAATAATCATGTCATCCACATAAAGTAAAAGAAGGGTGGTACTTTGGCTAGTTTTTTGAGTAAAAAGAGCATAATCATAGGCACTGGATGTAAAACCCAATTGAGCAATAGTGGTACCGAATTTTGAAAACCAAGCTCTAGGGGCTTGCTTAAGACCATACAATGCTCATTAAAGACGACAAACCTTGTTAGACGGTATAGAGGAACCAGGAGGTGGCTTCATGTAAACTTCCTCAATAAGATCACCATTTAGAAATGCATTCTTAACATCCACTTGATATGTTGGTCATTTTCTACTTGTAGCAACAGCTAAGAAGGAGCGAACAGATGTGAGACGAGCAACTAGAGCAAAAGTCTCCTCATAATCAATGCCATATTCTTGAGTAAATCCTCGAGCAACAAGGCGTGCCTTATAATGCTCCATTGAGCCATTAGACCGAGTCTTAATCTTGTAAACCCACTTACAATTAATGACTAACTTATCAGGTTGTCGATCAACAATGTCCCAAGTATGTGTTTTCTCAAGAGCCTGTAACTCTTCTGGCATTACTTGCTGCCACATGGGATTAGAAGCTGCCTCACAGAAATTACGAGGTTCATGTATTGTGGCTAGGGCATAATAACAATGAAAATCATGAAGTTGAGTATTTGGTTCCCTTACTCGATTGGAGCGATGAAGAGGAGGAGGTACATATGGGGAAGGCATAGATGTATCAATAGGAGCCTTAATCAAATCAGAAGTTGAGAGAGACAAAGAAGATTGGTCACTGTTTGAGCTAAAAGTACTTGCAAGATTCTTGTTAGTTGATGAAAGATCAAAAGATAAGTCTGTGAAAACCTGTGGAGAAGAAGATTGGAATGGCAATGCAGAAAAACTAGTAAATTACTTATGCTCCCAAAAGACCACATGATGCGAGACTCGAAGACTCTTAGAAATTGGATCATAACACTTATAGCCTTTATGTTCTATACCGTAACCTAGAAAACAACATAGCCAAGCTCGAGGTTCAAGTTTAGTTTTTTCATGATCAGGAAGTAGAACAAAACAAGCACACCCCAAAACTTTAAGAGAATGATAGTCAAGAGTCTTATTGTATAGACACTCAAAAGGAGTTCGCATGCCTAGCAGTGGTGTAGGGACTCTGTTGATAGTGTAAACAGTAGTAAGAGCAGCTTCACCCCAAAATTGTTCAGGAAGAGAGGATGAAACAAGAAGGGCATGATCAGTGTCTAGTATATGACGGTGTCTCCTTTCAGCTCTATCATTTTGTTGTGAAGTGTGTGCACAAGATTGATGAGAAAGAGTTCCATCATTTTTTAACAAATTACTGAACTCAATTGATGTATATTCACCAGCATTGTCAGACCTAAAAACTTTATCTTACGAGAAAACTGAGTTTGTATCATATTATTGAATTCATTAAAAATTGACAAGAGTTCATATCATTGTTTGAATAAATAAATCCAAGTATATCGTGAAAAATCATTAATAAAAATAACAAACTAACATGAATCTCCTATAGTTGATGTTGGAGCTAGACCCCAAATGTTAGAATTGACTAAATCAAATGGTGAAGAAGAAGAAGATTCACTTTAATTGAATGGTAATACACTTTGTTTTCCAAGTTGACAAGATAAATTGTAAAGCCTTGGATTTTCTACCGAGCCGCTTTACTCATCCGTACTGTCCTCTTTGGGCCCACTAGCCCTCAAGGTTTTATCGTGAGTCCAATCCCTGGCCGGTCCGAACGCTCACTCACAATTCGCATCCCGCATGTCTCGAACCCTTGACTTCCTCAAGATGTTGAGACATGCTAACCAATTGTCCTAGACAGTACGGATGAGTAAAGCGGCTTGGTAGAAAATCCGGGGCTTTACAATAAAACGGGCATTTTATTGAAAAGCCTCGAATTTTCCACCGAGCTGCTTTACTCATTCGTACTGTCCTCTTTGGGCCCACTGGCCCTTAAGGTTTTATCGTGAGTCCAGTTCTTGGCTGGCCTGAAGGCTCACTCACAATTCGGGTCTCTCATGTCTAGAACCCTTGACTTCCTCAAGATGTTGAGACATGCTAACCAATTGTCCACTTCGGGCCAGTCAGGAACTGGACTCACTATAAAACCTTAAGGGCCAGTGGGCCCAAAGAGACACAGTACGAATGAGTAAAGCGGCTCGGTGGAAAATCCGGGGCTTTACATAAACAATAAAAAATGTCACGAGAAACTTTACCTAAGACACCAGTAGAAGATAGTGATTTTATTCGAGAAATAGATGCATGATCTAACCTAGAGTACCATAACTCTAAAGAAGCTGGAATGGGTGTTTGAGATGTAGCAGCAGTGATCAAGTTTTGTGAAACTTTTAGGCTTTCGAGTTCAAACAATGTTCCAACCTTACGCCCTGTCCCAACGTTCTGACATGTTTGAGGATCCTGCATAATACAACCATATTGTTTTGAAAAATGTAAGTCAAGACCGAGATCACAAAGTTGGCCAACATAAAGCAAGTTAAAGGCAAGGTTGGGAACAAGATAAGTATTAGGTATACAAAGAGTGGAAGTTTCAACATTACTAATGTGGGTGGCTTTCAAGGTGGAACCCTTAGCATTTGTAATGATGGAATTATTAGAAATAGGTATTGTTTTCTTAAGTAAAGAAGGATCAACAGTCATATGGTTTCCACAAACAATATCTAACAACTAAGTGTTACTTGATGTAGTAGCAGACATGACAGTAGTGTGATTTTGAGACATTACTTGATTGATCAGAGCCTGAAGGTCATCAGTCGAGATTGTAAATTTGTTAGAAGAAGATTCAGAGGTAATAGACTCAGTGTTGGTTGCTGCAGTAGCCTTGGTGCTTGGAGAACCATTAAGATATGTTCCATTGGTATGAAATGTAGCCTTGTATTTCTCAACAGGATGATTAGTCCTAACACATCGCGAATAAGGCATTACTGAAGAAGATGTAGAGTCAGAAATTCGTGCTCCATTAGAATGAAATATTGCTTTACAATGGGCAACAAGATAATTGTTTCGTCCGCATTGAAAACAAGGTGGAGTGCGTTGTTTAGGAGTTGTAGCAACAAAAGTGTCTATTTGATGAGTTCGAGTCATAGCTAACCGAGTTTCTTCGGAAATCAACTCTGTAAGTGCATTATCCATGGTCGGTAGAGGGTGTCGAAGCAAAAGTGAAGATCAGGTATTCTCAAAATCATCTCTAAGAGCCATGAGAAATTGAATAAGTCGAAGTTGATTCTGATAATCAATAAAAATATCTCAATCATTTTTTAATTCTAGCTCAGAATTCTCAAGCATATCCCATAAATGTTGCATTTTGGAATGAAATTCATCAATATTGCCCGTAAGACCACGTATGTTACAATGAATCGATTCCAATGTTCACCGATTCCCGTAGAGCACAGCTATACTTCTCCTGTACTCGTGTTCCGTCAAGACCGACCATCTATGCTGTAAATCTGTAACGTAACAATTCAGCCAACGGGTTTGGGCCAAATTGTTATGTAATTGGCACGAGCGTTCTTCTTCGTATGATTACTGAGTCACCACTCACCTGGCTGAACTCGTTAAGGACCCAAACTTTGCATGTTGGATTCGAACCTGATTCAAATCCTCCAGAGTCCACACCTAGAAGTCTCAGGATTTCTGCAATCAGCCCACCTAATCCACCAAGGCCAGAAGTCCAAAAACCTGCTATCCTACGGGTAACTACTGTAAACCATTGCAGGCAAAAGGGGGTTTATAAATACAACGCTTAATAGCCAAATACATCTTCAACGTTTACCACAATATGCAATTAAGTTCTCAACGTATAATTGCATGGAAATAAGGACATTACGTTTAATTTTCAGCATATTAAACTTAAACGTTATAAAATAATAGAATTAAGGATATAGCCGTTAAAAACTGTGATTTTTGTTTGTTTTGCCACGTGTCATGCTGACGTGGATTATAATGCCACGTGTCATGCGGACGTGGATATAAGTTGAATTTTCTTTTTTTTTTCAAGGTTTAATACCCAAATACATCCCCAACGTTTTATCAAAATATGCAATTAAGCCATCAACGTATAATTGCATAGAAATAAGGACACTAAGTTTCATTTTCAAGTATGTTAAACCTAAAAGTTATAAAATAATAAAATTAAGGATATAACCGTTAAATAGCTGTGATGTCCGTTTTTCTTGCCCAGGTGGCATGCCACCTCAACGTTGGCATGGATTATAATGCCAAGTGGACTAGTGACGTGGCATAACGTTGAGGTGGCATGCCACCTGGGCAAGAAAAACGGACATCATAGCTATTTAATGGCTATATCCTTAATTATATTATTTTATAACTTTTAGGTTTAACATACTGAAAATGAAACTTAGTGTCTTTATTTCTATGCAATTTTACGTTGAGGGCTTAATTGCATATTTTGATAAACGTTGGGGATGTATTTGGGTATTAAATCTTGAAAAAAAAAGAAAATTTAACTTATATTTACGTCAGCATGACACGTGGCAATATTATGCCACGTTAGCATGACACGTGGCATTATCATCGACGTCAACATATCACGTGGCATGCCACGTGGGCAAAACAAACGGAAATCATAGTTTTTAACGGCTATATCCTTAATTCTATTATTTTATAATGTTTAGGTTTAATATGCTGAAAATTAAACGTAATATCCTTATTTCCATAAAATTATACATTGAGAATTTAATTGCATATTGTGATAAACATTGGGGATGTATTTGGCTATTAAGCCTAAATACAATAGAGCCTTTGCCCTCATTGGTTTTGTTGGCGGCCATTTCGTTGAAAACAAATCCAACAGAAGAGCCCAAGATAAACATTGGCTCACCAGCTTTTGAAACATGTGACTTGTCCATTTTGGGATTTACCTGAAATAATTTATAAAATCATTCTTAAAATAATGATATCGGATGAATTAGAATTTAAATTATAATATCTGTAATCCCTTTTCAAATTCCAACCTCTTATGTACCAAAATAAAATATGGGATGTGGCCTTAATGTGTATAACGATTGTGATTTCCACTAATGCGAAAACACCCACTTAACGCAAATGCAAACAAGATGACTCTCATTGTAAAGAGCAATTCTGACCAGAATGTCGAAACAAGTTTCATCCAAAAAAAAACTTCAGTGATCTTTTTATTCGGTAAGTTGGTCAAAGTGAAAAAGCCAAAAAAAAAAAAACCGGAAGTTTGCCTAAATCTTTTGAGCGTCAACAGGTTCTTCAATCTTGAGCAAAGAAAAAAAATTCATTTAAACCAATGGAGAAAATGGCATCTATAGCAAGGGAAATTCGTTTTTTGACTCGTCAAAAGGTTTTAGCTGACAAAATCAAGTCAAATATACGCTCTCCTGTACCCAATACTGATAGAAAGAAAAAAAGAAACGTATACGCTATGCAGAAAATGCCTGCGGCCTGCCTATGCTTGATGGGCTTCAGCCTACAGAGTTGGTGAAAAGTGGGTGAGGGTGAAGTTTGCTGGTGAGGCAGATCAACCCCTCCCAGCTCCAATACCCTTCCTGTTCACTTTGGCAACAAGCATCGCCAGTCTTACAAGCAAGATCAGCCAATTGCTTGTTTGACCTTAAAACTCCTCTGAACCAGAGCAGGAGTAAATTTCCAAGCTCCCAGCAACTTCTTGCAACAGATGAACTTGTTTTCAGCCAATTAAAAAGGAACCAGCCTCCCTCGGAAAATCTGACCACAGGAGCTCAATATTTAACAAACATGAGATAACATCATTTTAACAAACTCCCATCACATGTAAACCGAGACATAAGAGCCTATTACGTGACAACAAAAACTGACATCATGTTAGAGCATCCAACATAAAAAATCCATCTTGAATATAAAACCACAAAGAACTGGGAAGTTTGTTCTTACTACGAAATACAACTTTTAAGCTTAAACAAAAATTCAATGGCTTGAGGAGCTGGCTAGTGATTTGAATTAACAGCAGAACAGCCATATCAGACACCAGAGTTAGTAAAATTCAAGGGAAATTGTTCAGTTGTTAGAGATTTACCCAACAAATTTCAACCACTAGTTTCCATTTACAACAAAAGCAATGTCAAGCAAAAGATCCAAAAGCTTCTGTTTATCAATTAAATATCTTCTCATTCAATGTTAATACAAAGTCATTTGCAGTGAAGGTAGGTCATCTAATAATAAGCAACCCTGAGGTATATATATGCAATACATTCATCCCGTCAAAAACAAATCTTTCATTCTGTCATCCATGGCCATGCTGATTCTGCTTTGTTTTCTCGCTGTTTTCTGCTTTGCATTGACAAGTGATGCTGCAACGTACGTTGTCGGGGACACATCCGGCTGGGACATAAGCACTGATCTTGATTCATGGGCAAGTGACAAGAGATTCAATGTTGGTGATGTTCTCTGTAAGTACTTTTCTATATTCTTTCTCTACCTCTGCGGGTAATGATAGGGAACAAGAGAAGGAAAATAAAGCAAAATAGTACGCAAACGACATATTTGTTGGTTGAGTTTACTGACAAATTTCCTTTGTTTCTGTTTCCTGCAGCGTTCCAATACTCATCAATTCATAGTTTAAACGAGGTAACAAAAGAAAGTTTTGAAAGTTGCAACACAACAGATGCACTCAAAACATATTCCAACGGAAACACAACAATCATGCTGTCGAATGCTGGTTCTAGGTATTTTGTTTGTGGTGACAAGTTGCACTGTCTGGGGGGAATGAAGCTCCAAGTAAATGTAGAAGGCGATCAAACAGCTTCGACAGCTGGTGCCCCTGAAGCACAGCCTGGAGCTACACTTCCGCAGCCTGCTTCCAATAGCAACAATCCTTCAACTGTTATTCCCACTTCAAGTGGGAACAACATTGCTGGACTTGAATCTCTTGTCATAGCCTTCCTATGTTTGACTGCTATAAAGTTGCCGTTTCTGTACCAGACATGAGAATATGTTCATAGCTAAGCACCATTACTGCATATGATATCATAGTTGTTTTGCATTGTTGAATATCAATGAAGAGTTAATTCTTTTTCTTTTACTTTATGTGGATTCTTTGAAAAGTATTTACGATTTGATCAGAGAAGTTTTTCCTCCATTGCCAAGCCAAAAAGTTTCTGCACCATGATCAGAGAGGATCTTGCTCAACAACTGTAGCGATTTCCCATGGTGAGTTGATCAAAGACCAAAGTTTGGTGAAACGTCAAAACAATTTCCCACTTTGCATCTTACTAAAAAAGGTAACAAGCTGATAATTGGATTTGATAAGAATAAGGTTTATTATTTCTGCAATGCTTAAGAAGTGATGTATGTTTTCTATAAAAAAAGAAGGATAAAGATGATGAACAAAATCACACTAGAGCAACATGTTTTATCATGTGATGAATCACAAAAGCAATCTTCTGCACCCTGTTTCGGACAGGAGCCACCTGTTAATCTGTAAGTTAGAAAAGCAGGAACAAGAAATGAAAGGAAAAATATCTGGTGTCATATTAAAGTCATCATTCCCTCCCACCTGGAAACTTTCTTTGATCCTCACGAGTTTGGTTTCAACTTCTGTCATAGTCATTCTCTCATTGGACGATTCTGCAATACAACAAGAGGCCACTTCCATGATTGATAATACAGATGTCTTCAAAGCAGCTAGTCATTCTTATAAGATTGCAGCGAAGTGAAATGTACAATACTGTCTAATGCATGAGGTAATGAAGAACATATCCAATGCCTGAGGTTCAGTTCTCCCTTAAACATTTCATCTGTTGGCTTCTTTCTGGTAAATGTTTCAATCAGTAGAATACCGAAGCTATAAACATTAGTTTTTTCAGAAACACTTCCAGCTGATTCATACTCTACATCAAAATAGTAATAATGCATTAGTATAAGTGTATAACACATCCAACAAAATGCATGATGCTCCGATATTTTTAATTTGAACATGATGAGAAGCATCACCTGGAGCCATATATCCAGCAGTGGCCATAGTCGTGGTTTTTGTTGCAGCAGTTTCTTCACCTAAGCGTTTGGCAATGCTAAAATCACTAACATGTGTAACCATTTCCTTATCTAGTAGAACATTGCTGGGTTTTAAATTGCAGTGAATGACTCGCATACTATGAAGATAACACAAAGCTGATGCCACATCTATCATTTTATTAAGCTTTGTAAAAATAATCCTAAAAGAGATGTCACCATCAATGCAATTAAGCCATTCTTCCAGAGATCCATTGGGCATGTACTCTAGAACCAATGCTTTAACATCAACGTCATTGCACATCATCCAGATTCTGACAACATTCCTATGGCGAATAAAGGACAGCACTTTAGATTCAACTGCAAAACTCTCTATTCGATTAAAAACCTTTATTGCTACATCCTCATACCACAGTAGCCGTTTTCCTTTGTACATGACACTAGATTCCCCAAACTGAATTATTTTACTTGTGCTAAAGCCATCTGTTGCTAATAGAAGTTCTTGGCATGCAATACTCGGTTACATTTCTCGTTCGTCTAACAATTCAGTATCTCCTAAATAATCTCTTTTGATCCCCTGGAGTTCTTTTTCAACTTCTCTCATAGTCATCCTTTCAACAGACAACTCAGCAGTGCAAAACCTAGCTACTCTCATGATTGATAGTATACATTTTCTTTTAGCAGTTAAGGCTTCCTGACCAGACTCAAGTAAAGTTACATCTGTTATTCTATCTATTCCATGATGTAATGACTCAAATACCCAGCGCCTCAAGTTCATTTTTCCATCAAACATTTCATCTGTGGGTTTCTTTCCAGTAAATGTTTCCATCAGTAGAATACCGAAGCTATACACATCTGTTTTTTCAGATATAATTCCACTTGATCCATACTCTATGAAGGAGACAGCAATGCATTATTAAAGAATAAAAATTTAAATTAGAAACGTCAGAGAAATCACATGCATACATGAATTGTATAATGCAAATATAAATCAAAAAAGAAACATTACCTGGTGCCATATACCCAACAGTGGCCTTGGTTGAGGTTTGTACTGCAGAATCCTGCCAATCCAAGAGTTTGGCAATGCTGAAATCACTTACATGAGCGATCATACCATCGTCTAGCAGGACTTTGCTAGGTTTTAAATCACAGTGAATAATATACCTTGCATGAAGGTGAACCATAGCTGATGCAACTTCTATCATTATGTCAAGTCTTTGCAAGAAATTCAAAAAATAATTGTGAGTGTAAAGCCCCTCATCCAAGGTCCCGTTAGGCATGTATTCTAGCACCAAAGCTCTGAAATCATCATCACAGCAACTGTTAATGAGTTTGACAATATTAGGATGATCAGTACTGGACAATATCTTGGATTCATCCTGAAAACTCCTTAATGCTCTTATATTCATATTGAACACCTTTATCGCAACATTCTTATCTTTCATTGTTCCCTTGTAAACAGAACCAAAAACCCCAGAGTCAAGTAGGTTACTTTCACTAAATCCATCTGTTGCTAGTGTAATTTCTGAGTACAAAATTGTTCTTTTTGTTGGAACTCTCACCTGGAACTCTTTTCTGATCCTCTTGAGCTTGGTTTCAACGTCTGTCATGGTCATTCTCTCATCGGAAAACTCTGCAGTACAACAACAGGCCACCTCCATGATAGATAATATACATGTCTTCAAAGCAGCTAAGTCGTTCTTGCAAGATTGCAGCAAAGTGAAATCTACAATACTGTCCACTGCATGAGGTAATGAAAAGCATATCCAATGTCTGAAATTCATTTCTTCGTTAAACATTTCATCTGTTGGCTTCTTTCTGGTAAATGTTTCCACCAGTAGAATACCGAAGCTATAAACATCAGTTTTTTCAGAAACAGTTCCAGTTGATTCATACTCTACATCAAAATAGTAATAATGCATTAGTATAAATATCCAACAAAATGCATGATGTTCTGACATTTTTAACTTGAACATGATGAGAAACATCACCTGGAGCCATATATCCAGCAGTGGCCATAGTCATGGTTTTTGTTGCTGCATTTCGTTTACCTAAGCATTTGGCAATGCTAAAATCACTAACAAGTGCAACCATTTCCTTATCTAGCAGAACATTGCTAGGTTTTAAATTGCAGTGAATGACATGCATGGTATGAAGATAGCACAAAGCTGATGCCACATCTATCATTTTATTAAGCTTTGTCAAAATAATCCAAAAAGAGATGTCACCATCAATGTAATTAAGCCATTCTTCCAGAGATCCATTGGGCATGTACTCAAGAACCAAGGCTTTAAAACCAACGTCCTTGCACATCATCAAGATTCTGACAACATTCCTATGGCAAATAAAGGCCAGCACTTCAGATTCAACTGCAAAACTCTCCCGCCCTCTTCTTGTTCGATCAAAAATCTTTATTGCTGCAGTTTCCTTATGTAGGTGAAATAGCAGTTTTCCTTTGTATATGGCACTAGATTCGCCAAACTGAATTATTTTATTTTCATTAAAGCCATCTGTTGCTAATAGAAGTTCTTGGTGTGAAATTCTCGGATATATTATTCTTTGGTCTAACTATTCGGTGTCTCCTAAATAATCTTTTTTAATCCTTTGGAGTGCTTTTTCAACTTCTCTCATAGTCTTCCTCTCAAGAGACAACTCAGCAGTGCAAAACATAGCCACTTCCATGATCGATAGTATACATTTTCTTTTTGCAGCTAAGTCTTCCGGACAAGACTCAAGTAAAGTTACATCTGTTATTCTATCTACTCCATGAGGTAATGAGTATGACTCAAATACCCAGCGCCTCAAGTTCATTTCTCCATCAAACATTTCATCTGTGGGTTTCTTTCTGGTAAATGTTTCCATCCTGTACACATCAGTTTTTTCAGATATAATTCCCCTTGATCCATACTCTGTATATAAGACAGCAATGCATTATTAAAGAATAGCATTTTAAATTAGAAACGTCAGAGAAATAACATGCATACATGAATTGTATAATGCAAATATAAATCAAAATTGAAACATTACCTGGTGCCATATACCCAACAGTGGCCAAGTTTGAGGTTTGTACTGGAGAATCCTGGCAATCCAAGAGTTTGGCTATGCTGAAATCACTTACATGAGCGATCATACCATCATCTAGCAGGACATTGCTTGGTTTTAAATCACAGTGAACGATATATCTTGCATGAAGGTAAACCATAGCTGATGCAACTTCTATCATTATGTCAAGTCTTTGCAAGAGATTCAAAAAATAATTGTGAGTGTAAAGCCACTTGTCCAAGGACCCGTTAGGCATGTATTCTAGCACCAAGGCTTTGAAATCATCATCACAGCAACTGTTAATGAGTTTGACAATATTAGGATGATCGGTAGAGGACAATAACTTGGATTCATCCTGAAAACTCCTTAGTGCTTTTTCTGTATGCATATTGAAAACCTTTATTGCAACATTCTTCTCTTCTTTCATTGTTCCCTTGTAAACAGAACCAAAACCCCCAGTGCCAAGTAGGTTATTTTCACTAAATGCATCTGTTGCTAGTGCAATTTCTAAGCACAAAATTGTTCTTTTCGTTGGAAGAGGAGGTATCATGGTTTTTTGGCAGTACTGTTTTATCAACACATGTATCAGTAATAGCATATAATATGATGCAATCACTGGCAAAAAAATTTCAAGAAGAATAAAATGAGTTCTCTGAGTTCCTTCAGAGGTACCAGTTTTGCATGGTGAAACTTGCAATCGTGCAGCACCACACAGTGCTTTATTCATCACATATGATTGGGCAGTGAAATTAGCAAAGGGTCCTCCACTGGGAATTTCTCCTTGGAGTTCATTAGAAGACACGGTAAAATACTTAAGATAAAGGAGCTTTACCAAGGACTTGGGAATTACTCCAGAGAGGTTGTTACAAGAAAGATCCAAGAACTCTATGCTTACAGAGCCACTAAAAGATTCTGGAATAGAGCCTTCTAATTTATTTTCTGCTAAAGAAAGGTGCATAAGATCTTTGAGGTTACCAATGCTGTTAGGAATGTAACCGGATAACTGATTCTTTGACAAATCAATTTCAGTCACAACCCTCAAATTTTCAATTTCTAATGGAAGAGACCCCTGTAGAGAATTTGATGACATGTTTATGGACAGGATATACTCAAGGCTCCACAAGCTTGAGGGTATTGTGGAAGTTAATCTGTTAAAGCCCAAGCTGATATTCCTTAAAGCTGTAAGATTACCTGAGCATTCTGGGATTGATCCAGAAAGCTCATTACCACCTAAGAATAATTCCACCAAGCTGCTCAATTTACAAAGATCATACAAGATGGTACCATTTAATCTATTGTTTTGAAGGTGCAAACCTTGCAGATTTTGCAGTGTTCCAATTGTATTTGGAATAACACCAGTCAATCCATTTTTTCCCATCTCTAAGGCTATCAAGCTGCTTAAATTGCCATCTTCAGCAGGAATGATGCCCTTCAGATTGCAATCAGTAACCAAAAAGTACTCAAGAAAAGTGGAGAGATTACCAATGGACGTGGGGAGGATGGAATTGAGAGGATTTCCGGATAGCACAAACCTTCTCAAATGCCTGTTTTCTGTCAATGAAGAAATAAAATTTGATTCCACCATGGAGGATTCACTGGTTAAGTGATTATGAGCTAATTCAAGTCTCTGCAGATTTCTCAGATTGCCAATAGAATTGGGAATAATACCAGTAAATTTGTTATCAGACAAGTCCAAGAGAGTGAGCTTCGACGCATTAGAGATGGAGTTAGGGATTGTTCCCTGAAGTTCATTTCCCTGAAGGTGAAGCTCAACAAGATTTGGAAGGAAGAAGCCTAACATTGGTGGAAGGTTTCCTGAGAGGTGGTTTTGATACAGCCAGACAACTTGTAACATCGAGATATTGAAGATTGTTGATGGAATATTTCCACGCAAGATGTTATCATTAACTCTCAATGCCTCTAGGTTGGAAAGATTTCCAATCTCTGGTGGTAGTGCACCTGCACAATGCGGGAACCACCGATATTTACATTAACAATCAAATTCTGTAGTTTCCACTCACATTTCTTAACAATTATTGCATTAAGTATGAAGAGGAAAATATGTAATCATTCAACGAAGTTGTTGCCAGATCAAGCCTACATACAAAAGAAAATAAATAAACATGAAATTATAATGGACAATGTAAAGCAACCTTGCTAAAAGAGGCAATGGATGGATTCTAGCTCTGAAAAGATGCCATGATTTGGTCTTCTGTATGAAAAAAGTTCATTGACTAAGTTATCCCACTTGATTCCAACCTATACTTCTATCTCCTAAAGAAATGAGGTATTTAGCTGCACAATTTAATTAAGTGTTGATTACACTTAGTAATGCAGGGGATTTCTTTGTAATGCAAAACTCTCACAGCCATAACACTACCTCCAAGACAATACATCGTGTACTCGGGCTAGGCTAAGAGTATGCAAATTACCAAATCCACTCTCAACACTACAATGTTTATCCCCATGGTCCATTTTATGCCAAGGTCTATGCGATCAACCAGCACCAGTACAGATCTAGCAGAAAATTCAAACCTTTTTCAAAATGGGGTTTGTTTCAGGAGTTGGGACCTAAGCAAGCAGGTTCCTATTTGTAGCCTAACCATTAGATTATCAAAATCTCCATCCTCACCTCTTTCCATCCTTCCTACCAAGCAAAGCCTTAAAATGCTACACTAGAAAAGTATAATGTACCTGTCAAGTTGTTTTCACTGAGGTTTATTTCCACAAGCGATGTACAGTTACCAATACTGTGTGGTATCTGACCTGGATCAATTCAAGCAGTTCAAACACTAATAAGTATGATGTTATATCTAGGCAAACACTTTAAAAAGGCAAACAAAATTGCACCTGTAAGGTGATTATGTGAAATGCTTAGAATCTTTACATTGGTTAGATAACCTATTTCCCAAGGAATTGCACCTACAAAAACATTATCATCAAGATCAATCACCTCACGAACCATTTGCTTATTGTCTTATAATCCATTAGCTGAAACAGAACTTGCAAAAGAGAGAGAGAGAGAGAGAGAGAAGATTATAACATGCACCACAATGCATTTATCATCCCATTCGACGTAGACTGCACTACAATCCTCGCATACATGCAAATGAAACATTATTCCATGAGGCATAGATTTCAGATGCAATGTCAAATTCAAGATTATTAACATGTAAGTATCAGAGAGATCATGTACAATTGCTATCATTTCACTTTAGCCATTTTCCAATCCAAATCACAATCGTGGCAAGCTTATAATTTTTTTGGAGCCCCAGTCAGTCTACCCTTCAAATATTGCTCTATATATTTACCAAATGTAATATGAATATGATAGTAGCCAAAATCAATTATCTAGCAACCAATTTTATAATGAGATTATAAATTAAAGCTCTTGAATGAAATGTGTTTATGTGATAGCAGATCTGGAGCTTGCTACATTTCAAAGGCCAACCTTAGTGGCTTTTGGCAAGGACCAAACTTTCAAATTGAATTCTGCCTACTTAGGGAAACATCTAGCCAGAACAGAACAGAATTACTGAAGTTTAATTCTGACTGTCAAACCAGATATGTATAACAAATCAAGATGGTGGCATAAGCCAAATTCTAGTTTCTGCTTCACAATCCTGATACCTACTGATAATAAATGAAAAGAAAACCAAAAAAGATATGACAGGCAGCAATGAAGTTATCATCTAGGTTTTTATCTTTATTTTCATGATAAGGTTCTTCTCATTCTCTACCAAAGCTAAATGGGCATACAATGGGAGGTTTAGACTGAAAACATCACTATAAAGTTAGAGGTTACAGTAAAAATGGTCTGAGTGATAGTTGTCGTACCATCCAAGTTGTTATGGCCAAGACACAACATGTTGAGCATGGTTAAGTTCCCAAGTTCTGTTGGTATGGCTCCTGTGAAATTGTTAGAAGACAAGGATAGCAGAGTGAGGGAAGATAAGTTTCCAATGTGTGGAGGGATGGTACCCTTTAGACCCATGGAAGAAAGATTCAAGGCTATGACCCTCTGGGGTTGGCCACCGCAACTAACACCAGTCCAATTGCAAACAGAAGTTGCTGTAGTCCAATTGCTTGCCAAGATATTCTGGGTTTCGGGATCAATGCGGGCTTTCAACGCTAGAAGCGCAGACTGATCAGTGCTTATGGTTAATGAGTGAAGACGGGATATAGACAATATAAAGAAGTGAACTAACAACACCGAACTATGAAAGCAAGAAATCTCCATGACTGTAAGATTGAGAATACGAGGATGAAAAATGAGGCAAAACTGAAAAACAAATGGCCCCAATTATTGCAGGATGTACAGAATCAGAAAGGAATTTGGAGAATTGACCATAACAAATCACTGTTTTAGATCCTTCAAAAAACAAAAAAAAGGAAAAGAAAAGCAAACACTCAAGCCGAAAAGAAAAATACAAGAAAAAGGTCTGCCTTCGGTCATTCATTAAAACTCACACCTTTTCTTCCTAGAAATTAACACGAAGGATATCCGTCATTGCCTTTTTTTAATTATTATTTCTTTGCCTCCTTTCATGGAAGGATCAATTATTGACTTGAATCCATTCGTGAACCAAAACAAAGCAAAACCCTACTGTTGTTACAAAGGAATTATAATACAAAAATTTATATATTTTACACTAGACTAACACAAATTATCGTACTCTTCAGTGGATTGATTAATCTTCAGATAAGAAAAAGCTACTACAAAGTTAAATAATAGTAGTAGTAAGAGACTTACATCAGAACTTATATCCAGACAGAAGCTGAGATCCAGGATAACCAGACAATCAAACAAGTTCATGTTTGCACCTGGAAGAGAGATTACAACTATAACATCCACAAGTAAAAAAATTTCACCATGGACTGAATAGATTGATTATAGATTATTCTAGGATACATCTAACGTCCCCAAAAACCCTACACAAACAAAATACATATAAGGATCCCTTTGCTATACTATCACAGATCTTAAGAAAAAATCCATATTAATCATTTTATTACATTTATCCCGCATCAGATCATCTTATAACATATTTGTTGGTTGAGTTTACTGGCAAAATTCCTTTGTTTCAGTTTCCTGCAGTGTTCCAATGCTCATCAATTCATAGTTTAAACGAGGTAACAAAAGAAAGTTTTGAAAGTTACAACACAACGATGCACTCAGAACATTTTCCAATGGAAACAAAACAATCACTCTGTTGAATGCTGGTTCTAGGTATTTTGTTTGTGGCGACAAGTTGCATTCTCTAGGGGGAATGCAGCTTCAAGTAAATGTAGAAGGTGATCAAACAGCTTCGACTGCCAGTGCCCCAGAAGCACAGCCTGGAACTACACATCCGCAGCCTTCTTCCAAGAGTAACATTCCTTCAACTGTTATTCCCACTTCAAGCAGGTGCATCATTGATGGAATTGAATCTCTTGTAATAGCCTTCCTTTGTTTGACTGCTACAAAGCTGCTGTTCCTGTACCGGACATGAGAATAATGACCAGAATCATACAAGAAAAACACTTTTTACCATGTGATGATTGATGAATCACAAAAGCACTCTTCTGCACCCTGCTTCAGGCAGGAACCACCTGTTAACCTGTAATTTAGAAAAGCAGGAACAAGAAAGGAAAGGAAAAATCTCTGGTGTCATATTGAAGTCATCATTCCCTCCCACCTAGAAACTCTTCTTTGATCCTCACGAGCTTGGTTTCAACTTCCGTCATGGGCATTCTCTCCTTGGACGACTCTGCAGTACAACAACAGGCCACTTCCATGATAGATAATATGCATGTCTTCAAGGCAGCCAAGTCATTCTCATAAGATTGCAGCAAAGAGAAATCTACAATACTGTCTACTGCATAATGTAATGAAGAGCATATCCAACTCCTGAGGTTCATTTCTCCATTGAACATTTCATCTGTTGGCTTCCTTCCAGTAAATGTTTCCATCAGTAGAATACCGAAACTATAAACATCAGTTTTTACAGAAACAGTTCCAGTTGATTCATACTCTACATCAAATAGTAATAATGGATTAGTATAACATATCAACATAATGTATAATGTTCTGACATTTTGTACTTGAACATGATGAGAAACATTACCTGGAGCCATATATCCAGCAGTGGCCGTAGTCCTGGTTTTTGTTACGGCAATTCCCTCTCCTAAGCGTTTGGCAATGCTAAAATCAATAACATGTGCAACCATTTTTTTATCTAACAGAACATTGCTAGGATTTAAATTGCAGTGAATGACACCCATAGTATGGAGATAGCATAAAGCCGATGCCACCTCTATCATTGTATTAAGCTTTATCTTTGTCAAGATATTCCTAACAGAGATGTAATCATCGATGTTATTAAGCCACATTTCCGGAGATCGATTGGGTATGTACTCTAGCACCAAGGCTTTAAAACTAACGTCATTGCATATCATCAAGATTTTGACAACATTCCGATGGTGAACAAAGGACAGCGCTTCAGATTCAACTGCAAAACTCTCCCGCCCTCTTTTTGTTCGATTAAAAACCTTTATTGCTACAGTTGCCTTATTTGGGTAAAATAGCAGTTCTCCTTTGTATATGGCACTAGATTCGCCAAACTGAACTATTTTTCTTTCGTTAAAGCCATCTGTTGCTAATAGAAGTTCTTGGCGTGAAATACTCGGATATATATTTCTTTGGCCTAACCATTCAGTGTCTCCTAAATAATCTTTTTTGATCCTCTGGAGTGCTTTTTCAACTTCTATCATAGTCTTCCTCTCATGATACAACTCAGCAGTGCAAAACATAGCCACTTTCATGATTGATAGTATACATTTTCCCTTGGTAGCTAAGGCTTCCTGACCAGCCTCAAGTAAAGTTGTATCTGTTATTCTATCTATTCCATGAGGTAATTGTTGGATTATGCCCTTAGAACCATTCATTAGATGATTGACTTTGGCATTTTTATGTATCATGACATTTTTATTTATAGTTCATTATTATATTTGTCTTATAACTGCGTAATATAATCTTATATGATAATGTCCTTAGAATAGTAATAACACACTATTCTTAAAATATCCCTAGTCAAGTATTATTGTGAACAAGGATAACAATGATACGATAAGACTAGTATGTGGTTGACTGATGACCATTGTCATGGATATAGGATATCAAGTCATCACATAGGTACATGTTAGAGAACTATGTACTGGATCGACCCTCCATGAGAACGCTACGTGGATTGTTATATGAGTGTCATAAGCGATTCTCATAGTGATGATGGTGTATGTGATCCTTTGACTTGAGATCATCAGAGATCCCAACATAGAGAATTGCATACTTTAATGCTACTAGATGTCATTCGTAACAGGATGGACTATAAAGGTAGTAATTGGGTATGCCTTGATCTATGTAGAGGGATGTTGAGTGATCAAGATAGAATTTATCCCTCTTATATAACAAGAGTGATGTCTTGGGCCCTTTGATAGAGTGAGACTAAGAAATGCGTGGCCGTGCTCGAATAAGTCAATATGAGATATTGATTTTATTTGTTTATTTAGTCTACTCAGGAATCAAGAAACGCTGATTAGACTATACAAGTGTGACACATTCCATGACTTGTGTCTAATCAAGACATCAAAGGATAAAGGGATTAGACTACACGGTAACATCTATCACGAGTAAGGTTATGTCGAGTCATTGACATTCTCGTTACATGGGTAGCAATGATGTGTTGCTAGATACCGCTCATTGCCTGTGACAATTTTGTCATTGCCATTGTTTTGAGAACCTATTGGGTCGCACACTTAGAATGGATCAATGAGGAGCTTAATTAATCCTATTCTGAATTGGATTAAGGATATAACTAATCCTATTCTGAATTGGATTAGGGATATAACTAATCCTATTCTAAGTAGGATTAGAGTTCTGTTTGGTAGTAAATTTTAGGGTAAAATTTACTGCCTATAAAAGGATGTTTTCTGAAACATAGTCGCACAACAATAAGAAAAACAAAAAAATATTCTTTTAATCGAAGCTAGCAGTTCGGTTATAAAGAATCAAAAACACTCCTTAAGGCTTCTGATCGTGAGACGTTCAAGAGTCGTGAGATCCGTTCGTGTGGATACCATAGAGGCAGGAACGAAAGGTTGTTGCTTGTGACTCGATCAACGACAGAAATCAAAGAAAACTTTAGGTAAAATCTCGAAACCCTAATCAGGCAACCCTCCGAATCGATCCTGGTGGAGGCCGAATGATTTAAATTCCGCTGCATGTTTGTTTCGGTTTCCTTCAGTAATGACTCAACTACCCAGCGCCTCAAGTTCATTTCTCCGTCAAACATTTCATCTGTGGGTTTCTTTCTGGTAAATGTTTCCGACAGCAGAATACCAAAGCTATACACATCTGTTTCCACAGATACAATTCCTCTTGATACATACTCTATACATAAGACAACAATGCATTACTAAGGAATAGCTTTTTAAATTAGAAACGATAAGAAATTAAATGCGTACATGAATTATATAATGCAAATATAAATAAAAAAGAAACATTACCTGGTGCCATATACCCAACAGTGGCCATGGTTGAAGTTTGTGCTGCAGAATTCCGCCAAACTAAGAATTTTGCAATGCCGAAACCGCTTACATGAGCGACCATACCATCATCTAGCAGGACATTGCTAGGTTTTTGTGGAATTTGAGAATATGTTATTTCTGAATCTTGCTTGAATGATATAAAATTCTAAGGATTATACAGCTACTATTAAGAAGTAAATAGGAAACTAAATAAGTCTAAATCTAATCCCCATAATTGAGGAATTGTCTAATCTTAATTCTAGGGATACAGATATTTACACATTTAATATAGTTGACTTTTCCACACTCCCCCTCAAGCTGGCTTGAAGATATCTTCCATGGCAAGCTTGCTCACTAGATTTTCAAACTGCTTCTTGTGCAATCCCTTTGTAAGAACATCAACAACTTGGTCACTTGTTGGTATATATGGCATGCAAATTATTCCATTGTCAAGCTTCTCTTGGATAAAATGCTTATCTACTTCTACATGCTTCGTTCTATCATGGAGCACTGGATTGTGAAAAATAAAGATTGCAGCTTTGTTATCACAGTAGAGCTTTATAGGTGAGGAATTAGAAACCTTCAAGTCTTCAAGTAGTCTTTTAATCCACATTACCTCACAAATCACATGGGCTATTGAACGAAACTCAGCCTCGGCACTACTTCTGGCTACTACATTCTGTTTCTTACTTCTCCAAGTGACAAGGTTTCCTCCCACAAATGTGCAATAGCCTGAAGTTGATCTCCTATCGGTAATACTTCCTGCCCAGTCTGCGTCAGTATAGGCTTCTACTTGTAGGTGTCCATGGTTTTTGAAGAGCAATCCCTTTCCAGGTGTTCCCTTTAGGTATCTTAGGATTCTGTAGGTAGCTTCAAAGTGTTTTGAGCTGGGTGAATGCCTAAACTGACTTACCACACTTACTGCAAAAGCTATATCAGGTCGTGTATGTGCTAAATAGATGAGTCTACCCACAAGTCTTTGGTATTTCTCTCTATCCACCACATCTTTGGTTTCAGCAGGCTGAAGTTTCAAGTTGGGCTCTATTGGGGTTTCAGCTATCTTGCAACCAAGCATTCCTATCTCACTAAGCAGGTCTAGGACATACTTACGTTGGCTAACAAAGATACCCTCCTTTGATCTTGCAAATTCCATACCAAGGAAGTACTTTAAGGCCCCCAAATCCTTTATCTCAAAATCATGTGCAAGTTTTCTCTTAAGTTCTCCAATTGCTGCACTATCATCACCAGTTATTATTATATCATCCACATACACAATTAAAATAGCTAGTTTACCGTTTCTAGAGTGCTTGAAGAACATTGTGTGGTCAGCTTGACTCTGAATATAACCATAGCTCTTCACTACATTTTCAAACCTTTCAAACCATGCTCTTGGTGATTGTTTAAGACCATACAAGGATTTTTTCAATTTGCACACCTTGTTGGTTTCGAGGTTTTTCTCAAATCCAGGTGGGAGGTCCATAAACACTTCTTCCTCTAAATCTCCATTAAGAAAGGCATTTTTTACATCAAGTTGGTGTAGAGACCAATTGAAACTCACTGCTAAAGAGAGAAGTACCCAGATTGAGTTTATTTTTGCAACTAGAGCGAAGGTCTCTTGGTAGTCAATGCCATAAGTTTGAGTGAACCCCTTGGCAACAAGTCTTGCCTTGTACCTCTCTATGCTCCCATCTGCCTTACACTTCACAGTGAAGACCCATTTACATCCTACAGTTGTCTTGCCTCTTGGTAGCTCCACAATCTCCCAAGTCCCATTCTTTTCAAGAGCATCCATCTCTTCCTTCACTGCTAACTTCCAATCCGGATCACCTAGGGCATCCTGAATAGATCTTGGTACATGCAAGTTAGAAATATTTGAAAGGAATGCTTTGTGGTTATTGGACAACTTTTGATACAACAAATATTTTGCAATAGGATGATTGGTACATGATCTTACTCCTTTTCTGTTAGCAATTGGGACATCTAGATCAGAAAAATCAGTATTTGGAGACTCAATGGAAGAAACTAAAGGAGCAATTTTAGGATTAACCTGAGTTTGAGGAGGAGGAGGACTATCCCTCGAAGATTCTGGCTGAACAGGTGCTAAAGAAATAATTGGATCAATAATATTTTTATGAGATTTCCTCCTAGTGTAAACTTGAAGCTCAATATTTGGATTATGTGAATCCGTTTGAAGTAATTCTCCCCCTGTTTCAGATTCTTCAATAGTTGGCACCTGTTGACTAAGAGAGTCCTTGTTTTCATTATTTTTAACATCCATTTCCTTAAATTGTTTAATAGACTGAATTGGTGACTCAATGAGACTTGGTAGTGGTGTAGAGAATTTCCAAAAATTATCTTCTTCTTCTTTATTCTCCCCCTGAAGAAGATTTTTGCTGAAATAAGGTTGATTTTCTAGAAAAGTGACATCCATAGTTATGTGAATTTTCTTTGTCAAAGGATTAAAACACTTATACCCCTTTTTATTTGGAGCATAGCCAATGAAAACACATTTTTCAGCTTTAGGATCCAATTTGGATCGAAAAATTTGGGGAATATAAACAAAGCAAGTGCATCCAAAAATTTTTAAAGGTAAATCAGAGTATAAACGAAATGTTGGGAAGTATTTTTTGAGAGTATTCAAAGGTGTTTTAAAATGTAAGACACGAGTTGGCATCCTATTGATTAAGTAAGATGCAGTCAACACAGCATCTCCCCAAAGGTATTTTGGAATGTTCATAGAAAACATGATAGCTCTAGCTACCTCAAGTAAATGCCTATTTTTCCTTTCAGCTATTCCATTTTGCTGGGGTGTGTCCCGACATGTAGATTGGTGTAAAATACCTTTTTCTTTTAAAAAATTTCCCAAACATTCATTAAAGTACTCAGTTCCATTATCTGTTCAAAGGATGCAAATTTTTGTTTTGAATTGGGTTTCAATCATGCAATAAAAATCTTTGAAAAGTTTTTCTACATCAGATTTTTTTCTTAGTAAGTAAACCCAACACAATCTAGTGTGATCATCGATAAAAGTTATGAACCTTTTTCCAAACAAGGTGGTAACCTTTGAAGGTCCCTAAACATCAGTATGAAACAAGTAAAATGGTTTTGATGGACTATAAGGTTTTGAAATATATTTAACTCGATGATCTTTAGATAAAAGACAGCTTTCACATTGAAAAATAGAGCAATCCACTCCTTTAAACAAATTAGGAAATAAATGTTTTAAATAAGGGAAACTAGGATGTCCTAACCTAAGATGCGATTGCATTATTTTATCAGAAATAGAATTTGAACTGGTACTACTAAGCCCTTAAGCATTTTTATTACCTAGGAAATCCTCACTGAAATAGTAAAGCCCATTTATTTCTCTAGCACTGCCAATCATCTTCCCTGAGTTTTGGTCCTGAAATTGACAAAGAGAGTCAAAAAAGATAACACGACAGTTGGAATCCTTTGAGAGTTTACTGACAGATAAAAGATTACAAGCAAGTTTAGGAACATGAAGTACAGATTTAAGATCAATACTGTCAGAAAGTTTAACATAACCTTTGCCTGCAATAGGTGAAAAACTACCATCTGCTATTCTTATTTTTTCATTACCAGAACAGGGAGTGTATGAACTAAATAGATTAGACAGGTTAGTCATATGATCGGATGCTCCT
Organism: Heritiera littoralis; assembly: GCA_031772115.1. Lineage (NCBI taxonomy): Eukaryota > Viridiplantae > Streptophyta > Magnoliopsida > Malvales > Malvaceae > Heritiera > Heritiera littoralis. The sequence goes on along the minus strand of JAPDPK010000010.1, from coordinate 9,989,282 downwards.
GAATCAATGATCCATGGAGTAGAATTAAAGACACTGGATAGTGCTAATGGATTTCTACCTGAATGAGCCAATGAACTATTAGATGTACCAGATGTCGGATTGGACTTTAGTAGTTTCAGGATTTGATTGAGCTGCTCTTTGTTGAAGGAACCCATATTTGCTTCATTGGCAAAGGCTTGTGATCGCTTCTGCTTCGGCTTCCAATTTGTTGGTTTTCCATGGATATGCCAACAAGTTTCTTGAGTATGGCGTGGTTTGTTGCAATGGTCACACCACACTCGAGGCTTGTCATCAATCTTACGCAAATCAGGGACATTTTGTCCACCAACATTAGCTTCTGTAGTGACCAATGTAGAGTTCTTGATCAGACTACTGGTGCGGGGAGTAGAATTTACAACTGAAGTAGAACCTGACATGCTAGTAAAAAACAACAGCGGCTCTTGGAAAAATATGGTGATTTAGGGTTTGGCAAGAAAGAAAAGTTCTTGATGAGAGAGTGGCTATGAAGGCCTAAGGTAAAAAAATCAGCAATGAAGGCTAAAGAAGAAACTGTAGAAAAATCAACAATGAAGGCTGAAAAAGTGACTGATTTCCAAGAAAAAAAACCTAAAGCTCTTGATACCATGTGGAATTTCAGAGTATTTTACTTCTGAATCTTGCTTGAATGATACAAAATTCTAAGGATTATACATAGACCTAGCAATTTGTGTCAAAAATTCGTTTTCGTGTCATGTAAAATCGTGTTCGTGTCGTATTCGTGTCGTGTATTCATGTCAAAAATTCGTGTCGACACGGAAAACTCAAAATGTTATTTTTAGCTTTTACCACATTCATATATTAATTTTACTTAATTTTAATCCCGTGTCATCTCGTGTCACTTCGTGTCATTTATTCGTGTCGTGTCTAAGATTGCCAAGTCTAATTATATACAGCTACTGTTAAGAAGTAAATAGGAAACTAAATCAGTCTAAATCTAATCCCCATAATTGAGGAATTGTCTAATCTTAATTCTAGGGATACAGATATTTACACATTTAATATAGTTGACTTTTCCACAGTTTTAAATCACAGTGAATGATATGTTTTTCATGAAGGTAAACCATAGCTGATGCAACTTCTATCATTATGTCAAGTCTTTGCAAGAGATTCAAAAAATAATTGTGAGTGTAAAGCCACTTGTCCAAGGTCCCATTAGGCATGTGCTCTAGCACCAAGGCTTTGAAATCATCATCACAGCAATTGTTAATGAGTTTGACAATATTAGGATGATCAATAATGGACAATAACTTGGATTCATACTCAAAACTCCTTAATGATTTTTCTGTATGCATATTGAAAACCTTTATTACAACATTCTCCTCTTTCATTGTTCCCTTGTAAACAGAACCAAAATCCCCAGTGCCAAGTTGGTTACTTTCACTAAACCCATCGGTTGCTAGTGCAATTTCTAGGTGCAAAATTGTTTTTGTTGGAAGAGTACCTATCATGGAATTTTGGCAGTAATATTTTACTGACACAAGGATCAGTAATAGCACACAATATGATGCAATCACTGGAAAAAAACACAAGAAGAAAAAGAGTTCTCTTCTTTCCTTTGGAGGTACCATTTTGGCATGGTGGAACTTGCAATCGCGTTGCACCACAGAGTGCTTTATTCATAACATATGATTGGGCTGTGAAGTTAGCAAATGGTCCTCCACTGGGAATTTCTCCAAGAAGTTCATTGGAAGACACATTAAAATACTTTAGATAAAGGAGATTTACCAAGGACTTATGAATCACACCAGAGATGTTGTGACAAGAAAGATCCAAGAACTCTAAGCTCACAGAACCATTAAAAGATTCTGGAATAGAGCCTTCTAATTTATTTTCTGCTAAAGAAAGATACACAAGATCTTTGAGGTTACCAATGCTGTTAGGAATGTAACCTGATAACTGATTCTTTGACAAATCAATTTCAGTCACAACCCTCAAATTTTCAATTTTCAATGGAAGAGACCCTTGTAGAGAATTTGATGACATGTTTATGGCCAGGATGTACTCTAGGCTCCACAAGCTTGAAGGCATCATGAAAGTTAATCTATTAAAGCCTAAGCTGATATATCTTAGAGCCGTAAGATTACCTAAGCATTCTGGTATTGATCCAGAAAGCTCATTATATCGAAGAATATTTCCACCAAGCTGCTCAATTTACAAAGATCATACAAGATGGTTCCTTTTAGCCTATTGTTTTGAAGGTGCAAACCTTGCAGATTTTCTAGTCTTCCGACTGTATTTGGAATAATGCCAGTCAATCCATTTTTTCCCAGCTCTAAGGCTATCAAGCTGCTTAAATTGCCAGTTTCAGCCGGAATGATGCCCTTAAGTTTGCAATCAGTAACCAAAAAGTATTCAAGAAAAGTGGAGAGATTACCAACAGACACGGGGAGAATGGAACCAAGAGGATTGCCTGATAGCACAATCCTTCTCAAATGCCCATTATCTGTCAATGAAGAAAAAAAGTTTGATTCCACTGTGGAGGATTCACTGGTTAAGTAATTATATGCTAATTCAAGTCTCTGGAGATTTCTCAGACTGCCAATGGAGTTAGGAATGATGCCAGCAAAGAAGTTATCAGACAAGTCCAAGACAGTGAGCTGGGATGCATTAGAGATGGAGCTAGGGATTGTTCCCTGAAGTTCATTATCATGAAGCTGAAGCTCAACAAGATTTGGAAGTAAGATGCCTAACATTGGTGGAAGGTTTCCTGAAAGGTAGTTTTCATGCAGCCAGACAACTTGTAACGTTGAGATATTGAAGATTGTTGATGGAATAATGCCCCTTAAAATGTTATTATTAACCCTCAATGCCTTTAGGTTGGAAAGATTTCCAATCTCTGGTGGTAGTGCACCTGCACAAAGCAGGAATCACCAACATTTACTTTAACAACTGAATCCTGCAGTTTCTACTCACATTTCTTAACGGTTATTGCATTAAGAAGTATGAAGAGGAAGAAATTTAATCATTCAATGAAGTTGTTTCCAGATCAAGCCTATCTACAAAAGAAAATAAATAAATAAATAAATAGGAACTTACAATGGACAACATAAAGCAACCTCCATAAAAGAGGCAATGGTGGATTCTAGCTCCAGAAAAGATGCCATGATTTGTCTTTTCTATACGATAAAAGTACACATACTAAGTTGTCCTACTTGATTCCAACCTATATTTCTATCTCCTAAAGAAATGAGGTATTGAGCTGTGCAAATTTAATTTAGTCTGATTACACCAAGTAATGCAGGGGATTTCTTTGTAATGCAATATTCTCACAGCCATAACCCTACCTCCATGACAGGACATTGTATACTTAGACTCAGCTAAGAGTATGCATATTATCGAAGGATAATAATACATTACCAACTCCTACTCTCACCGACACATCTTTTATGCCCATGGTACATTTTATGCCCAGATCTATGTGATCAACCTCCACCAATAGTCCAGTACATATCAGCAGCAAATTCAAACCTTATCAAGATGGAGTTTGTTTGAAGAGTTGGGACCTAAGCAAACAGATTCATAATGCTCAGCGAAAAGAGTGTAATGTACCTGTGAAATTGTTAGAAGACAAGGATAGCAGAGTGAGGGAAGATAAATTTCCAATTTGTGGAGGCATGGTGCCGTTTAGACCCATGGAAGAAAGATTCAGGGCTATGACCTTCTGGGGTTGGCCACCGCAAGTAATACCAATCCAATTGCAAACAGAAGTAGCTGTAGTCCAATTGTTTGCCAAGATATGCTGAGTTTCGGGATTGATATGGGCTTTCAAGGCCAGAAGCGCAGACTGATCAGTTGTTAATGAATAAAGATGGGGTATAAACAATATAAAGAACTGAACCAACAACACTAAACTATGAAAGCAAGAAATCTCCATGACTGTAAGATTGAGAAATGGATGCTTATGACAACGGAGGAAGAGAAATGAGACAAAACTGAAAAACAAATGACCCTAATTATAGCAGGACATACAGAATCAGAAAGAAAATTGGAGGATTGACCATAAATAGACTGGATTTTACTGCCTTAGGGATGGAGGCCTGAAGAGTTAAGATGCAGGTTCTGCTCTTTCTTCTTTATCTAGGATCTTGTCTTTGCATGCAACTGACCCATCCCGCCTATCTCTCTAAGGCATTTAGCGTGCAGTGGGATAGTGAAGGATTGGTTTTGATACTACTTGTCAGCAAAACCAGCTTGTTAGAGTTAACAGCGCCAACCTGACCTTCCTTTAGTATTCCATGTGAGATCGAAGCACTCTGGTTACCATTCTTTCAAGCGCTTGTTGTGACAATAAGCAGCACCAAAAACATTAATCCATTAAACTGAGGCTAATGCCCTCTGCTGTACATAACCAAACAGATTTCTCTGCAGCCGTCAAACCTCAATTAGATCAATACTAGGAACTAGGAAGAACAAAGTGACAGAGGGGGAGTTAGAGATCAACAAGGTTGGCTGGTGAGCTATAGAGGCGAAAAGGGGGAGCACAGGTTGTGAAACAAATCACAGTTTATGATCCTTCAGAAAAAAGGGCAATCACTAAAGCATTAGAAAGCAAGAAAACTGTCACGCCTTTTTCTTACTGGGTGGAAATTAACACGAAGGATATCCATCATTACCTCTTTTTTAATTATTATTTCATCAATTATTGACTTAAAGCCATTCATGAACCTAATCAAAGCAAAACATTGTATTATTGCTGAGAATTAAAATACCACTCATCGGCGGATTGATTGGCTTTCAGATAAGAAAAAGCTAATTAAAAATTAGTTAAATAATAGTGGTAGTAAGAGACTTACATCAGAACTTCAATTCAGACGGAAGCTTAGACCCAACTTCACAAATGACCCTGATAACCAGAAGGCAAACAAGTTCATGTTTGCACCTGGAAGAGAGATTACAACTACAGAATCCACAAACTGGAGGAGCTAAGCTTGGACTTGAAGGAGTTTGTGTTTGGCGATGTTTACAAGCTGCTGAAGCTACAAAGCCTGGAATAGAACACCTCCCACAGTTCCACTGCCCCCTCCGAAACATGAGATCGAAACACTTTATGAGATTACAGAAAATTAAGTTTTTACTTTATTTTTCTTCCTTTCTTCTCTACCAGGCTTGAATTACACTTCATAGACGGTCCGTTAGACACGAGGATGACAAATTAGAAAATTGATACAAAAAAATACAACAGATATAACATAAAATTTAATAAAAATTGTACATGAATTTTTTAAAAATTTAAAAAAAATTCTGTATTTTGAGTGTCAAACAAATAATTTTACGTGAATACCGTGAGAAGAGAAGAAAAAAATTTCAACATTAGCTAAAAGATTGATTATAGATTATTTTAGGATATATACAGTGTCCCTAAAAAACCCTACGCCAAATGCATATAAGGACTGGTTTGACTCTTTTGTCACCTTTATCATCTTGGGAGGTATTCAAGTCAGACCAAACAGAGTTTGGATCATCTTAGTATTAACAGATTTATTGGTTTACTGACAAATTTCCTTTGTTTTTGTTTCCTGCAGTGCTCCAATACTCATCATATAAACGAGGTAACAAAGGAAAGTTTTGAAAGTTGCAACACAACAGATGCACTCAGAACATTTTCAAATGGAAAATCAACAATCACGCTGTCGAATGCTGGTAATAGGTATTTTGTTTGTGGCGACAGGTTGCATTGTCTGGGGGGAATGAAGCTTCAAGTAAATGTAGAAGGCGATCAGATAGCTTCCACCGTTGGTGCCCCTGAAGCCCGGCCTGGAACTGCAATTCCGCAGCCTTCTTCCAAGAGCAACAATCCATCAACTGTTATTCCCACTTCAAGTGGGTGCACCATTGCTGGACTTAAATCTCTTGTAATAGCTGCCTTCCTATGTTTGATTGCTACAAAGTTGCATTTTCTGTACCATATACGATATCAAAGTTGCTTTGCATAGTTTAATTTTAGGCAGATTATTATATGTGGATTTTTTCCTTGAAAGGATGCAACATAAGAAGGTGATCATCATTCACGGCTAAGTCGACCGATTTCATCGACACTATGCTTGAACGATGATAGCTTATATATGCTTGAACGATGAATGCTATTTAAAATTTAAAATATAACTAGATAACTCTCGTCCGTTGGTACACGTAGTTAAACTCAAAGGATAAACTGCAAGATTAATTGTCAGACTTAAATGCCAATGCATTTTTTGAAAAATTTAGCAACTTGAGCAAAATCTAAATTCACTACAATATTAGCATATCTGATATTAAACATACGGTTGTCGTTCAAGACAATAATGATGTAATGATGAGTGCATCTAGTTGTGGTGATAAGTTGCATTGTCTGGGGGGAATGAAGCTTCAAGTAAATGTAGAAGGCGGTCGAACAGCTTCGACAGTTGGTGCCTGCCTCAGAAGCACAGCCTGGAACTACACACTTCCGCAGTCTTCTTCCAACAACAACAATCCTTCGACTGTTATTCCCACGTCAAGTGGGCGCACCATTGATGGACTTGAATCTCTTTTAATATAGCCTTCCTATGTTTGACTGCTACAAAGTTGCTGTTCCTGTACCAGACATGAGAATAATGTTCATGGCTAAGCACCATTACTGCATATGATATCAAAGTTGTTTTGAATTGTTGCATATCAATGAAGAGTTAATTCTTTCTCTTTTACTTTTATGTGGATTCTTTGAAAAGTATTTACAACATGATCAGAGAAGTTCTTCCTCCATTTCCAAGCCAAAAAGTTTCTGCACCATGATCAGAGAGGATCTTGCTCAACAACTGTAGCAATTTCCCACGTTGAATTGATCAACGACCAAAGTTTGGAGAAACGTCAAAACAATTTCCCACTTTGCACCTTACTCAAAAAGGTAACAAGCCGATAATTGGAGTTGATAAGAATAAGGTTTATTATTTCTGCAATGCTTAAGGAGTGATGTATGTTTTCTATAAAAAAAAAAGAAGGATAGAGATGTATATCGGTTATGAATTAATGAACAAAATCATACCAGAACAACATGTTTTATTTGTTAACGTAATATTACAATTAATGTTACAATCAATTGTAATATTACAGTTGACTTAGATTAATTGATTACAATTGATTAAAAAAATGTTAACGTAATATTACAATTAATGTTACAATCAATTGTAATATTACAGTTGACTTAAACTAATTGATTACAGTTGACTAATTGATTACGATTGATTTTAGGACTTAATTATATGATTGATTACGATTTTATTTCCTGATTGTATTTCTTTTATTGTCATATTCTATTGCCTATACAAAAGCCTTTAACTTTCTTGTAATACATCATCAAAAATACAATTCTTTTTTTCATTCTCTCTTTTTTCTTTATCTCTTTCTTTTATAATTCTTTACATTATCATGTAATGAATCACAAAAGCAATCTTCTGCACCCTGTTTCGGACAGGAGCCACCTGTTAATCTGTAATTTAGAAAAGCAGGAACAAGAAATGAAAGGAAAAATCTCTGGTGTCATATAAAAGTCATCATTACCTCCCACCTAGAAACTTTTCTTTGATCCTCACGAGGTTCGTTTCAACTTCTGTCATAGTCATTCTCTCATCGGACGACTCTGCAATACAACAACAGGCCACTTCCATGATTGATAATACACATGTCTTCAAAGCAGCTAAGTCATTCTCATGAGATTGCAGCGAATTGAAATCTACAATATTGTCTAATGCATGAGGCAATGAAGAACATATCCAACGCCTGATGTTCATTTCTCCGTAAAACATTTCATCTGTTGGCTTCTTTCTGGTAAATGTTTCGATCAGTAGAATACCAAAGCTATAAACATCAGTTTTTTCAGAAACAGTTCCACTTGATTCATACTCTACATCAAAATAGTAATAATGCATTAGCATAACACATCCAACATAACGCATGATGTTCTGATATTTTGTACTGGACATGAAGAGACATCACCTGGAGCCATATATCCAGCAGAGGCCATAATCCTGGTTTTTGTTGCGGCGATTCTTTGGCCTAAGCGTTTGGCAATGCTAAAATCAGTAACATGTGCAACCATTTCCTTATCTAGCAGAACATTGCTAGGTTTTAAATTGCAGTGAATGACACGCATAGTATGAAGATAGCACAAAGCTGATGCCACATCTATCATTGTATAAAGCTTTGTCGAGATATTCCTAAAAGAGATGTCATCATCGATGTTATTAAGCCATTCTTCCAGAGATCCATTGGGTAAGTACTCTAGAACCAAGGCTTTAAAATTAATATCATTGCACTTCATAAAGATTCTGACAACATTCCGATGGCGAATACTGGACATCACTTCAGCTTCAACTGCAAAACTCTCCCGCCCTTTTTTTGTTCGATTAAAAACCTTTATTGCAACATCCTTATACCACCATAGCCGTTTTCCTTTGTATATGATACTAGATTCCCCAAACTGAACTATTTTACTCTCATTAAAGCCATCTGTTGCCAATAGAAGTTCTTGGCGTGAAATAGTAGGATACATTTGTTTTTGGTCTAACCATTCAGTGTCTTCTGAATACTCTTTTTTTATCCTCCGGAGTGCATTTTCAACTTCTGTCATAGTGCTCCTCTCAACAGACAACTCAGCAGTGCAAAACATAGCCGCTTTCATGATTGATAGCATACATTTTCTTTTAGCAGCTAAGGCTTCCTGACCAGCCTCAAGTAGAGTTACATCCGTTATTCTATCTACTGCTTGAGGTAATGATAATGACTCAAGTACCCAGCGCCTCAAGTTCATTTCTCCATCAAACATTTCATCTGTGGGTTTCTTTCTGGTAAATGTTTCCATCAGTAGAATACCGAAGCTATACACATCTGTTTTTTCAGATATAATTCCACTTGATCCATACTCTATACATAATATAACAATGCATAATTAAATAATAGCATTCTAAATTAGAAACGTCATAGAAATCACATGCATACAAGAATTATATACTGCAAATATAAATCAAAATATAAACATTACCTGGTGCCATATACCCAACAGTGCCCATGGTCGAGGTTTGTTCTACAGCATTCTGCCTACCTAAGAGTTTGGCAATGCTGAAATCACTTACATGAGCGACCATACCTTCGTCTAGGAGAACATTGCTAGGTTTTAAATCACAGTGAATGAAACGTCTTGCATGAAGGTAACCCATAGCTGATGCAACTTCTATCATTATGTCAAGTCTTTGCAAGAGATTCAAAAAATAATTGTGAGTGTAAAGCCACTTGCCCAAGGTCCCGTTAGGCATGTATTCTAGCACCAAGGCTTTGAAATCATCATTGCAGCAACTGTTAATGAGTTTGACAATATTAGGATGATCAGTAGCGGACAATATCTCAGATTCATTCTTAAAACTCCTCAATGCTCTTTCTATATTCATATTAAAAACCTTTATTGCAACATTCTTCTCCTCTTTCATTGTTCCCTTGTAGACAAAACCAAAACCCCCAGAGCCAAGTAGGTTACTTTCACTAAATCCATCTGTTGCTAGTGCAATTTCTAAGTACAAAATTGTTCTTTTTGTTGGAAGGGCTATCATGCTTCTTTGACGGTACAGTTTTACCAACACAAGTCTTATTAGCATATAACATGATGCAATTATTGGCAATAAAATCTTAAGAAGAAGAAAAGGAGTTCTCGATGTTCCTTTGGAGGTACCAATTTTATTGCACGGTGAAACTTGCAATCGGGCTGCACCACAGAGTGCTTTATTCATCACATATGATTGGGCTGTGAAATTAGTAAAGCATCCTCCACTGGGAATTTCTCCTTCGAGTTCATTAGAAGACACATTAAAATACTTAAGATAACGAAGCTTTACCAAGGACTTAGGAATTACTCCAGAGAGGCTGTTACAAGAGAGATCCAAGAACTCTAAGCTTATAGGAGCAATAAAAAATTCTGGAATAGAGCCTTTTAATTTATTTTCTGCTAAAGAAAGATACACAAGATCTTCGAGGAAACGAATGCTGAGTGGAATGTAACCTGATAACTGATTCTTTGACAAATCAATTTCAGTCACAACCCTCAAATTAGCAATTTCTAAAGGAAGAGACCCCTGTAGAGAATTTGATGACATGTTTATTGCCAGGACATACTCAAGGGTCCACAAGCTTGAGGGTATAGTGGAAGTTAATCTGTTAAAGCCTAAGCTGATATTTCTTAGAGCTGTAAGATTACCTAAGCATTCGGGTATTGATCCAGAAAGCTCATTACCATCTAAGAATAATTCCACCAAGCTGCTCAATTTGCAAATATCATACAAGATGGTTCCTTGTAATCTATTGTTTTGAAGGTGCAAACCTTGCAGATTTTGTAGTCCCCCAATTGTATTTGGAATTATACCAGTCAATCCATTTTTTCCCAGCTTTAAGTCTATCAAGCTGCTTAAATTGCCGATTTCAGCGGGAATGATGCCCTTAAGTTTGCAATCAGTAACCACAAAGTGTTCAAGAAAAGTGGAGAGATTACCAATGGACACGGGGAGAATGGAACTGAGAGGATTTCCTGATAGCACAATCCTTCTCAAATGCCTGTTATCCGTCAATGAAGAAATAAAATTTGATTCCACTGTAGAGGATTCACTGGTTAAGTTATTATAGGCTAATTCAAGTCTCTGGAGATTTCTCAGACTGCCAATAGAATTAGGAATAATGCCAGTAAAGAAGTTATCAGACAAGTCCAAGACAGTGAGCTTGGATGCATTAGAGATGGAGCTAGGGATTGTTCCCTGAAGTTCATTTCCCTGAAGCTGAAGCTCAACAAGATTTGGAAGGAAGAAGCCTAACATTGGTGGAAGGTTTCCTGAAAGGTGGTTTTCATACAGCCGGACAACTTGCAACGTTGAGATACTGAAGATTGTTGACGGTAGAGCGCCTGCACAAAGCGGGAATCACCAACATTTACTTTAGCAACAGAATTCTGCAGTTTCTACTCACATTTCTTGACAATTATCGCATTAAGAAGTATGAAGAGGAAGAAATTTAATCATTAAATGGGGTTGTTTCCAGATCAAGCCTACCTACAAAGAAAATAAATAAATATGAACTTATACTGGAAACATAAAGCAACCTCCATAAAAGAGGCAATGGTGGATTCTATTTCTAGCTCCAGCAAAGGTGCCATGATTTGTCCTTCTATACGATAAAAGTTCACATACTAAGTTACCCTACTTGATTCCAACCTATATTTCTATCTCCTAAAGAAATGAGGTATTGAGCTGTGCAATTTTAAAGTGTGATTACACCTAGTAATGCAGAGGATTACTTTGTAATGGAATATTCTCACAGCCATAACTCTATCTCTATGACAGGACATAGTATGCTTAGACTCAGCTAAGAGTATGCAAATTACCAAAGGATTATAATCCATTACCAACTCCTACTCTCACCGGCACATCTTTTACCCCCATGGCACATTTTATGCCAAGATCTATGTAATCAACCAGCACCACTAGTCCAGCACATATCAGCAGCAAATTCAAACCTTTTCAAGATGGAGTTTGTTTGAAGAGTTGAGCCTAAGCAAACAGATTTATAGTGCTGAACTAGAAAAGTCTAATGTACCTGTGAATTGGTTAGAAGACAAGGATAGTAGAGAGATGGAAGATAAGTTTCCAATGTGTGGAGGGATTGTGCCCTTTAGACCCATGGAAGAAAGATTCAAGGCTATGACCCTCTGGGGTCGGCCACTGCAAGTTATGCCAATCCAATTGCAAACAGAAGTAACTGTGGTCCAATTGTCTGCCAAGATATTCTGAGTTTCAGGATTGATATGGGCTTTCAAGGCCAGAAGCGCAGACTGATCAGTGGTTATGTTTAATGAGTGAAGACGGGGTATAGACAGTATAACGAAGTGAACTAACAACACCAAGCTATGAAAGCAAAAAATCTCCATGGCTGTAAGATTGAGAAATGGACGCGTATGACAATGGGGGAAGAGAAATGAGACAAAAATGTAAAACAAATGGCCCCAATTATAGAAGGATGTAAAGAATCAGAAAGGAAATTGGAGGGTTGACCATAACTAGACTGGATTTTACTGCCTTAAAGTTCCAACGGAGGTAGAACTGATAATTCATTTATATAATTTGTTTTCGTACAACGTAAAACATAAAAATTTTGTGCGAATATGTTAAACACAATTTGTTTAGCTTTTTTTCATATTTATATACAATTTTTTTACTATGTTTTAACTTAAATCATTTTTATATCATTTTCGTATTATATCATCGTATTTGTCTAAACTTGTCAAATATAAGGGGAGGTCTAGAAAGCTAAGATGCAGTTTCTATTCCTTTCTGTTTTATCAAGGATCTTGTCTATAAGCAATACCAAGAACATTAATCCATGAAACTGGGGCTATTTCCCTCTGCTGCACAAGATTACCAAACAGATTTTCCAGCAGTCCTCAAATCTCACTCAGATCAATACTAGGAAGAACAAAGAAAAAGTGACAGAGGGGGAGTTAGAGATGAACAAGGTTGGCTGATGAGTTAAGAGTAAAGGTCTGCTTTGGCCCATGCCAGGCGTTAAATGAATATTCATTTCAGTTCACACATTTTCTTCCTGGAAATTAACACCAAGAATATCCATCATTGACTTTTATTATTATTACATCTTTGCCACCTTTCCAGGAAGGATCAATCATTGACTTAAAGTCATTCATGAACCAAAACACACGAAAATTTGTATATTTTACACCATACCAACATAATTTTACCTAATACAAACAGAAATATATATACAATTTATATATCTAGTTCCAATAGGACTCATCAGCAGATTGATCAGCCTTCAGAAAAAAACAGCTATCCAAAATTAGTTAAATAATAGTGGTAGTAACAGACTTACATCAGAACTTCAATCCAGATAGAAGCTTAGATCCAAGATAACCAGAAAAGCAAATAAGTTCATATTTGCAGCCGGAAGAAAGATTACAACAACATCCACCAGCTGGAGCAGCCGCGTGTTTGGACTTGAATGAGTTTGGCGATGTTTACAAGTTGCTGAAGCTACAAATCCTGAAATGGAACACCTCCCACAGTTCCACTGCTCCCTTCAAAAGATGGGATCCGAAAACTGTATGACATGACCTTCTCCCTGTGATAAATGAACAAAATCATATAAGAAACCATGTTTTATCATGTGATGAATCAGAAAAGCAATCTTCTGCACCCTGTTTCAGACAGGAACCACCAGTAACCCGTAATTTAGGAAAGCACGCAAAAGAGATGAAAGGAAAAACCTGTTCTGTCATATTAGAGTAATCCATGCTCTCCCATCTAGAAACTCTTTTTTGATCCTCCTGAGCTTGGCTTCAACTTCTGTCATAGTCATTCTCTCATTGGATGACTCTGCAGTACAACAACAGGCTACTTCCATGATTGATAATATACATGTCTTCAAAGCGGCCAACCCACTCTCATTAGCTTGCAGCCAAGTGAAATCTACAATACTGTCTACTGCATGAGGTAATGAAGAGCATATCCAACACCTGAGGTTCATTTCTCTGCTGAACATTTCATCTGTTGGCTTCTTTCTGGTAAATGTTTCCATCAGTAGAATACCAAAGCTATAAACATCAGTTTTTTCAGAAACAGTTCCAGTTGATTCATACTCTACATCAAAATAGTAATAATGCATTAGTATTATTACACATTCAACATAATGCATAATGTGCTGATATTTTGTGGTTGAAGATGTCGAGAAACATCACCTGGAGCCATATATCCAGCAGTGGCCATAGTCCTAGTTTTTGTTGCAGCAGTTCTTTTGCCTGAGCGTTTGGCGATGCTAAAATCACTAACATATGCAACCATTTCATTATCTAGCAAAACATTGCTAGGTTTTAAATTGCAGTGAATGACACGCATTAAATGGAGATAGCATAAAGCTGATGCCACATCTATCATTGTATTAAGCATTGTCCAGATAGTACAAAAAGAGATGTCATCATCAATTTTGTTAAGCCATTCTTCCAGAGATCCATTGGGCACATACTCAACAACCAAGGCTTTAAAACCAATGTCATTGCATATCATCAAGATTCTGACAACATTCCGATGGCGAATACCGGACAGCACTTCAGATTCAACTGCAAAACTCTCCCGCCCTTTTTTTATTCGATTAAAAACCTTTATTGATACATCCTCATACCACAGTAATTGTTTTGCTTTGTATATGATACTCGGTTCCCCAAACTGAACTATTTTACTTTCGTTAAAGCTATCTGTTGCATGTAGAAGTTCTTGGCGCGAAACACTCAAATATATTTTTCTTTGGTCTGGCCATTCGGTGTCTTCTAAGTAATATTTTCTGATCCTCTGCAGTTCTTTCTCAACTTCTGCCATAGTCTTCCTTTCAACAGACAACTCACCAGTGCAAAACTGGCCACTTCCATGATTGATAGTATACATTTTCTTTGAGTGGCTAACGTTTCCTGACCAGCCTCAAGTAAAGTTACATCTGTTATTGTATCTACTGCATGAGGTAATGTCTCAAATACCCAGAGCCTCAAGTTCATTTCTCCATCAAACATTTCATCTGTGGGTTTCTTTCCGGTAAATGTTTCCATCAGTAGAATGCCGAAGCTATACATGTCTGTTTTTTCAGATATAATCCCTCTTGATCCATACTCTATGTATAAGAAAGACAGAAATGTATTTTTAAAGCATAGCCTTTTAAATTAGAAACGACTGAGAAATCACATGCATACATGAATTGTATAATGCAGATATAAATATAAATAGAAACACTACCTGGTGGCATATACTCAACAGTGGCCTTGGTTGAGGTTTGTACTACAGCATTCTGCCTATCTAAGAGTTTGGCAAAGCTGAAATCACTTACATGAGCGACCATACCTTCATCTAGCAGGACTTTGCTAGGTTTTAAATCACAGTGAACAATATGTCTTGCATGAAGATAAAGCATGGCTGATGCAACATCTATCATTAAATCAAGTCTTTGCAAGAAATTCAGAAAATAATTGTAAGTGTAAAGCCACTTGTCCAAGGTCCCGTTCGGAAAGTATTCTACCACCAAGGCTTTGAAATCATCACCACAGCAACTGTTAATGAGTTTGACAATATTAGGATGATTAGTAATGGACAACAACTTGAATTCATCCTGAAAACTCCTTAATGCTCTTTCTGTATGCATATCGAAAAGTACCTTTATAGCAACATTCTTCTCCTCTTTCAGTGTTGCCTTGTAAACAGAACCAAAGCCGCCAGTGCCAAGTAGGTTACTTTCACTAAATCCATCAGTTGCTAGCGCAATTTCTAAGAACAAAATTGTTCTTTTTGTTTGAAGAGGAGCTACCTTGGTTTTTTGGCAGTACTGTTTTACCAACACATGGATCAGTAATGGCAATGATGCAATCAGTGGCAAAAAAATCTTGAGAAGAAGAAAAGGAGTTCTCGACGTTCCTTTGGAGGTACCAATTTTTTTGCATGGTGGAACTTGCAATCGTGCTGCACCACAGAGTGCTTTATTCATCACATATGATTGGGCTGTGAAATTAGCAAAGCATCCTCCACTGGGAATTTCTCCTTGGAGTTCATTAGAAGACACATTAAAATACTTAAGGTAACGGAGCTCTACCAAGGACTTAGGAATTACTCCAGAGAGCTTATTACAAGAAAGATCCAAGAACTCTATGAAGGAAACCGAAACAACACGCAGCGGAATTTAAATCATTCGGCCTCCACCAAGATCGATTCGGAGAGTTGCCTGATTAGGGTTTCGAGATTTTACCTGACGTTTTCTCTAAATTTTCTGTCGTTGGTCGAGTCACAAGCAGCAACTTTTCGTTCCTGCCTCTACGGTATCCACACGAACGGATCTCACGACTCTTGAACGTCTCACGATCAGAAGCCTTAAAGAGCTTTTAAATTCCTTATAACCGAATTGCTAGCTTCGATTAAAAGGAATGTTTTTGTTTTCTGTTTTTAAAAGTGTGGCTATGTTTTAGAAAAACATCCCTTTTATAGGCAGTAAATTTTACCCTAAAATTTACTGCCAAACAGAACTCTAATCCTACTTAGAATAGGATTAGTTATATCCCTAATCCAATTCAGAAATAGGATTAGTTATATCCTTAATCCAATTCAGAATAGAATTAATTAACTCCTCATTGATCCGTTCTAAGTGTGCGACCCAATAGGTTCTCAAAACAATGGCAATGACAAAATTGTCACAGGCAATGAGCGTATCTAGCAACACATCATTACTACCCATGTAACGAGAATGTCAATGACTCGACATAACCTTACTCGTGATACATGTTACCGTGTAGTTTAATCCCTTTATCCTATGATGTTTTGATTAGACACAAGTCATGGAATGTGTCACACTTGTATAGTCTAATCAGCGTTTCTTGATTCCTGAGTAGACTAATTAAACAAATATAATCAATATCTCATATTGACTTATTCGAGCACGGCCATGCATTTCTTAGTCTCACTCTATCAAAGGGCCCAAGACATCACTCTTGTTATATAAGAGGGATAAATCCTATCTTGATCACTCAACATCCCTCTACATAGATCAAGGCATACCCAATTACTACCTTTATAGTCCATCCTGTTACGAATGACATCTAGCAGCATTAAAGTATGCAATTCTCTATGTTGGGATCTCTGATGACCTCAAGTCAAAGGATCACATACACCATCATCACTATGAGAATCGCTTATGACATTCATATAACAATCCATGTAGCGTTCTCATGGAGGGTCGATCCAGTACATAGTTCTCTAACATGTACCTATGTGATGACTTGATATCCTATATCCATGACAATGGTCATCAGTCAACCACATACTAGTCTTATCGTATCATTGTTATCCTTGTTCACAATAATACTTGACTAGGGATACTTTAAGAATAGTGTGTTATTACTATTCTAAGGACATTATTATATAAGATTATATTACGCAGTTATAAGACAAATATAATAATGAACTATGATAAATAAAATGTCATGATACATAAAAAAATGCCAAAGTCAATCATCTAATGAATGGTTCTAAGGGCATAATCCAACACTCTAAGCTTATAGAACCACTAAGAGATGATGGAATTGAGCCTTTTAATTTATTTTCTGCTAAAGAAAGATACACAAGATCTTTGAGGTTCCCAAAGATGTTAGGCATGTAACCTGATAATTGATTCTTTGACAAATCAATTTCAGTCACAAACCTGAAATTTGCAATTTCTAATGAAAGAGACCCCTGTAGTGAATTTGATGACATGTTGATGGCCAGGATATCCTTAAGGCTCCACAAGCTTGAGGGTATCCTGGAAGTTAAACTGTTCGAGCCCAAGCTGATATTTCTTAGAGCTGTACGATTAAATAAGCATTCTGGTACTGATCCAGAAAGCTCATTAACACCTAAGAATAATTCCACCAAGCTGCTCAATTTACAAAGATCATTCAAGATGGTTCCTTGTAATCTATTGTTTTGAAGGTGCAAACCTTGCAGATTCTGCAGTCTTCCGATTCTATTTGGAATAATACCAGTCAATCCATTTTTTCCCAGCTCTAAGCCTATCAAGCTGCTTAAATTGCCTATTTCAACGGGAATGATGCCCTTAAGTTTGCAATCAGTAACCAAAAAGTATTCAAGAAAAGTGGAGAGATTACCAATGGACATGGGGAGAACGGAACCGAGAGGATTGCCTGATAGCACAATCCTTCTCAAATTCCTGTTATCTGTCAATGAAGAAATAAAATTTGATTCCACTGGGGAGGATTCACTGGTTAAATGATTAAATGCTAATTCAAGTCTCTGGAGATTTCTCAGACTGCCAATAGAGTTAGGAATAATGCCAGTAAAGAAGTTATCAGACAAGTCCAGGACATTGAGCTTGGATGCATTAGAGATGGAGCTAGGATTCCCTGAAGTTCATTTCCCTGAAGCTGAAGCTCAACAAGATTTGGAAGGAAGAAGCCTAACATTGGTGGAAGGTTTCCTGAAAGGTAGTTTTCATACAGCCAGACAACCTGTAATATTGAGATATGGAAGATTGAGGAGGGAATAATACTCCTTAAAATGTTATTATTAACTCTCAATGCCTCTAGCTTGGAAAGATTTCCAATCTCTGATGGCAGTGCACCTGCACAAAGCGGGAACCATCAACATTTACTTTAACAATTGAATTCTGCAGTTTCTACTCACATTTCTTAACAATTATTGCATTAAGAAGAATGGAGAGGAAGAAATGTAATCATTAAATGAAGTTGTTGTAAAAGAAAATAAGTACGAACTTATAATGGACAACATAAAGTAACTTCGCTAAAAGAGGCAATGGTGGATTCTAGCTCCAGAAAAGATGCCTTGGTCTGGCCTTCTGTATGAAAACAGTTCACATACTAAGTTTAAGTTATCCTACTTCATTCCAACCTATATTTCTCTCTCGTAAGGAAATGAGGTATTGAGCCGCGCAATTTTAATTCAGTGTTGATTACACCTAGTAATGCAGGGGATTTCTTTGTAATGCAATATTCTCACGGCCATAACACTACGTCCTACTCCAAGTCAGGACATGCTATACTCAGGTTCAGCTAGGAGTACGCAAATTACCAAATCCCACTCTCGACACTGCATCTTTTATTCCCATGGTCCACCAAGATCTATGTGATCAACCAGCACCAGTACAAATCCAGCAATAAATTCAAGCCTTTCCAAGATTGAGTTTGTTTCAGGAGTTGGGACCTAAGCAAACGGGTTTAAAATGCTTAACTAAAAATGTATAATGTACCTGCCAAGTTGTTTTGACTGAAATTTATTTCCTCAAGCAAAGTGCAGTTGCCAATATGGCTTGGAATCTGACCTGGATTAATTCAAGCAGTTCAAACTGTAATACATATGATGGCATATCTAGGCAAACACTTAAAAGAAGCAAATAAAATTGCACCTGTAAGGTAGTTATGTGAAATGCTAAGATTCTTTACATTGGTTAGATAACCTATTTCCCAAGGAATTGTACCTACAAAAGCATTATCATCAAGATAAATCACCTCACAAACCATTTGCTTGTTGTCATATAATCCATTAAACTGAAACAGAAATTGAAAAAAAAAATAAAAAAGAAGAAAAAAGTTCATAACATGTACCATAATGCATTTATCATCCCATTCAACGTACACTGCACTACAATCCTCACATACATGCAAGTGAAACATTCTTGCATGGGGCCTAAATTTCAGATGCAATGTCAAATTCAAGATCATGTACAATCATTTTACTTTAGTCATTTCCAATCCAAATCACAACCTTGGCAAGCTTCATCATCATCATCAGAGCCTTTATCCCAATAGATTGGGGTAGGCTAATATATATTTTTTGAGCCCCAGTCAGTCTACCCTTCAAATATCAGTCAATATATTTACCAAATAAAAGATGAATATCATAGTAGCCAAAACCAATCGTCTAGCAAACTATTTTATAATGGGAAATTAAATTAAAGCTCTTGAATGAAAGGTGATTATGTAATGGCAGATCTGGAGCCTGGTACATTTCAAATGCCAACCTTAATGGCTTTTAGCAAGGACCATAGTTTATTCTACCTGCTTATGGAAACATCTAGCCAGAACAGTTTTAGTATAAGAATTACTGAAATTCAATATTGACCGGCATACCAGACATGTGTAACAAATTAAGATGGTGGCAAACCAAACTCTAGCTTTCAAGTATCATGTTCCTGATACCTACCGATGAATAAATGAAAAAAAAGAAATGACAGGTAAAAATGATCTAGTTTTTATCCTTCATATATATTTTCAGGATTTCACGGTAAGCATTTTGCTCTGACGTTCATGATATGGCTCCTCTCATTCCTACCAAAGCTATATGCACATACATTGGAGGTTGAGACTGATAACGTCTCTGTAAAGTTAGGAGTTACAGTAAAAATGGTCTGAGTGATATTTGCGTACCTTCCAACTTGTTATGGCTAAGACACAACTTGCTGAGCATGGTTAAGTTCCCAAGTTCTGTTGGTATGGCTCCTGTGAATTTGTTAGAAGACAAGGATAGTACTTTTAGCTGTCTGCAGTGGAATATACTACTCGGGATCCGTCCATAGAGTTGATTCCCAGACAAATAGAGCTCCTGTAAGTCTGGAAGAACCATATCTACTGAAAGTCTACCAGATAGTCTATTAAAGCTGAGATCAATTATTTGTAGGGATGACACATTAAAAATGTCGGAGGAAATGGAACCCGACAGCTGATTGTAGCTCAGATCAATCTTCTTCAATGACGTTATGTTGCTTGATGATGAAGGAACTGCACCCAGAAAATTGTTATCTTTTAGTACCAAGTTCTCAAGTACAGGTAGAGACCAGAACCATGGCGGTATCTCTCCGGTCAAGAAGTTGAGTCCAAGGTCCACACTTTCCAAGCTCCGCAAATAAGCTACCTCATTTGGCAAAGAACCATAAAAGCTGTTGTTTGTGATTGAAAGCAGAGAGAGGGAAGATAAGTTTCCAATGTGCGGTGGGATGGTGCCGTTTAGACTCATCGAAGATATATTCAAGCCTATGACTCTCTGGGGTTGGCCACCGCAACTAACACCAATCCAACTGCAAACAGAAGTATTTCTTTGCCTTCTTTGATGGGACTTGGACTCTTAAAGCCATTTGTGAAAAGTGAAAACAAAGCAAAACCTTACCATTCTTACAAAAGAATTACAATCAGTCCGACAAACACGTAAAAAAAATCGAAAAAATTTAAAAAAGACATTTTTGTTTAACGTAGGAACTCAAACACAGATTTTAATAGAAACATTTATGTAATTTACTCGGATACTTTTTGTTGAATAATAGTAGTAGTAAGAGACTTACATCAGAACTTCAATCCAGACAGAAGATTAGATACAAGACAAGCAAACAAGTTCATATTTGCACCTGGAAAAGACATTACAACAACATCGACCAGCTGGAGCAGCTGCATGTTTGGAAAAACAACAGACGCACTCCGAACATTTTCCAATGGCTTGGAAACACACTGTTAGATGCTGGTGCTAGAGAGCTGACATATGCTTAAACTCAGAATTCTATTCAAAATTTAAAATATAACCTGGCAATCCTTAAGGAGAGATGTATATTTTCTATTTTCTATCAGAATTTAAATAAAAAAGCAGAGATGTACATGGGTTCTGAATCATACAAGAAAAACATGTTTTGTGATGTGACGAATCACAAAAGCACTCTTCGGCACATCCTTCAGACAGGAACCAGGAGGAAGAAGAGATGAATGGAAAAATCTTTAGTGTCATTAAATCATTTTCTCACTTACAAACCGTCTTCTGATCGCCGTGAGCTGGTTTTGGTGTCATTAATTTTGGCCACCACACCAAAAAGACGAAAATGGCTTTACTATTACATTAAAAGTTTATTTCCAATAAAAATACAATAACACTAATAATTAAACTTATTGTATAGCAAGATTTATTATTATAATAAATCATTAAAACTAATTTAGTTTGTTTAGTTACATACATGCTTTTCAATAGGCTCAAACCAGATGAGCACTTTGATCTATGCTTGAAAAGTCTTTTTTTTTTTGGGACATATGCAGTCGTTGTCTGTTCTTTATTTTGAGTTTCAGTGATATGTAACACTAAGAAAATATATGAACAAAAAAAAAAATCTTCTTAACAAAATAAATTTATAATAGACAAATAATAAAGAATAATTATAATTGATTATTATGCTTAACTTATTAATATGAACCTATAAAGTACAAGATTATAAGTTTGTTAATCATGATTATTAATCATTTATTCAATCAAAATTTAATAATTATTCATCAGCATGAGATAGAAAAGTTACATAAAAGAATTTTCCCATGTAGAAAACTTTCTCTCTTATTCCACTGCCAAGCCAAAAAGCTTCTGTACTGATCAATGCTCAACTAGTATAGCAGTTTTGTACTGCGAATTGATCAAAGACCGAAGGTTGGTGAGACGTCAAAACAAGAATCTTGAAGTTTCTTTTCATATTACTCATCAAACAGGTGACAAGCCGATGATCAGGTTATTATCCTACAGCTAAGAGAAATGTATATTTTCTATAAAATAAAAATAAAAAATAAAAAGAGAGAGAAGAGTAGAGATGTATGTTGGCTCTGAATTAATGAACAGAATCATACAAGAATTACATGTTTTATCATGTGAAGAATCACAAAAGCCCTCTTCTGCACCCTGTTTCAGACAGGAGCCACCAGAAAAGCAAGAACAAGAGAATAGAGATGAAGGGAAAAAGAAAAAACCTGCGGTGTCATATTAAAGTCATACTCTCATCTCACTTATAAACTCTTTTTTGATCCTCATGAGCAGGGTTTCAACTTCTGCCATAGTTATTCTCTCGTCGGACGACTCTGCAGTACAACAACAGGCCACTTTCATGATTGATAAGATACATGTCTTACTACCAGCTAAATCGTTCTGATAAGAATGCAGCAAAGTGAAATCCACAATCCTGTCTACTGCATGAGGTAATGAAGAGCATATCCAATGCCTGAGGTTCATTTCTCCGTTAAACATTTCATCTGTTGGCTTCTTTTTGGTAAATGTTTCCATCAGTAGAATACCGAAGCTATAAACATCAGTTTTCTCAGAAACAGTTCCAGTTGATTCATACTCTACATCAAAATAGTAATAATGCATTAATTATAATGCATCCAACATATTGCATGATGTTATGGTAATATTGAACTTGAACAAAATCAGAAACATTACCTGGAGCCATATATCCTGCAGCAGTCATGGTCGTGGTTTTTGTTGCAGCAATCCTTTCGCCTAAGCGTTTAGCAATGCTAAAATCATTTACATGTGCAACCATTTCATCATCTAGTAGAACATTGCTAGGTTTTAAATTGCAGTGAATGACACGCATTGAGTGGAGATAGCACAAAGCTGATGCCACATCTATCATTGTATTAAGCATTGTCAAGACATTCACAAAAGAGATGTCATCACTGCAATGAAGCCACTTTTCCAGAGATCCATTGGGTATGTAATAAAAAACCAAGGCCTTAAAATCAACGTCATTGCACATCTTCAAGATTGTAACAACATTCCGATGGCGAATAAAGGACAGTACTTCAGATTCAACTGCAAAACTCTCCCGCCCTCTTTTTGTTCGATTAAAAACCTTTATCGCTACAACTGCCTCATGTAGATAAATTAGCAGTTTTCCTTTGAATATGACACTAGATTCGCCAAAATGAACTACTTTACTTTCATTAAACCTATCTGTTGCTAATAGAAGTTTTTGGCGTGAAATACTTATATTTCTCTTTCATTAAACCCAGTGTCTCTTAAAAAGGTTTTTTTGATCATCTGGAGCTGCTCTTCAACTTCGATCATGGTCTTCCTCTTAACAGGCAACTCAGCAGTGCAAAACCTAGCCACTTGCATGATTGATAGTATACATATTCTTTTAGCAGCTAAGGTTTCCTGATCAGCCTCAAGTAAAGTTGCATCTGCTATTCTATCTACAGCATGAGGTAATGAATCATATACCCAGCGCATCAAGTTCAGTTCTCCGTCAAACATTTCATCCGTGGGTTTCTTTCCAGTAAATGTTTCCATCAGTAGAATACCAAAGCTATACACATCTGTTTTTTCAGATATAATTCCACCTGATCCATACTTTATACATAACATAACATAACAATGCATTTTTAAAGAACAGCCTTTTAAATTAGAAACAACAGAAATTATATATAAGATGAAATATTTAATGCAAATATAAATCAAAATAGAAACATTACCCGGTGCCATATACCCAACAGTAGCCATGGTTGAAGTTTGTACCGCAGTATTCTGCCCATCTAAGAGTTTGGCAATGCCGAAATCGCATACACGAGCAACCAGACCTTCGTCTAGCAGGATATTGCTGGGTTTTAAATCACAGTGAATGATATGTTTAGCATGAAGGTAAACCATAGCTGATGCAACTTCTATCATTACATCAAATCTTTGCAAGAGATTCAAAAAATAATTGTGAGTGTAAAGCCACTTGTTCAAGGTCCCGTTAGGCATGTATTCTAGTATCAAGGCTTTGAAATCATCATCGCAGCAACTGTTAATGAGTTTGACAATATTAGGATGATTAGTAATGGACAATAACTTGGATTCATCCTGAAAACTCCTTAATGCTCTTTCTGTATGCCTCTTGAAAACCTTTATTGCAACATTCTTCTCCTCTTTCATTGTTCCCTTGTAAACAGAACCAAAACCCCCAGAGCCAAGTAGGTTACTTTCACTAAATCCATCTGTTGCTAGTGCAATTTCTAAGTAAAAAATTCTTCTTTTTTTTGGAAGAGCTATCATGCTTATTTGGCAGTACTGTTTTACCAACACATGGATCAGTATCAGCATGTAACATGATGCATTCAATGGCAAAAGAATCTTCAGAAGAAGAGAAGGAGTTCTCGACGTTCCTTTGGAGGTACCAGTTTTGCATGGTGGAACTTGCAATCGTGCTGCACCACAGAGTGCTTTATTCATCGCAAAGGATTGGGCTGTGAAATTAGCAAAGGATCCTCCACTGGGAATTTCTCCTTCGAGTTCATTAGAAGACACATTAAAATACTTAAGATAAGGGAGATCTACCAAAGAATTAGGAATTACTCCAGAGAGGTTGTTAAAAGAAAGATGCAAAAACTCTAAGCTTAAAGAATCATTAAAAAATTATGGAATAGAGCCTTCCAATTTATTTTCTGCTAAAGAAACATACACAAGATCTTTGAGTTTACCAATGCTGAAAGGAATGTAACCTGACAACTGATTCTTTGACAAATCAAGTTCTATCAGAGCCCTCAAATTTGCAATTTCTAATGGAAAAGACCCCTGTAGAGAATTTGATGACATGTCTATGGCCAGGATATACACAAGGCTCCACAAGCTTAAGGGTATCGTGGAAGTTAATCTGTTAAACCCTAAGCTGATATTTCTTAGAGCTTTAAGATTCCCTATGCATTCTGGTATTGATTCCGAAAGCTCATTACCATCTAAGAATAATTCCACCAAGCTGCTCAATTTGCAAATATCATACAAGATGGTTCCTTGTAATCTATTGTTTTGAAGGTGCAAACCTTGCAAATTTTGTAGTCTCCCAATTGTATTTGGAATTACACCAGTCAATCCATTTTTTCCCAGCTTTAAGTCTATCAAGCTGCTTAAATTGCCTATTTCAGCGGGAATGATGCCCTTAAGTTTGCAATCAGTAACCACAAAGTGTTCAAGAAAAGTGGAGAGATTACCAATGGATATGGGTAGAATGGAACTGAGAGGATTTCCTGATAGCACAATCCTTCTCAAATGCCTGTTATCCGTCAATGAAGAAATAAAATTTGATTCCACTGTGGAGGATTCACTGGTTAAGTTATTATAGGCTAATTCAAGTCTCTGGAGATTTCTCAGACTGCCAATAGAATTAGGAATAATGCCAGTAAAGAAGTTATCAGACAAGTCCAAGACAGTGAGCTTGGATGCATTAGAGATGGAGCTAGGGATTGTTCCCTGAAGTTCATTTCCCTGAAGCTGAAGCTCAACAAGATTTGGAAGGAAGAAGCCTAACATTGGTGGAAGGTTTCCTGAAAGGTGGTTTTCATACAGCCGGACAACTTGCAACGTTGAGATACTGAAGATTGTTGACGGTAGAGCGCCTGCACAAAGCGGGAATCACCAACATTTACTTTAGCAACAGAATTCTGCAGTTTCTACTCACATTTCTTGACAATTATCGCATTAAGAAGTATGAAGAGGAAGAAATTTAATCATTAAATGGGGTTGTTTCCAGATCAAGCCTACCTACAAAGAAAATAAATAAATATGAACTTATACTGGAAACATAAAGCAACCTCCATAAAAGAGGCAATGGTGGATTCTATTTCTAGCTCCAGCAAAGGTGCCATGATTTGTCCTTCTATACGATAAAAGTTCACATACTAAGTTACCCTACTTGATTCCAACCTATATTTCTATCTCCTAAAGAAATGAGGTATTGAGCTGTGCAATTTTAAAGTGTGATTACACCTAGTAATGCAGAGGATTACTTTGTAATGGAATATTCTCACAGCCATAACTCTATCTCTATGACAGGACAGTGTATGTTTAGACTCAGCTAAGAGTATACAAATTACCAAAGGATTGTAATCCATTACCAACTCCTACTCTCACCAGCACCACTAGTTCAGCACATATCAGCAGCAAATTCAAACCTTTTCAAGATGGAGTTTGTTTGAAGAGTTGGGCCTAAGCAAACAGATTTATAGTGCTGAACTAGAAAAGTATAATGTACCTGTGAATTTGTTAGAAGACAAGGATAGCAGAGAGAGGGAAGATAAGTTTCCAATGTGTGGAGGGATGGTGCCCTTTAGACCCATGTAAGAAAGATCCAAGGCTATGACCCTCCGGGGTCGGCCATCGCAAGTTATGCCAATCCAATTGCAAACAGAAGTAGCTGTAGTCCAATGGTCTGCCAAGATATTCTGAGCTTCAGGATTGATATGGGCTTTCAAGGCCAGAAGGGCAGACTGATCAGTGGTTATGTTTAATGAGTCAAGACGGGGTATAGACAGTATAAAGAAGTGAACTAACAACACCAAGAAGCTATGAAAGCAAGAAATCTCCATGACTGTAAGATTGAGAAATGGACGCCTATGACAATGGAGGAAGAGAAATGAGACAAAACTGTAAAACAAATGGCCCCAATTATAGAAGGATGTAACGAATCAGATAGGAAATTGGGGGCTGACCATAACTAGACTGGATTTTACTGCCTTACAGTTCTAATTGAGGTAGACCAGATAATTCATGTATATAATAAGTTTTTGTGTAATGTAAAACATAAAAATTTCTTACGGATATGTTAAATACAACCTTTTTAACTAAATTTTAACCTGTGTCACTTTTGTATCTTGTGTCATCACACTTGTCTAAGATTGTCAAGTACAAGGGGAGGTCTAAAAAGCTAAGATGCAGGTTCTATTCGTTTCTGTTTTATCTAGGATCTTGTCTATAAGCAATACCAAGAACATTAATCCATGAAACTGGGGCTATTTCCCTCTGCTGCACAAAATGACCAAACAGATTTTCCAGCAGCACTCAAACCTCACTCAGATCAATAGTAGGACGAACAAAGAAAAAAGTGACAGAGGGGGAGTCAGAGATGAACAAGGTTGGTTGATGAGTTAAGAGTAAAGTTCTGCTTTGGGCCATACGAGGCATTAAATGAATATTCATTTCAGTTCACACATTTTCTTCCTGGAAATTAAAACCAGGAATATCCATCATTGACTTTTATTATCATTATATCTTTGCCTCCTTTCCAGGTAGGATAAATCATTGACTTAAAGTCATTCGTGAACCAAAAAAACACGAAAATTTGTATATTTTACACTATACCAACAAAATTTTACATGATACAAACAGAAAATACATACACAATTTATTATATCTAGTTCCAGTAGGACTCATCAGCGGATTCATTGGCGTTCGGATAAGAAACAGCTACCCCAAAATTAGTTAAATAATAGTGGTAGTAACAGACATACATTAAAACTTCAATCCAGACAGAAGCTTAGATCCAAGATAACCAGACAAGCAAATAAGTTCATATTTGCACCTGGAAGAAAGAGTACAACAACATCCACCGGCTGGAGCAGCTGCATGTTTGGAAACACAACAGACGCACTTCGAACATTTTCCAATGGATTGGAAACACACTGTTAAATGCCGGTGCTAGAGAGCGGACGTATGCTTGAACTCAGAATTCTACCCAATATTTAAAATATAATTTTTTTTTGTTCAATTTTTAAAATAAATAATTGATACATTTTTTTTAATTATAAAATTAAAGTATGGATAAAAATATTTATTTTTAATAGTAAAGTGTAATTTAAAAATATATTATGTAGTATTATTGTGTAAGCGGTAATTTTACTAAAATACATTAATAAATCAAGCTATCGGTAATTAATTATTTGTTATATTAATAAGATTTCAATTTAGTATCTTTAACAATGATTTATATATTATATTATAATAATCTTTTAAGAATAAATTATGTAATCTCTTAATGCTTAAGTATTATTCTGATAAAATTAATTATTTATTAAAAATAATTTATTTATTATCTAATAAATACAAAATTAAAGTGTAAATAAAAATAATATTTCTAATAGTAAATTAAAGTGTAATTTAATAATATACTATAGTAGTATTATTGTGTAAGCAGTAATTTTAATAAAATTTGTTTTTAATACTTTATTAATATTATGATTAATTATATTTAAATAACTAGCCTTATATTAATTAATTTAGTAATATCTATTATTTAACATTTTGATTAGACATTCAATCAATTAATACATATCTAATTTTATTATGTTAATTTGAACATGAAAAAATTAGTACTCAAGTGGTGTATAACTGTATATGATATGCTTATATCAAATGTTATTATTTATTAATATAATGTTAATTGGTGTATATAACTTTTTTAATTCAATGTTTTAAATTTTTAATAAGATATTTGATTAACTAGTGTGTACGTGTACAATTAAATTTAATGTAATAATGTTAATATTATGATTTATGTACAAACCAAAAATAAAGTCAATATAAACTTGAGATAATTAGTTAACTAATTATTAATAATATTAAGTTTTTTAATGTATTGAATAATTAGTTAAATAGTTATACAGTTAAATTTAATTTAATTACTAATTATATTAGTATTTAAAAAACAAAATAAATGTAAGAAAAATTCTTAAAAATTTAAAATTTTATTAAAAATATAATATAATCATTAAAAAAGCTAATAAAACTAAGTAAAAAAAAATTATTGAACTAAGAGTGTCTAAATTTCAATGGCTCAACTTTGACCTCAAAAAAATGCAATAACCCATAAAATCATTTATATAAATGTTTAATTGTTTAGTATTATTTATTTATAATTTGTTAGTTATTGATTTGTAGAACTGATACTTTTAGATTTTTATTTTGCTTTAGTTTTACTCTATATATATTGGCTTACTTAAAAAATAAATATATATATGATTATTAATATATAATTATATTTTTATAACAAATGTGAAAATAGCAGGAAATGAAAAAAATAAATAATCATTATCAAGTAATAAAAACATTAAATGTAAAAAATTTATATTTATATGAATATTTTATTAAATTTTAACTTTACTTTAGCAATTCTATTATATTTTTATTCAATTATATAAAAAATTAAACTAATATTATATTCAAAATTATAAAAAATATTTATAACTTATAAAATTTCAAAATAATTTGATTAAACCCGCTAAATCTATTCGGTTAATCCAAAAATAATTGAACCCAAAAATGTCCGAAACCAAAAAACCCAAATAAAAAATATCTGAACTCGAAATGACTCAAAACTAAAGACAACACGAATTGAACCTATCCGAATCGACATGTTTGCTACCTCTACTTTTAATCGTCGTTTTGGTGTTATTAATTTTGGCCACCACACCAAAAAGACGAAATTGGTTTTACTTTTACACTAAAATTTTATTTCTAATAAAAATATATTAACACTAATAATTAAAAGCCTTGTAGAGCAAGATTTATTTATTATAATAAATCATTAAAATTAATTTAGTTTGTTTAGTTACATACATGCTTTTCAATACGTTCGAGCCAGATGAGCACTTTGATCCATGCTTGAAAAGTCTTTTTTTTTCTTTGGGACATATGCAATCGTTGTATATTCTTTATTTTGAGTTTCAATGATATGTAACAGCAAGAAAATATATGAACAAAAAATATCTTCTTTACAAAATAAATCTCTAAGTTTCTTTGCATATTACTCATGAAACAGGTAACAAGCCGATGATCAGGTTATTATCCTACAGCTATGAGAAATGTATATTTTCTATAAAAAATAAAAAGAGAGACAAGGGTAGAGATGTATATTGGCTCTGAATTAATGAATAGAATCACACAAGAATTACATTTGCACCCTGTTTCAGACAGGAACCACCAGAAAAGCAAGAACAAGCGAATAGAGATGAAAGGAAAAACCTGTGGTGTCATATTAAAGTCATACTCCCATCTCACTTAGAAACTCTTTTTTGATCCTTATGAGCAGGGTTTCAACTTCTGCCATAGTCATTCTCTCATCGGACGACTCTGCAGTACAACAACAGGCCACTTTCATGATTGATAATATACATGTCTTACTAGCAGCTAAATAGTTCTGATAAGAATGCAGTGAAATGAAATCCACAATACTGTCTACTACATGAGGTAATGAAGAGCATATCCAAAGCCTGAGGTTCATTTCTCCGTTAAACATTTCATCTGTTGGCTTCTTTTTGGTAAATGTTTCCATCAGTAGAATACCGAAGCTATAAATATCAGTTTTCTCAGAAACAGTTCCAGTTGATTCATACTCTACATCAAAATAGTAATAATGCATTAATTATAATACATCCAACATATTGCATGATGTTCTGGTAATATTGAACTTGAACAAAATGAGAAACATTACCTGGAGCCATATATCCTGTAGCGGCCATGGTCGTGGTTTTTGTTGCAGCAATCCTTTCACCTAAGCGTTTAGCAATGCTAAAATCATTTACATGTGCAACCATTTCATCATCTAGTAGAACATTGCTAGGTTTTAAATTGCAGTGAATGACACGCATTGAGTGGAGATAGCACAAAGCTGATGCCACATCTATCATTGTATTAAGCATTGTCAAGACATTCATAAAAGAGATGTCATCACTGCAATGAAGCTACTTTTCCAGAGATCCATTGGGCATGTAATAAAAAACCCAGGCTTTAAAATCAACGTCGTTGCACATCTTCATGATTGTAACAACATTCCGATGGCGAATAAAGGACAGCACTTCAGATTCAACTGCAAAACTCTCCCGCCCTCTTTTTGTTCAATTAGAAACCTTTATTGCTACAACTGCCTCATGTAGATAACTAAGCAGTTTTCCTTTGAATATGACACTAGATTCGCCAAAATGAACTACTTTACTTTCGTTAAACCTATCTGTTGCTAATAGAAGTTTTTGGCGTGAAATACTTGGATATATTTCACTTTCGTTAAACCCAGTGTCTCTTAAAAAGATTTTTTTGATCATCTGGAGCTGCTCTTCAACTTCTGTCATGGTCTTCCTCTTAACAGGCAGCTCAGCAGTGCAAAACGTAGCCACTTGCATGATTGATAGTATACATATTCTTTAAGCAGCTAAGGTTTCCTGATCAGCCTCAAGTAAAGTTGCATCTGCTATTCTATCTACAGCATGAGGTAATGAATCATATACCCAGCGCATCAAGTTCAGTTCTCCATCAAACATTTCATCCATGGGTTTCTTTCCAGTAAATGTTTCCATCAGTAGAATACCAAATCTATACACATCTGTTTTTTCAGATATAATTCCACATGATCCATACTCTATACATAACATAACATAACAATGCATTTTTAAAGAATAGCCTTTTAAATTAGAAACAACAGAAATTATATATAAGATGAAATATTTAATGCAAATATAAATCAAAATAGAAACATTACCCGGTGCCATATACCCAACAGTAGCCATGGTTGAAGTTTGTGCTGCAGTATTCTGCCCATCTAAGAGTTTGGCAATGCCGAAATCGCATACACGAGCAACCAGACCTTCGTCTAGCAGGATATTGCTGGGTTTTAAATCACAGTGAATGATATGTTTAGCATGAAGGTAAACCATAGCTGATGCAACTTCTATCATTACATCAAATCTTTGCAAGAGATTCAAAAAATAATTGTGAGTGTAAAGCCACTTGTTCAAGGTCCCGTTAGGCATGTATTCTAGTATCAAGGCTTTGAAATCATCATCAGAGCAACTGTTAATGAGTTCGACAATATTAGGATGATTAGTAATGGACGATAACTTGGATTCATCCTGAAAACTCCTTAATGCTCTTTCTGTATGCCTCTTGAAAACCTTTATCGCAGCATTGTTCTACTCTTTCATTGTTCCCTAGTACACAGAACCAAAACCCCCAGAGCCAAGTAGGTTACTTTCAGTAAATCCATCTGTTGCTAGTTCAATTTCTAAGTAAAAAATTGTTCTTTTTGTTGGAAGAGCTATCATGCTTGTTTGGTAGTACTGTTTACCAACACATGGATCAGTATTAGCAGATAACATGATGCAATCAATGGCAAAAGAATCTTCAGAAGAAGAAAAGGATAGGGCTGTGAAATTAGCAAAGGATCCTCCACTGGGAATTTCTCCATGGAGTTCATTAGAAGACACATTAAAATACTTAAGATAAGGGAGATCTAACAAGGAATTAGGAATTACTCCAGAGAGGCTGTTAAAAGAAAGATCCAAGAACTCTAAGCTTAAAGAATCATTAAAAAAATATGGAATAGAGCCTTCCAATTTATTTTTTGCTAAAGAAAGATACACAAGATCTTTGAGGTTACCAATGCTGAAAGGAATGTAACCTGGTAACTGATTCATTGACAAATCAATTTCTGTCACAACCCTCAAATTTGCAATTTCTAATGGAAAAGACCCCTGTAGAGAATTTGATGACATGTTTATGGCCAGGATATACACAAGGTTCCACAAGCTTGTGAGTATCGTGGAAGTTAATTTGTTATAGCCTAAGCTGATATTTCTTAGAGCTGTAAGATTACCTGAGCATTCTGGTATTGGTCCAGAAAGCTCATTACCACCTAAGAATAATTCGACCAAGCCGCTCAATTTACAAAGATCATACAAGATGGTTCCTTTTAGTCTATTGTTTTGGAGGTGCAAACCTTGCAGATTTTCTAGTCTTCTGATTGTATTTGGAATAGTACCAGTCAATCCAATTTTTCCCAGCTCTAAGGCTATTAAGCTGCTTAAATTGCCTATTTCAGCAGGAATGATGCCCTTAAGTTTGCAATCAGTTACCAAAAAGAATTCAAGAAAAGTGGAGAGATTACCAATGGACGTGGGGAGGATGGAACCGAGAGGATTTCCTGATAGCACAATCCTTCTCAAATGCCTGTTATCTGTTAATGAAGAAATAAAATTCGATTCCACTGTGGAGGATTCACTGGTTAAGTGATTATGGCTAATTCAAGTCTCTGGAGATTTCTCAGATTGCCAATAGAATTAGGAATAATGCCAGTAAAGAAGTTATCAGACAAGTCCAAGAGAGTGAGCATGGATGCATTAGAGATGGAGCTGGGGATTGCTCCCTAAAGTTCATTTCCCTGAAGGTGAAGCTCAACAAGATTTGAAGGAAGAAGCCTAACATTGGTGGAAGGTTTCCTGAAAGATGGTTTTCATACAGCCAGACAACTTGTAACGTGGAGATATTGAAGATTGTTGATGGAAAAATGCCCTTTAAGATGTTACCATTAACTCTCAATGCCTGTAGATTGGAAAGATTTCCAATCTCTGGTGGTAGTGCACCTGCACAAAGTGGGAACCACCAACATTTACTTTAACAATTGAATTCTGCAGTTTCTACTCACATTTCTTAAAATTATTGCATTAAAGTGTATGAAGAGGAAGAAATGTAATCATTCAATGAGGTTGTTGCCAGATCAAGCCTACCTACAAAAGGAAAAAAATAAATATGAACTTATAATAGACAACATAAAGCAACCCCCCTAAAAGAGGCAATGGTGGATCCTAGCTCCAGAAAAAATGCAATGATTTTTCTTTTTGTAGGACAAAAGTTCACATCCTAAGTTATCCTACTTGATTCCAACCTGTATGTCTATCTCCTATAGAAATGGGGTATTGAGCTGTGCAATTTTAACTTAGTGTTGATTACAACA
The DNA here is from genome assembly GCA_031772115.1 of Heritiera littoralis. NCBI lineage: Eukaryota > Viridiplantae > Streptophyta > Magnoliopsida > Malvales > Malvaceae > Heritiera > Heritiera littoralis. Next base: position 9,955,379 of record JAPDPK010000010.1, on the reverse strand, counting down.
AGTTATGCAATATTCTCACAGCCATAACACTTCGTCCAAGCAGGACATTGTACACTCAGACTCAGCTAAGATTACACAAATTGCCAAATTCACTCTCAACACTGCATCTTTTATCCCCATCATCAATTTTAAGCCAAGATCTATGTGATCAATCAACACCAGTACAGATCCAGCGGAAAATTCAAACCTTTCTCAAGAGGGGGTTTGTTTCAGGTGTTGGGACCTAAGTAAACAGGTTTAAAATTCTGAACTAGAAAAGTATGATGTACCTGTCAATTTGTTTTCACTGAAGTTTATTTCCTCAAGCAAAGTACAGTTGCCAATACTGCTTGGTATGTGACCAGGATAAATTCAACCAGTTCAAACAGTGATAAGTATGATGGCATATCTAGGCAAACACTTAAAAGAAGCAAAAAAATTGCACCTGTAAGGTGGTTAGTGAAATGATCAGATTCTTTACATTGGTTAAATAACCTATTTCCCAAGGAATTGTACCTACATAAACGTTATCATCAAGATAAATCACCTCATGAACCCTTTTGCATATTGTCTTATAATCCATTAAACTGAAACAGAACTTGAAACAAAAAAAAATACAAGAACATGTACTACAACGCATTTATCATTCCATTCAACATAGACTGCACTACAATCCATACATAAACAAGTGAAACATTCTTCCATGAGGCCTAGATTTCAGATGCAATGTCAAATTCACTGTTATTAATATGTAAGTATCAGAGATCATGTACAATTCTTTTTGTGTAGACCACAAGTATCCTCATCCGTTTTAACGGTCTGAGACTAATCCTGTTCGAGGTTTAGTCACAGTTAAGGCTCTTCACCCCTTCCCAAAGATGTGTTTGGTAGGAGTCAAACCCGAGAGCTCTTCCCACAAACTCAACCTGCGTTGCCAACTAAGCCACAACCCTTAGGTAGAGATCATGTACAATTGCTATCATTTTACTTTAGTCATTTTCCAATCAAAATCACAAGAGTGGCAAGCTTTTTTTTTTTTGAGCCCCAGTCAGTCTACCCTTCAAATATCAGCCTATATATTTACCAAATATAAGATCAATATGATTGTAGACAAAACCAATCATCTAGCAACCTACTATTTTATAATGAGAATCTAATTTAAAGCTTTTGAATGAAACGTGTTTATGTGATGGCAGATCTGGAGGAGCTTGCCACATTTCAGAGGCCAACCTAAAGGGCTTTTAGCAAGCACCATAGTTTCAAATTGAATTCTACGTGCTCATGGAAACATCTAGCCAGAACAGTCTTTGTATAAGAATTACTGAAGTTCAATACTGACTGGCATACCAGGCATGTATAGCAAATTAAGATGGTGACATAAACCGAAGTCAAGTTTCCAAGCATCACGTTCCTGATACCTCTGACAAATAAATGAAAAGATAAAAAAAGAAATGACAGGTAACAATGAAGTTATCATCTAGCTTTTATCCTTCATACATACTTTCTGGATTTTCAGTAAGCATTTTGCCCTAATGTTGATGATATGGTTCCTCTCATTCTCTACCAAAGCTATATGGACATACATTGAGAGGTTGAGACCGAAAACATCTGTATAAAGTTGGGAGTTATAGTAAAAATGATCTGAGTGATAGTTGTCGTAGCTTCCAAGTTGTTATGGCTAAGACACAACATGTTGAGCATGGTTAAGTTTCCAATGTGCGGAGGGATGGTGCCCCTTAGACCCATGGAAGAAAGATTCAAGGCTGACCCTCTGGGTTGGCAGCCGCGAGTAACACCAATCCAATCGCAAACAAAAGTAGCTGTTGTCCAATTGTTTGCCAAGATATATTGAGTTTCGGGATCGATATGGGGTTTCAAGGCCAGAAGCGCAGACTGATTAGTTTTTATGGTTAATGAGTGAAGGAGGAGTATACACAGTATAAAGAAGTGAACTAACAACTCCAAACTATGAAAGCAAGAAATCTCCATGACTGTAAGATTCAGAAATGGACGCTTATGACAATGGAGGAAGAGAAACGAGACAAAACTTAAAAAACAAATGGCCGCAATTATAGCAGGGTGTACAGAAACAGAAAGGAAATTGGAGGGTTGACCATACTAGACTGGATTTTACTACCTTACAGCTCTAAAGGCGGCCTGTGAGCAATACCAAAGACATTAAACCATGAAACTGGGGCTAATTCCCTCTTTTGTGAAATTGTGAACTGAATGTAACAAAGTCTTGATTAAAAAAAAAAAAGAGAGCAATTGGACAAAAAAGCTATTCTTTAGTCACCGTCAAAGACTCAGCCTCTGCAGCACAACATGACCAAATCACTGTTTTTATCCTTAAAAAAAAATCAAACACTAAGGATTGTTTGGTATCATTTTTGTTTCTTATTTTCTTTTTTTGTTTCAAGTTTTTTAGAAACAACAACATAAAATATATTTGACAATATGTTTCTATTTTCAAAAAACAAAAATAAGAATTTTTTTTAACTACAATAAGAATTTATTGTTTTCAATATTTTTCAAAAATATGTTTTCATTTTTAGTACTGATCATAAGTAAATAAACAATGTTTATATATTAATATAATATTATTATTTTTCATAATAAAAAATATAAAATTAAATTAAATTTTTTAAATAAAATAATATTAAATTTTAATATAAAATATTATTAAAATTAAAATATAAATATTTTAAAATTAATATATTTATTTAATATAGAAAAATTGAAAATGTAAAAAGCAATCAAATAAAATTATATTAAACTCTAATATTATAATATTATTTAATTTAAATTTGAATAATAATTTATTGAATATATTATATATTTTAAATAATATCATTTATTATAATTTTGATATATTAATAATTAATATTATTACTAAGTACTATTATCTAATATAATTAATTACTATTTTTTTAAGAAATATTATTATTTAATATTATATTCTTTAAATTAAATTTAAAAAATATCATTACTACTATTAAATAATTTAATATTATTGAATAAGTGAATACTTAACATTAAATAATATTATTTATATAAATTATTATAAATTCATTAGCTAAATATATTACCAGGAGGTCAAAGACAAAAAATATATATTATTTAATATTATTACAATTAAATAAAATAATATTATTAATAAAATTTATAATTATTAATTCATATTATTATTGAATATATAAATTTAGAATTTTAATAATCTAAATTATTATCTAATAAAAATTAATATTAAAATATTATTTAACATTATTTTAATTGAATTATTTTATTTAATATTATATTTAATTATAATATTATTTAAATTATATGAAATTTTAATAAGATTAAATGAAAATATTTAATATTAGTATTAAATAGTATAATAATATATTTAATATTCTATAAATAATATTATTTAATAAATATATTATTATTTTTATCTACTTTTTAAAATTTTATTTTGTTAATTAAATTATTATATCTGGATTAATTTAAATATTTACTTTCAATACGTAATAATATTAACCAAATATGTTTTTTTTTCAAAATTTAAAAACAAAACAAAAAAAACAAAAAAAAATTTTCAAAAATAAAACACATAAAATAAAAAATAAAAAACGATGACAAATGACTTTTAAAAAAAAAAACACAGCGAGAAAAATGTCAGCTAGCTTCGATCATATGAGGCATTAATTTATTGCTGAAATTTATAAATTAATTGGACTCACTTATCAATTTTTCAAACTTTTTCTGAAACTTTACACCTAACTCTAACTACGCACAACATTCAATGTTAAGGACTTACGCCATCCCCATTCGCAATGTTCACACCTTTTCTTCCTCGAAATTAGCACGAAGGATTTCCACCATGCCCTGCCTCCTTCCCTGGAAGGATCAATTATCGACTTAAACCCATTCGTGAACCAACAAAGCAACGCGTCAAACCATCAGCAGATCAATTGGCCTTCAGATAAGAAAAAGTCACCTCAAAATTAGTTCAATAATAGTAATACTAAGAGACTTGACTTCAAGCCAGACAGAAACTTAGACCCAACTTCACGAGCCGGAGTCAAAAAAATTTATTTATTAAGGACTTCACTCAAATATATTAATTTATAAAAAAATAATAACAATAATATTGATAATAATATTAATTAAAAATTAAAGTTTTTATATTTAGTCATAATTGTAAAAAAAATTAATTATTTTTTTGTTCGATTTTATATTTTCAAAATTATATATAATAATTTCGTCACCAATACTTTAGAACATATATTTTTTAAGATACACAACTAATTTATCATTAAATCATTAATTTCTCATTTCGTTACACAAACAACTATTCAACATGTTATTAAAAAAATATTATAAGTTGTTATAATAACTAATAAAATAAAATTAATGTTAGCGTTTAAAATAAATAAACTAATGAATGCATTTTTTACTTTTCCAATCTTCATAATTTTTACTGTAAAATTATTAATTCTTTTTAACTTTGAAAACTCAAAGCTAATATACATAAACTTAAACTTTATCTACTAAACGTTTCACTAAAAAAAATTTAAATAAAATTTAATAATATACATACATACATAAATATATATATATATATATGTTGGGGGTCAGTGGGGCTCCCACGGAGCTCCGCCACAAGTGACCAAGCTAACCTGGTAAGCAAACAAGTTCATGAGGACTTCTAATTTCACTACCATTTTTTCTGTTTACACTACAGTCCCCACAAACTCATTAAACACACTCCATAAAATTACAAAACTATCCTTAAAAAATTTGCAAAGCCTCCATCTTCCTCTTCGACAGATTGCCTCGCGCGGGAAGCTTGCTCCCAGGCAGCAACCCCACATGCCCAGGCAGCAAGCCTCCATCTTCCTCCATCTGGAAGTAGGAAAGACATTCCCTTGTCGTTTACTGCACGAACTCATACGCATACTTTGATGCTAACTCAAATGATGTCTCGGGATAATTCCTTTTTCAAGCACCTCCTGCAGGACTGGATCCAGAGACGGGCGAGCCTCGCGCAGCGCGCAAGCTGGGTTGCGCGTGGGCAAGCAATGCGCGCAACTTGGCTTGCGCGCGAGTACGTCCACCGCGCAAGCTGGGTTGCGCCCCGACAAACAATCCGTGCAACCTAGCTTGCGCGCGGGCCTCTGCAGCTGTTGTAGCCAGACGATGAAGATGAGAAAATGAAAATGAAGGCTTGCTGCCTGGGAGCAAGCTTCCCGCGCGAGGCAATCTGGAAGTAGCAAGACATTGTAGCCAGACGATGAAGATGAGAAAATGAAGATAAAGTAAAAAACGGGAGAATAATAATTTATTTGGGGTTAAAATAGTAAATTTATGGAGTAAAATTGGTTTTTATTTTTGAGTGGAGTGAAAAGAGAAGAAATTGTAGTGTATTTAGAAGACCTCCAAGTTCATATTTGGACCTGGAGGAGGGATTACAACAACATCCACAAGCTGGAGCAGCTAAGCTTGGACTTGAAGGAGTTTGGCGATGCTTACAACCTGCTGAAGCTACAAAGCCTGGTCTGGGACACCTATCACAGTTCCACGGCCCCTTCCGAAAGATGAGTATTTTATTACTACGACAGAAAAATTAAGTTTTTACTGAATTTTCTTCTTTTCTTCTCTATCAGGCTAGATCTACAAGAAATAATTAACCTTCGTCGACAGTCTGTTAGATCTAAAGAGTATATGAGCTGATCTAGTGAGATGAAAGTGTGAGTTTGAGGTAAAAGAGGGGATGGGTTTCTGTTGATGTTAATTCATGCATCCTCGATAAATACCAGAGCTTCTTCTGGGTTTCAAAGTAAGAGTAAGCTTCGATAAATACCAGAGCTTCTTGTGGGTTTCAAAGTAACAGTAAATTGAATTGAATTGTAGTTCAATAAGAAGATATTGAAGCGTTTTGGCATGGCTGAAGCTGCTGTTTCCTTTGTGGTCGAAAGGCTAGCTGACATACTCAATGAGATTGATTTTCAAACAAATGTTCGACATGAAGTTGTGCGTCTGCAAGAAGAACTGACGCGGATGCGATGTTTCTTGAGGGACGCGGACGCAAAGCAAGACGATGATGAGAGAGTGAGCAACTGGGTTTCCGATATTAGAAATGTTGCTTATGATGCTGAGGATATCATTGACACATTCATTCTCAGAATTGATTCCGTCATGAAAAAGAACTGCTTCGGAAAGTACTCTTCTATTTTCAAAGATTGGAAACTTCGCTCCAAGATTGCCAATGAGCTTAAGGACATCCAGGGAAGAATCCTTAGTATATCCGAGAGTCGTGACACGTATGGTATCAAGAACATCGGCGAGGGGATTAGCACTGCAAGGGACAAGCTCCGGAAGCAGAGAAGATCGTCTCCTCGCAGTGAAGAAAAGGATATTGTTGGCCTGGACGAAGACATTGCTAAGCTGGTGACAGAACTTGTTCAAACCGAGGATCAATGGCATGCAGTTTCAATAGTCGGCATGGGAGGCATAGGCAAGACCACTCTTGCCAAGAAGGTTTACAATCATGGTGAAATCCAGGCTCGTTTTCCAACCCGAGCATGGGTCTATGTTTCCCAGGAATTCAGCACTAGAGACATATTCCAGGCAATCATAAAGCAAGTGGTGACAACAGGAAGAAATTTGGAAAGGTTGCGGGAAGAAGAATTGGAGGAAATGCTCTATGAACACCTGCAGAAAAAACGATATTTGGTTGTCTTGGATGATGTCTGGAGCATAGAAGCATGGAATTCTCTTGCTGAGGCCTTTCCAGACAGAGACAATGGAAGCAGAGTGATGCTCACCACTCGTAACAAGAGCATTGCCCTGAAAGCTGATGCTAGAAGCATTCCCTATGATTTGCATTTTCTGAGCGAAGAAAATGGCTGGATTTTGTTCTGCAAGAAAGCTTTCATTGATAGCGCTAATGCACATCGTTCGCCACAGCTGGAGGAAATCGGAAGGGAGATTGTTGAGAAATGTGCTGGCTTACCACTAGCAATCATTGTGATTGGAGGCTTGCTTTCAACTAAGAAAAATCTGGGAGAATGGAAAAGAGTCCTTTCCAATATGAGCTCATTCTTTGCTCAAGACCCGAATGGAGTATCAGCTATACTGGCTTTGAGTTACAACGATTTGCCATATTACCTCAAATCTTGTTTCCTCCATCTCGGACAGTTCCCAGAAGATCACCCGATTCCCACGCATAAACTGTTCAGGCTATGGATTGCAGAGAGTTTGATCCCCCAGCAAGGTGAAAGAATGGAGGATGTAGCAGAAGATTACTTGAATGAGTTGATTGAGAGAAACATGGTTCAAGTAGCCAAATTGAGTGTCAACGAGAGAGTTAAACAATGTCGTCTCCATGATCTTCTACGAGACCTTTCAATCTCAAAGGCCAAAGCTGAGAGCTTCCAAGAAATTCAAGGGACTCAAAATGCATATCCTTCAGCTAGATGTCGTCGCCATGCCATTTACTCTACCTTCAACTGGCGAGAATCCAAGCATCCGAATCCCCATCTCCGCTCACTTCTCTTCTTTAGAGTTGATCATCACAAAACCCAGGTTAGAAATTTTAGAAATGACCCTTATAAGATGGAAGGCAAAGATGTGGATTACATTGGCAAGAATTTCAAACTGCTCAGAATCCTGGATTTGGAGGGTATACCATGTACTACCATTCCAAGCTTAATTGGACTACTGATCCATTTGAAGTACTTGGGGCTAAAGGAAACCAACCTACAGGAGCTTTCACCAGCCATAGGTTCTTTGAGAAACCTGCAAACTCTTGATGTAGAAGCAAATCTTCATCTGCAAACAATTCCAGATGTAATATGGAAGCTAAGAAAACTACGAAATCTTTACATGTGCGGACATAAATATGGAGGGCCTCTGCGAATCGACACACTGCAGCATCTCCAAGTTCTGTCAGAGATAAATGTCGAGAGGTGGATGCAAAACAACCCTGGAAAGTTAACCAGCCTGCGGAAATTGGGAATCAGAGGAAACTTCAGCTTGAATGCTAATGAAATATTCAACTCCATTGCAGCACTTGTACAACTTCAATCCCTGTACCTGCGCACTGAAGATGCTGATTTTCCATTGCATACTCAACTTTCTGGTCTTCAAAATCTAGTCAAGTTGCATATGAGAGGAACCATCAGGCAGCTACCAAGCTCAGAGGAATTCCCACCAAAGCTGTGTCAGTTGACATTAGAACATACACATCTCAGGCAAGCTTCAGTGGGAGTTCTCGAGAGGCTGCCAAGATTGTTGATTCTGAGACTGAAAGCACGATCCTATGATGGAGATAGAATGGCGATATCGGACGGTGGGTTTCCTCAGCTTGAGTTCCTGGAGCTTCACTGCTTAGAATCCTTGGAAGAGTTGAATCTTGGAGAAGGCGCGGTGCTGAGGCTCAGGAGTTTCCGGATCATCAATTGCGCAAATTTGAAGATGCTCCCTGAAGGAACGGGAAACCTTGCCGCTCTTCGTGAGTTGGACATTGAAGAGATGCCGAAATCATTCGTGGATAGAGTTCGAGGTGAAGATTTTTACAAAGTGCAGCATGTTCCGTCAATGTTGTTTGTTTGATCTGCTGTTTGAGCGGAGATTCTTGCAAATGGCAAAACCACAAACCCCATGAACCGTTCATAGATTCAATTTTTTATATGGAGGAGACCGTGAGAGCTTACCACAACGAGAATTGCATCGTAAAGTAACTTGTTTTTATGTCTTTACTATCATTTTCACGTTAAAAATATAGTATACATGAAAACAAATGTATAATTAATGTTAATAAAAGTAATCATACCACAACAAAAGTTGGTACACGATTTATAAATTTAATGTTAATATAATAAGTGAAAAAATTAAAATAAAATGAGTTTAGTGTTAATAAAATCAATCTTATTGTACAATTTTCCATTGAGAGTGTTTTGATTTGAAATTTAAATTTGTAAAATATTGTCTCATAAAATCGATTGAATAAATTGATTGCATGATGTGAATGAATTCTTTATTTTATGAATCGATGTCCGAAGTTTGGGCCCAAATAAGCATAGAGGGGCTTAGCTCTACATTAGAAAGACCCAAAAACCCAGTGAAATCTGAGGATGCGGTCAGTGGTGGCGACACGTTGCTCAAGTTCTCAGTGCTGCTGGACCGGTCGGATTAGATATCCGACTGTCCGAATTCTGTAGAGTTTTCAAAAGGTCAAACCAAAATAAATAAATCATCAACTGATATTTAATTCAAATGTTAAAAGAAATTTTTTTATTATTGCGAAATTAAAATTTGAAAATTTTGAAATATATATTTTTTATAAATTCGTTAAAAACTTAAAATGAATGTAAATAAATTTATTTAAACCAAATCAATAAAATATGTTGAATGAAATTTAAAGATAAAAATAGTTAAGAAGTTAATTGCAACTTATGTCAATATTTAAGAGTATCGAATTACATTCAGTTTTGAAAGACAAAGTAATTTTATTATTTGAAATTGTAAAATAAAAAAAAAAGAGTACCTTGAAAAATTACAAAAAAATATTTATTTTTGTGAAAATGTTATTAAATAAAATTTTAAATATATAAATAAATTCTTAAAATAATTTAAGAAATAAATTAAATTTAAATAAAGAAATAGTTTTTAATAAACAATAAGATATGTGATATTGTTTTTAATTTCATCAATAATATATTAAAAATAAATTGAAAATAAGAGAGAAGCACTAAACTAGCAATATTATCGCCACCATTGTTGTTCTCCGATACTCAACTCCAGCTCATAAGAACAATGCTTCGAAGTCTTACGCTTGCCACTTCGGCTTATTCTTCTCTTGTCTCTAAACCTTTCTTTTCTCTCTCTCCAAAGCTTCCTCTCTCTTTCTCTTCTAATTCTCTCCATTTCCCTCAAACCAAACGTTCAATTTCCCTTCACAGACCACCCATGAACATCCTCAAAAACCTCGGCTTTGGAGCCAGGCCAACCCCGTCAATGGAGAACTCCGCCATCGCTCTGGGTCCAGACGACGACATCCCGGCTCCTGGCCAGCAGTTTGCTCAGTTCGGTGCCGGATGCTTTTGGGGCGTTGAATTGGCGTTCCAGAGAGTGCCAGGGGTGACCAAAACGGAGGTTGGGTATACCCAAGGCTTCACGCATAATCCGAGTTATGAAGACGTGTGTTCGGGGACTACCAACCATAATGAAGTTGTGAGGGTTCAGTATGATCCTAAAGAGTGTAGCTATGACACTTTGCTAGATGTCCTTTGGGCTCGCCATGATCCTACTACGCTCAACCGCCAGGTGGGTTCTTATTTAGTGGAAAATTTTGGCTTTTTAGTGGTTTTTTTTATGTGGGTTTTTAAAGATGACTTTTTTTTTTATATATTTATGTAATTTGAGCTTCTGAATTCTGTCTTCTTTCCATTTTTGGGTGTTTTATGTTGGTTGATCGATGTGTAATCTTGGGGGTTTTGCTTGTTATTTGAAGATGGATTTTTCAATTGACTATTGCAATTGTGAATTATCTTATTATAGTGATAATTTTGAAGTAATCTTTCGGGGTTCTATAATCTATGGCTAATTGGTAATTCTTGAGTGTGTTATTCGTTTGTTTGATTGAATGGATTTGGAGTTGATAATCTGTGTTTTACTTTTGTTATTTAAAGCTGATTTATTTATGCAATCTTATCCAAAGTTTGCTTAGAGAATTTGTGAGCCTAGGGAAACATCAGCAGTTTGGACCTTTGTTGAAGTTTGTGTGTTACTGATTTCCTTTGCTGCTCATCCGTTTAGCGATTTGGAGTTTTGCTCGTCAAACTATTCTGTGTTATGAGATTTTGAGGAGCTGTCTTTCGTTGCTTTGCTTCAATTCTTTTCTGTCTTGTAATGTGTCTTTGATTTGCTCATTCTTTACTTCGAAAGGGCATAAACAATAGAATATCTCATCCTGCAAAAAGTTTGATCTTTTTGTATAAATCAAGTCGTTTCTATGATCGATAGTTGGGAATTGAGGTGCTGTATCCCATCCTGCAAAAAGTTTGATCTTTTTGTATAAATCAAGTCATTTCTATGATCGATAGTTGGGAATTTGAGGTGCTGCTTGCTTGGTAATTTGTGGTCATTATCTGTGAAGTTAAAGGTATTTGTTTCTCTTAGTATTACTGTTTTTCGGAGTTCAGGAATTGTTAGGGTGTAACTATGAAATAGCTGTAGGGATTCAGGTTGCTTGAGATCAAACTCAAGCCGAACAACATGCCACAACTCTTTCATAACTACTTGGTCAAGAGATTATTGGGCTTTTGTCTTCCATGTTGGTCAATTGGTTGATTGTGACTCACAAATATAACCACTGATTTGATAGTCTCGTATGTTTTCATTAATTACAAATTCAATCCTTTTGGGAAAAAATGGTCTTTCGCTTTCTTGTTCACTCTCATAGATGATGCTAAAGATATATCATGACGAAGCATGTAAGTTTGCTTAGAGTGATAGATATGAGGCAGGATAATCTTTTATCGATCATGTTGGTAGAATTGCATCTGCACACTAGTCTTACCATTCTAATAGGTTGTAAATCATTTGGCAGGGAAATGATGTGGGAACACAGTACAGATCTGGTATATACTTTTACACCCCTGAGCAGGAGAAGGCGGCACAAGAGTCCATGGAAAAACAGCAGAAACTCTTGAACAGAAAGATTGTTACTGAGATTCTCCCCGCCAGGAAGTTCTATAGAGCAGAAGAATATCACCAGCAGTACCTTGCAAAAGGAGGTCGATTTGGTTTTAAACAATCTGCTGAGAAAGGGTGCAATGATCCAATTCGATGCTACGGCTAAGTCACCAATACTTAATCTGCCGTTCTAAGCTCATAATTGTTTATAGTTTTCTGCTTTAGCCTGTCACTACCATATTACACATCGGAAAAAACCGTTTTTTGATGGAAATTTGAATGAATGCTTGCTCATTTATGTAGTTACCGGACATTGATTTGCAGTCATATACAGTCCCCAGTCCAGCATCTATATTTTGTATATCTACTGTTATAGGATATCATGTTAAACATCAATGTGACAAACGATTATGTATTAATACTGAAGTAATACCTCTGTGGAGGAGGTTTTATTCTAGTTATATGATCCAATATATTCACCTGAAGCCTAGAGACAATAGGATGATTGCTGCATTGTTCCTTGCATCTCCATAGAAAAGTTCAACACAGGTCTTTTTCTTGGATAGCCTAGAATTTTTTTGCCTTCAAGAAGCTGAAGAGCTGTATTCTCACTCGAATCAGTTCGAGGAAGATCGATGGAGCCAATTTGTATGGTATATTGTTTTGATTCTCTCTTCTGCGGGGTTGTGTGACTTGTGTCTCCGCATCCATTAAGCATTTCTGTTAGGTCTACCCTTTTCAGAAAATGATTATCACCATTTTATCATCTTTTGTTGCTAAGACTGAAAAGCCATGAGTCTGCATCTTCCTGCACACCAGGCTACAGAACATGTCAACATGTTTGTTCAGTGAAAGATGTAATAAAAGGCAAGTTGGCTGCCATTTGCAGCTGTAAACTTGACCTGATATTTCATGTAGATATCAGAAACACTTAAGAAGCAACCATGGCAGAGACCAGAACTTGGCCAGAAATTTGGGATGCCGCCAAGCATCAAATACTGTAACCAATTTGGAAGATAAATGTCAGTACTGCTACATCTAATTGTAAAACGAGTAGATTTGATGCATCCGCAAATTAATCCGATCAATTTCTAGGAAACTCTGAAGAAATCAGTTCAGTATGAACTCCAAGTATGCATGGAGGTAGGAAGCAATGCAAACTTCAGTAGTATGCACTAGTACAAGACAACCAAACACTCAATGCCATTACTAAAAGCTTGGCCAGAACATTGGTAGTTTATAAAACGCTGAATCAAAAGAATCCTTAAAGAATAATCATTTATAAAACAAGCTCACAGTATTTCCATGTTAGCCACTGAAGAATATCTTAACCATTACTGGCAAGCTTTAGCTGTACGTGTTTGCTTTTTGCTCTAAGAACAATGAGTGCAATGAGGATTAACAATGGTTATCATATAAACAAGATGAAAACTTGGAATCTTAGGGCAACAGAGTCAACCGCACCTTGTTAATTTTCACTTCTACTTAATAAAGTTCCACAATAAGAGATAACAAATGGATATTTAAAGCTTATAACATACAAAAACTGAAACAACCCATTGAAAGAAAAGGTCCAAGAAACAAACTTCCACACTTAAAATTTATCATGGAACTCCAATATCATAAACAAAGTATGAAGGACAGTATGGAAGCCCAATTCTAAAAGTAACCCAAAAGCAGTTTAGATGAGAATAATGGATTTGGCAGCATCAAGTAAAGGAAGTTACTTACTGCTTCACTGCCCTTTTTCAATTTCTTCATTTATAGTACTTTTCTTCTTTAGATGTCTCTAAAAAGCTGTAAGAACAGAATCTAAGAAAAGAAAAGAAAAGAAAGAGAGAGGGACAAACCAGGCCCCTCTGAACACCGTCAGGTTTGATCATAATGAAAGTCTGCTTCAATTTCAGTGACGGACAACCCAAGACTGCTTGGCTTGATTTCGCAGCAGCTGATGGAAAAAGAGTACAGGAGCTTGGCCGCAAGTTCTTTGTCACTCAGTCACTCACAGCCCACAACTCACAGGCACGCTTTTGGAAATATACAGAAGATGAAGCTAAGTTTATGGGCTTCTTGGTTGTTGTTGAGCCCTGATGAAGTCCATCAATTGCCATTACTCATCAATGAGGTGCTCATTGGGGTTTTCAGCTTCAGGATTTGCCATTACTATTGTTTATAGCTGAAATCAAGCACTCAAAGACTGGTGTTTATAGCTCTAGCTATCACTTTGTGTCACTTGATTGTCTAAAACTACTGCAATTTTAGTTGCACGAGTGTGATTGACCTACCATTCCATCAAGTGCGGAGATTGAGGTTGAGAGGTGTCCTTTGTTCTCGAATGTGCAGCCATTGCTTTCAGCTGAGGCTAAGAGAGTTGAGTTCCATGGTTCATGTTCAAGTCCCATCTACACTATGGAGACTGAGGTTGAGAGGTGTCCTTTGTTCTTGAATGTGCAGCCATTGCTTTCAGCAGAGGAGAGTTGAATTCCATGGTTCATGTTTAAGTCCCATCTACACCTGCACAACTTCCCCATATCAGATTTTTTCCTCAACATGAAAATAAAATAAATAAATTAAACATTGCAGACGCTAGAATTTGAATCATAAATCCATTAAAAATTAGTTTTTAAGTAAAACTACATGAATCAATTGGACTAAGTTTCAAATTTATCTTGTTAATTAGGACTTCGTTATCAAATATCAATTGTTAAGGTTGTTGTTCCAATTCAAGATTGTATGAAGAAATTCTCTATGCAACAATTCAAGATTGATTTTTTGGATGCATGAAGAAAGCATTAGAGTTTTAAATTTATAGATTGATTGAACTTGATTTTTCTTGGACAAAAATCAAAACCAAGGCTGTCAAATTCTTTATGATTCTTGTTATGACAAATTCATTAGCAACTCAACAGCAAGAAATAACTGTAGCAGACCAGAAATTAGTTTCATAGTCTTTTACTTTGTTCGTAGCAGTGGTAGTGTACTGGAGCAAGTTTGTCTATGGGTTGTTAATTTCTATATGGGTTTCATGTGAGTGAGACCCAAGTGTGGAAGTCCACTCAGGTTAGGTTCTTAGTAAACAAAGAGAGAGAATATGGTCCAGCCCGGGAATTACGGATCGTAGCTGAGAAAGGAAGTTGTTATATACAAAACAAAAACAGAAATGCAAGGGTCATGCAAAAAAAAAAAAGATTCCTCAAAAACAAATCCTTCTTTCTCTCTCTGAAATTCCCTTCTTTTTTAAGGTTTTCTGCATATTCACATCACAAAATAAAAGACTATTAAACTAATTTCTGGTCTGCAACAATAACAAAATCCACATGTTGGAAACAACATTCTTTCATTTGTATTTTACATGTAAATTCAAATCAGACTAATCTCCCAATTTCAAATTCGAAAAATTTATGAAAACGATTATTCAAGTCAATATATTTCAATTACATGATTACGCAACATGATTTGATTAAAAAGAACGTATATCGAGATGCACCATATCAATGACCAATCTCACCATTCATATTAAAAAACGAAAGAAAGAAGTAAGAAAGAAGATTAAAGCTGAACATGCAGCACCATAACACCTTAACGTGCGAAGCATGAAACCATGAACCAAGATTGTTGTTGTTGCCGTCCGACTTATTCACGACCACCGGAGCCACCGTCGTGTCCTAATTCTACTGGATCAATCTGGTCATTGAAAATTTTTTTCTCTCTCTTTTCTTTCTTATAAACTAAATTAATTGTTCTTCATGTTAAAGGCACGTGGAACGCTTAATTCCAGTACATAATAAAAGTCTATTTCTTATGAATCACGAAACTCGGAATCTGAAATTGCAACAGCAGGACCACGCCACTTGTTCAGGGAACTATGTTAATTTCAGCCATCCATTTAAGCAATTTCGTATTCATTTTAATTAACGTCGAACAGAATTCAAAAAACAAAATGGAATTATTTTACAATAGAAGATTCCCGGAGGATGAAGGGAGCAAAAATGTAGGGGTTGAAACTCGAATCTCATATCTACAGAATTTTTGCAATTTAGAATTGTGAACGAACATTTAGAATCAAATAATATATATGTTGATTCTAGTGCTCTAACATCCAATATTTGGATGATCATGACGCATTTCATCCACCAAACTACCATAAGTTAGCATCGATTAATTACTAATCTTATTAATTAATCAATATTATTGTAACAAAACAACGTATTAATTATTGCCAGCAACAGCAAGCTATGGAGCATGAATAATTTGACTTCTCGTAATTGTAATAACTATTATTATGTTAATAAGCTTTGTCTTACTCCATTTGCTTGCATTTTACTTTCCCTTAACCCCCAATTCATAAGAATATCTTTCACACGATATAGTAGCACTACGCAAATACGTTGGTTAAGATTTAATAAAAATTATATATGAATATGATCGAATTAAGTTAAAAAAAGTATTTTCTGCTTGGTGTGTGACACAAATTTTAACATGAAATTTTGAGTATTTTAAACAATATAAACACGATTTTATACGATATGAACATGAATTTTATACACAAATTATTGAGTCTAGATTTTAGTAAAAGTACATTGAGATAGTGTACAGGAAAGAGGGAAAGAAAGGAAGAAAGTATCGGCATGGGGTGCAATAATAATTAATTTAGTTTGGTGGTTAACCAGTTTGATCCTAACAAAAACCAACCCTATCGTTGTTTGTTAATGTTATCCACCCATAAATGATTTTCATAATGATTATTGATAAAATAATAATCCAACTTGAGTTTTCTCAATGGAAAAAAAATTAAAAAGAAAAGTTGTTGCTTGCATTTCCCACAGATTTAGGGTTTCACTAGTTTTTGGGTTTACCAATTACCAAGCAACTTGCACGTTTTAGCACATTAATCTATGTATGGGCTTAACCCGCTTAATTAGTTAAGCTTTGGTTGTGGGTAATGGCATTTGTACATGATAATTTATAATGCACGTTGAAACTTGCCAATGATGATATGCTGATGCACGTTATTTTTTATTATTAAAACAAAAAACCACAAAACCTCTACTCTTTGAATATACCTTAAGTTTTAATCATTGAGCCAATTTCGTATTTTTAATTGAATAATTATTTTATATACTGTCGGTAGTACTTTTTTATTTCACAAATGAAGTTAAAATCATAACACATATTTTATTTATTTATTTATTTTAATATTTTTATAAGATATATGTCATGATCTTAATACTGTTTGTGAAGTATAAAACTCTACCGATGGTGTATAAAATAATTATACTTTTTAATTTTTGAATGATCGAAAATTTGTACAAATATTAAAAATCGTTGCACATTTATATTTATTAATGAGACTATTAATTTTGATAGAAAGGTGCACATTTATATTTATTGATAAGATGATAAATTTTGATAGAAATGTGCACGGAGGGGAGATCGAAAGAGTTTGTATTTAAAGCTTTGAATTTAAATTCATTGGGAGGTTGTAAGAAGATAATTTTTCATGAATTCTTAAGTTCGGTATAGTAAACCTACTTGACCGATCCAAAGAGGCGATTTGCAGGACGAAATCAAAGAATCCTTTACACTCAAAAAAATGTTTGTTAAATTAAGAAGAAAAAAATTATTACAACAGGAAAACAACCATGGAAACAAATTAAGAGAATGTAGCACTGCGACTAGCTATTTTGCAGAAATAAAAAAGAAAAAGCATTGGGTTGTTTGAAAATAATATAAGATAGTAATTGTTGGAAGGAAAAGCTGTTGCCTGTGGACCTTAATGTACAATTTATTAGCAAAAGCATAAAGGCAAAAAGTCTGCCATGGCTGAGAGCATATAAGCACACGAGTGTGTGTAGTAATGGGGTCACAAAGGAAGAAGAAAACTGGCAGTCTGGATATTATTGTAGAGTAGTCTACATTCAACGAAAATAAAAGAACAAAATTAAAAAATTTTAATGAGATAATTAATTCACTTAAAATCACAGCATATCTTCAGTTTTTCACTTCTTTAATCAAAAGTCAAATAATTACACCATAAATTGGAGTTAATTCATTTTGTAGATCAAATCTGGAAGTAAAGATAAGGAAAAAAAGTTGCAAATGCTAGGATTTGAATTCCAAATTCATTAAAAATCCTGAATTAATTGGATTATGTCTCTAGTTCTTGGAATTGTGTTTTTTTTTTTTTACAAAGAAAGTCCTAATATGAAAAAAAAAAAAAGATTGCAAATGCTAGAATTTTAATATTCAATCTACTGAAAGTCGATCACCAATCGCTTGAATCATCGATCAAGCTAAACCTTGAATTTCTGAAAGCTTTAGGGACTCGTTTTCATTTCTTAAATGTAATTAGATTCCAAATAATTAATTTTTTTATTTTAAGGAAGCGTTTACACCAACTAATCAAGATCTCCCAAAGCATAATTCCAATACCCATACGAGCTGTTTGAGGCCAAATTCAAAACCTTGCATAATGCTCTTTTTGATTTGTGAAACCACTGAAGTACTAAGAAAGGGATCATGGTCAATGCATACCTTACCAAAAGGCACTGTCCTTTTCTTTTTTCTTTTTAAATTTTTTCATATATCTTTTCTCTTTTACCTTTTCCTTTAGTAGTTGGATAGAAACATAGCAGCAGAAGGCACTTGGAATCATGCTTGCTAGCATTAACATAAGAAATTTTGCCTTGCTGAGGAAACACAATATCACATCTTTTCTTCTTTTAGAAGTCAAGTTATTGCATCACTATTTGCCCACCTGTATTTTGGTTCATGACTCATTAGGGTTGGGAAAGCTGAATTCCTTCACAAGAAAAGAAAAGAAACCCTCTCATTATGGCTTAGTCAATCTTCTTAATTCACATAGTTTACCCAAAATATACTTCATGAAAGAAAACAACCAAGAAGGACAAAGATGATGCAAGTTTCAATCCAAATCTTGATGGAAAATGCCTACTTTTGGTCTCTTAATCCCTAATTACATTTGAATAAAAACAATTCTTTCAATTTCAAACTCTTTTTATCCGGATAAATGACAATTCATTGATCCAATAATACAAGAAGAATGCACAATTGGTCATCAATGCAAAAGATAAACTTACGCAACTCCTCGTGCAATCCCACAATTGTTAAATACAAAACTATTAGAGAGATTTTCAATTTTTTTAACAAAAATTAAAAGACGGAATTTTACATAGAAAATAATACCTTAAAGATTATTATCAAATTTCAAAAGTTTTTGATATCAATTCTATTATAAAACTTAATGAATTGTTGTTCTGTTTTGATTTTCCTTTATTGTCAAATGATATGCAATTACATGTTTTAGCAATTTGATTCAAGTGATTAGATAAATAAATTAATGTAAAAGTCACATGATTTATTTCGGCCACTAATGTTATTATGAAAATAAAGATATTACAGTAAAATTTATCATTTTGAATTAAAAAAAAAACACAGAATTGGAATTTTTACAAATATTCTGCTAATGCAGGCGTCAAGCGGTGAAATTCAACAAAATTAAAGTACAATGATAAAATTAAATGTCGATTTATTCACGATATAAAAATATATCAATAAACCTAACCTTGATATATTAAAAAAAAAAACTGAAAATCTTACCTGGAAGGACATATTAGGCATTATTTGGAAAGCAAAGGCAAACATGTCAAATTCTTCCAACTCATTAACAACCCAAGTTTTCCAAGAACATGTTCTATTTAAGCTCAAGAGGGAATGAACCAGCAAAGCCTTTGAAATTATGTGAACTTCTCTCCACACACAAGCAAAAGCAAACTAACAAAAGGCTGTGTCTTGGCTGTGTCTTTGTGTCTTGTAAGACACAGCTAAGCTAACACAAAGAAAAACAAACAAGCTCAACAGACAAACCAACCCAAGAAACCAATGACAGAACCAGAGACCAACGACCTCGGCCACCAAGCTGTTCCGAAGTTCATAACTTTCCTGTCTTCTCTGCTGCAAAGAGTAGCCGAGTCTAATGACAACAGCCGCCGGTTTCAGTCCCAGAAGATCTCAGTTTTCCATGGCCTCACCAGGCCAACTATTTCCATTGGAAGCTATCTGGAGAGGATCTTTAAGTATGCAAATTGCAGCCCTTCTTGTTTCGTGGTAGCCTATATTTATCTTGATCGGTTTGTGCAGAAGCAGCCGTGTTTGCCTATCAATTCTTTCAATGTGCACAGGCTGCTTATAACCAGTGTTTTGGTTTCTGCCAAGTTCATGGATGACATGTGAGTTCTTTTCTTTTCTTAGATTTATGTTTCTTGAACATAACCATCTGGGATTTTTTCAGCTCTATTGGGTTTGATCTGGTCTGGGTTTCATATCTGCCGTCTTCATGGACAAATGGTCTTATTTTCATCTGAATTTCAATGTTTGAGGGAAAATACTTGGCTTTGATTTAGCTTCCAAGCCTTGTCTTTGTTGATATCTTCTTTCCCCCACTTTTCTTTCCTGGAAGATAATAGAAAAAAATCTTCTTACAACAAATCAAGCAACTGAGAAAGTGTTTCTCGGACAAGTAATGCCATGTGAAAAACCACCATGTCTGACCAGACAGCCCTACCTTAGATGTGCTTGTGTTGTCTCTGTCTACCAAGGCACGCTTGTAAATTCTCATAAAACTGCAATAAAATTGTAAGACTGACAAGGGATGTCATTATTAAGAGTAATGACAGCTCAATCAGGACCATGCATTCTGTTAAAAAGGCAAAACACCCAGTTGGCTGCCTTCAGTGTTTAATTATTGGCTCAAGAGCCTCCTGATTTCACAAGCAATCATACCAGTTGTTTGACTGTCATTTTTGGCCATAGCAGTAACTCACCCTCTAACTTTACTCCTAAGCAATAAGAAAACGCAAACATTAAGATTCGATATTCGAATATCAGACTTACAAAATTCGAGTAATCTGTATTATTTTAATCTTTGATTGGGTTTTTCAGGTATTACAATAACGCCTACTATGCCAAAGTGGGAGGAATCAGCATAGTAGAGATGAACCTTCTTGAGGTGGATTTCTTATTTGGTTTGGGCTTCCAATTGAATGTGACACCTGCCACCTTCCACACCTACTGTTCTTTTCTCCAAAGAGAAATGCGGATGCCATCCCCTCTGGCAGAGCCTTCTCTAAGCGTTGGGAGACCCCTGAAGATCCATTGCTGTTTCAATGAAGATGAATCCTCCCATCAGCAGCAACTTGCTGTTTAAGCATTGTTTTTTGGTGGATTACTAGGAACACACAGGGCTAGTGATTTTGTGTATTGAAAGTTGAAACCCCAAAGAAGATGTTGGCTCAAGCTGCACATTGGTTTCAGGCCTGGAAGCCAAAAACCTCATTTGGCTTTCATTCTTCTGTGTCAAATGTGCAGCTTGTGGGGATCCGTACTCGACTTATGAGGTATTGTCCACTTGGGATCAAAGTGGGCAATACTTTGTAGATTGAGTGCGGGTTTTGCCGTAAGGACATGGCCAGGCTCATTTTGCTTGGGTTAGCCGGTTAGGCATAGTTACTGATCCAACATATGCCTTGTTTTTCTATGTTTTTGAACTTTAGTACTACCTAATTTTTGTTTTTTCTTTGTACCCAACTCTGATAGTGGAATGTTATGTACAGATGAGCATTTCCTCTTTACAGTCTGGGCTAACATGAACTTGCATGGATTGTTTAAGTGGGTCATTGAGTTTACTCTCTGGTGCCAACCATGCAAAGAGTAACTATAAGTAATTACTTTAGAAAATCATCATTATCAGTTGAAGGAAACCAGATTAATAATAGTATCCCTAACCTGTTTGTGCTCGGAAAGTGAAACTCGTGTTTGTAATGGGGGCAGACAGCCAGTGCATCAGCTGGATTCATGCTGTGTTGGAACACAAGAACTCTGGTTGAGAGTTGAATGTTTCATGTCTGAATCCCATGGTTAAAAGCAAGAGATTGTTAATCATGGTAAAAATAATGCATTGCTTGGAAGTTGAAGGCTTGAATCCCCCACCACTGGCCAAGCTTGCAGGTTATTTCAGCTGAGGCTACACTGCAGGGCTACTGTTTCGGTTGGGCCGGACTGTACAAGTTCAGTTAAAATTCAACCCATATGCTTTTATATTTTCCTTTTGGGCCCATGGCCTTCGGGTATAGGTCGATCTGGATAAGAGAGCATTACTTTGATTTCAAATATTAATATTTGAAATTCAGATTTTTAAAATCTGTACGACAAATCAAATATAAAATTTTTCGTCATTTATTCATATTATTTTCGTATCATTTCAACTTATCTTTTTACATATTGGATTCAGTACGTACAGATAATTTAAGCTTGTAAAACTATGGTATATATACATACATATGTGTATATCTAATACATAACAGCAAGTATTCTTACACTAACCATACTCTCCTGGCAAGCAAGCCTACAGAGCTTCCTTTATCGGCGAATCTCAGATCTCTAAAATTCGTACAAGTCAAATGCAGAATTTTTGTTATTTATTCATATTGTTTTCGTATCGTTATCTTTTCTGCATATTGAATTCAATACATAAAGATAGTTAAAGCTTGTAAAACTATGTAATCATACGTATGTGTATATATTATACAATACACACCATGTATTTTTATACTAACCATGCTCTCCTCGCAAACAAGCTTACAGAGCTTCCTTTAACCGTGGTGGTTTGAGTTACTTGAGAACCAGCGGGTGTTGCCGTTGCTGCTTGAACCACCACTTCCTCGACCAAAGCCGCCTCCACCACCGGAATTGCCTTGTCCAGTTCCAGCCCCGTAGCCACCACCGTGAGCACCACCACCTCCAGTCCCATAACCAAACCCGGAACCTGACCCAGACCCAGTCCCAGACCCAAATCCATAACCCCCACCAAACCCATTAGGTGACCTTCCCTCGCCAGAACCATAACCCCATCCGCGTCCAGGGCTTGAGCCCCAGCCCCAACTATAGTCCCAGTTGGGCCCATAGCCTGAACCGCTACCACCATTGTAGCCCCCGCCTGGGGCAGTTGGCCCCATAGACATGTCAGAAGAGGTCAGTTGTTTCCTTTCACCACGAACACCATATATATTAACTACACCCAACAGGAACAGAATGAAGAAGGTGAAGTGGAGGAAGTTAAGTTGCATTTTCTTCTCCATAAACAGATATATTTGAAGTTTTAAGCCTTGTGTTAAGCAAATTTAGAAATGTGAGTCATTGATGAATGATGTGAATCATGATTTAGTGCATGTCAGTGGGTGCTTATAATGGGATGATCGTGACAGAAGGCCACTTGTGATAGTATTTACCTATCACAAGTGCTTGAATTTAGCCACAAGGAAGAAGCACTATCACGCGTGAATCGCACCACCGCCCTTTCAACTAAGTTAAACGTGATGGATTGTGCGCTCTTTTTTGACTTTGTTACGCGCCTATGTCTATAGCTCTGTCAAATTTTATTTTGTTTATTTATTAAAAAAATAAAATTTTAATATAAATTAATTTTTTTAATTTTTTATACGGATCGGTTCATTTAAGTCCGTTAGTCTTTAGTGTCGAATATGAGCTTGCATTTTTAGGCTCATTTAACAAAAAGAACTTTTTGGCCCAACTCATTTATGGCTTAGTCCGTCAGGGTCGGCCCATTTTGACAGTTCTATATGCCTACCAAAATAAAGGAAATTAGAAATAAAATGTGAACTAGACCTATATATGTGGTGTCAAATTATGTTCATGATAATTTCATGTTGATATTTATATGGACACATCAAATATTATGTTTGTGTCTTTCTTTACTTGTTTTTTTTAATAACGAATTAAGTTACTTGTAAGTTACTCAAATTTAAATATATGATTATTTGAGTTTAATTTTTTTTATTTTTAAATCGAACTCAAGTTATTCAAATTGAACTAAATTCGTGTCTTAAAACTTTACTCGAAAACTTATGAGTGTAATCAAACTTTTTTAATATATATTTTTGAGATGAATCAAGATACACCTTACATTAATAATTTACTCATATCTATCATGCTCATAAAGTTTCGAGTCATTTAATACCTCTATCATTTTCGATTGGAAATAATAATTGTTTTCTATTAACTGAAAATTTTATATGTATAATCTATTTAAATAAAATATAGGACTCAACTCGGATAAAAAAATAATTTAATTTTACAGTTTTTAATTGGATCACTCTTCATATTTTTTATAATTTATTATTAATTTATCATTTTACTCTCATAATATATAATTAAAAAATAATTAATTAAACTTCAACTTGATTTCAAGCCTATTGATTCAAATATATTGCCGTATTGAAATCAAATTTTAATTAAATTTAATTAGACTTGAATCAAACTTTAAGTATTAAATTTTTAAATTAAATCGAGCTTTTAAATATCAAATTTTCAAATTAAATCAAAGTCTTAACTCGATTAATCAAACTTTTCTTTTCTGTCTAACTTAAACCACAAGCTCTGTTGGATATCCAAATTAATGGATATATCCTATCAAGAAGTCATGAGAAATTTTCGTGTTTTGATGCTGCCAAGCTTGAGTCATAAACTTTCAATCCTGCATTCAATCTGCTGCTAACCAACAGCAAACACCAGGCATTAATAGCATGTCTTTTCAATCCACCCATGAAGTTGATAATGATTCCTCTATGAATGTAAACCAGCGAGAAAATAAAACAACAATCTCAATTCTGAACTCTGTTCCCAAAATCAGAATGATTGAAAGTTGAAATGATTCATGAAAATTGTCACCATCAGAAAGGAAATGTTCTTCTCCTCCATAGCTTTTAATCTTAAAGCCATGTCAGAAGGTGTCCTAAGATTTTCCACTTTCATCACTTGATGATTCTTACACTTGTTGAAATCAAAACCCTAAACCCCATACTATCATTCCATTGAAACCTTAAAAATCATAGTTGAGCAGATTCAGAAGCAATTATTTGAACATCACTCGATAATCAATATCTCAGATCAAGTGTTGGATTATATATAAATTTTCGCTTCATCCTCATCCACTCTAAAAATCAAACAAAGATTTTTTTTTTTGAGATTTCGAAAATTGAGTGAAAATGAAGAGATTGCTCAGTGGTGGCGATAAAGTCATAGGTTCGATTCTGCCAGCTGACTTCTTCAACGACATTAATCGGAAGAGGGAGCTGTGAATCCTCATCGCAACCTCCAATTTCTCACAAAAGAAACAAAATTTAAGATGAAAATGAGAAAGATCGCTCAGTTCAGCGGGGTGGTCGACACGCAAACTTCTCAAAAGAGAAGCCTGCCTTCCGGTCTGTTGAGCTTGAATTTCATGAGGTCATCACCGCGATCTTCTTTCAGATTAAGATCTCCGATTAACAAAAAGAAAATTAAAACAAAATTTTTAAAAAAAAGTGTAAAAATCAAATTGAAAAGAAAGGAAGATACTGAGACGCAAAGAGTTGCGAAGCAGAAGAGACTGCGGTGGCTGTACATTTATAGGAGGAAAAATTAGGGTTTGTGTGATTGGATTTGGGGAAGCCAGCGTAATTAATCAGGCGGGTCCTTGTTCTGGCCCGAATTCACTTTTTTATATTATTTGGGCTTAATAAAGGAACTACGCTCAATATGGATAGGCTTATTTAAATAACATTGTGCCACCTCTAGGCTTGACAAATTGAGTATATATTTTGAATTTGTATTGCGTAAAATATATAAATTATTATATCAAAATTTATGTGATATCTTAAACACAATATTTTTTAAAGTTTATTCAAATTCATAAAATAATTTTATTAATTTTTAATCGATATCTTTTTTATATTTGTTTTTTATGTAGTTTTCATACTGCATCATCTTATCATGTTTAAAATTATAAGATCTAGCCATCTCAAAACTATAATCTAGTTTATATATAGCTTTAACAACAATCACGGGTGTCTTAAAAATAATTTTTAAAGATAATTAGAATGTGCTTAATTAAATTTTATCATTTTTTTATTCTAAATTGCTTGGTAGAATACTTTTATTTGTATCTTCTAAAGTAAACTTCATAAAATTTTTTCATAGCAAATGTGTAAATGAGTCATGTTATTGGTAAGTCATTTAAATTCAACTTAATAATCATTAGAGTTTGATTTGTCTGATACTATTCGAGTAACAAATTCATTCGAGTTCAAATGTTTTTATATTCGGTTAAAGTGCCTTACAAACCTAATCGAATAATATATATTTTTAATAGTTGGTTATTAATTTATCATTTTATTATCGAATGTATTATTAGAAAATAACAAATTAAATTTATTGAATCGAACTCAATTTAAAAAAAATAATATTGATTGAACTCGAACTAAATTTCAAATCAAGTCGAATTGTAATTTAATAATAAATTGCCTAGATTAGACTAAATTACAATCTGATTGATAGATTTCATTAATATTTTTAGGTGTTACTGTGTTAGAGTATGATTATGCTCTTTTTTGTGTAAACTACAAATATCTTCATCCGTTTTAACAACCTTAAATTAAATTTACTCAGGGCTTTATTGCAGTTAAAGCTCATTATTCCTCTCCAAATGTGTGATTGATTATGTCTTTTGACTTTAGATTGAAATTACCATTTTAGCATTAATTCAAAAGATATGTATATTGAATCGACTCTTAAAAATTATAAATTTGAAAATATTTAATCATGTAATATAGTTATAATTTTCTTATTCTAAATATCTCTTGTTAAGAAAAATGGTAGAAATGGACAATAAAATTAGGAAAGTCTTTGGATAATGTTTTTCTTATTAGTTTGAAAATTTGCATTAATGCGAACATACCTACAAAAGAGTAAATCGCATTCATGGAAGAATAAAATAAATCCATTAAGAAATTGGAGAAGAAAGCAGGCAACATTACGGCTCCACGTAATTCGCGGCATTAGCCGATTCAAAAGATCCCTGCCGTTCACATTTGCATCAAACATTTAATTCCTTCCACTGTGTCTTTGTCTTCATTCTCTCCTCCCCACCCTTTCTCCTTTAGCTCCCTTCCTCTGTTCCGAAACAACGCCAACTTTCTCTCTCTTCTTGACAGATGCAAATGATTGTTTAAGTGATTGTTTCGGCATCAGACACGAAGGGAATTTGATCGACAGAAAGGCGGAAATTCAGGTTGAAGATCTGGATGATGGTTTGTTTGAGTCGAGTCCTGGCGGTTTCCTATGCGATGAACCCGTCGTCTCCCTGCAAGCCTTGTTCGTTTGGCTCTAGATTTATTCACGCCAAACCCAAGTTGAGTTTCAAATCCAAATGGCGATCCATGGCCACTGATCCTGACTCTTCATCCTTCGCGCCTTCTATTGATTCTGATTCTTCGGCCGATAAAACTGCCGGGTCTTTTCTCTTTCTCTGTTTAATTAAGGATTTCTTGTTGTTTTAGTCGCTACTTTTAGCTCTCTGATTACATAAACAGTGCTTTGTGATGTAAAAACTTGGTTTGCCTTGTCATTAACTGTGTGATTATGATTAAAAAGTGCAGATTCTGCATCATAGAAGGGCCTGAAACAGTCCAGGATTTTGCCAAGATGGAACTGCAAGAAATTCAGGATAATATTCGAAGTCGTCGGAACAAAATCTTTCTCCAAATGGAAGAGGTGACCCACTGATTCTCTTTTTCTTGTTTAGATTTCCATCGAGTTTCCATATCAATAGGAAAAGTTTCTGCCTGTGCTCATAGAAGTGTAACCGACTCGATGATATAAGGTAATCGATCTCCTCGACATTTATTCCAGTTAAATTTGTTTATTTTTTAATAAAATTCAAACTACTTAAATAATGAGTGAAATAGAATTTAAATATCTTAATATCC
Source organism: Heritiera littoralis (assembly GCA_031772115.1). Lineage (NCBI taxonomy): Eukaryota > Viridiplantae > Streptophyta > Magnoliopsida > Malvales > Malvaceae > Heritiera > Heritiera littoralis. Next base: position 9,927,873 of record JAPDPK010000010.1, on the reverse strand, counting down.
GACTGAAACATTTCACGAGCTTAATTTGACATTTTTAAATATATTTTTTATATTTTAATATTAATATATTATTTTACGTATATAGTTGAAAAATAACAAATTGAACGAATTAAATTGAGTTTGAGTCTATTAATTCAGGTTCAAGCCGTTGAAGTATTTTGTTTAATTAAGTTCGAACTTTAAATATTAAACTTAATCAAACTCAAGTAGAACTTTGAGTATCGAGTTTTTGAATTGAGTCGAACATAAATCTGGTGCTGAATCGTTTCAACTTGGGTCAATTACACTCTTATACTCATCAAGTAGAAAAGGCTTACTGAAGAAAATCATATGACAACTTAAACAACCAACCCCCTGATATTTTGTAGGTTCGGAGGCTAAGGATACAACAGAGGATTAAAAGTGCTGAACTTGGCATTTTAAAGGAAGAACAAGAAAGTGAACTTCCTAATTTTCCATCATTCATCCCATTTCTGCCTCCACTGGTCAGACATTTTTTCATTTATTCATTTATTTTCCCTCAACTTATTGTTTTAATTGTCATTAGTTGTACAGTTTTGTTCTTATTAAATTCAAGTTAATGGATGTACATGTTGTTTACAGACCTCAGCAAATCTCAGGGTTTACTATGCGACTTGTTATTCTCTTATAGCTGGGATTATTATCTTTGGTGGACTTCTGGCACCTACGGTAAGTCGCTCATGTTCTCAGCTCTCGTTATCTAGTCTCTCTGTTGGTGTTGTAGGTGAGTGGGATTTTGTGCTTTTAGGAATAGAGTGAAACGAAATGATCAATCATATATAGAAAAACAGGCGAGGGTGAGCCTTGGTGCAACGATAAAGATTGTTCATTTTGCTGAAAGTCACGTGTTCAAGTTACAAAAATGGTTTTTATGTTAATGTGGAAGGACAGTTGTATACATATGGTCCTTTCCAGACCTCACAATGGGTTTGTCTTTTTATATATGTATGGAAAAACAGGCAAGGGGATGACAATGTTTGCGTCATTATGCTGAACCAACAAGTTCCCCTTTAGTAATTTGCCAGTAGACAGGCTAAGTGATATTAATGTGAAAATATGCATATGGTTCTTGGAATCGTAACTTCTTTTGCCTTGCTCATCTTATTTCTTTTTCTTCGCATATCTTAGCTGGAGCTTAGGCTAGGACTAGGGGGCACAACCTATGCAGATTTCATCCAAAGTATGCATCTGCCGATGCAGTTGAGGTATGAGCAATCCTCTTGGTTTGTAATCGATATGTATTATTTGGCATAGATCAAGTTTAGTTGCTTGATTGCTACCATTTTTACCTTGGTGAAGTCGATGTGCTTTTGGTTTCCTTATTCTTACTTCTATCTGGCATACTTTTTAGACAGTTGCCGTGTAAAAATGACAACTGCAATTGTTGCAAACCAAATGAAACACATAAGATAGTTCCTTTGAAATATTAATGGCAAATTAACTGCTTACTCGAGTTTGCTTCTAGAAAGTGTCCATTCAATTTTGTTTCAATGTGTTAAACATGGTTCCATTGGTGCTCAATGCAGTCAGGTTGATCCTATAGTGGCATCATTCTCTGGGGGAGCAGTCGGGGTTATCTCAGCCTTGATGGTCGTCGAAATAAACAATGTTAAACAGCAGGAGCATAAACGATGCAAGTATTGTCTTGGAACTGGTATATTCACGAAACTTTCCTTGTTTTTTCGGTTCCTGCTCTATTCCTGATTCTGTACATTATCCACCTTGACGGTAAATGCAGGATATCTTGCCTGTGCGCGTTGCTCAAGTACTGGATCAATTGTTCTTATTGAACCAGTCTCAACAGTCAATGGTGGAGACCGGCCTTTATCAACCCCAAAAACAGAAAGATGCTCGAACTGTTCGGGATCTGGAAAGGTGTGGCATCTAAAAATATGTAGTTTCAATGATTTGTTGTTCACTTGTGCATATCAACCGGGAAATTTTAATGAATGGAAGAACATTTTGCTTATGCAACTTCTTTGCCAATGTCGAATCAGTTCACATCATCCGAATGTTCTCTAATCTTTTTATGTAACTTTGGCAGGTCATGTGCCCTACATGTCTATGCACTGGAATGGCAATGGCAAGCGAACACGACCCGCGAATCGACCCATTCGATTAGAAGTGCGTTCCCACTCTCTCATTCTTGTATTCAAATGTAGAGCTCGTGTTCGTAACCAATCTTTGTATATACAAACATCCCAAGCACATGACAGGCTTGCCTTGCTGCAAATGAATCGTATCTGTGCTATTTACCCAGAAAATCCCTGCTTTTGAAATGAAAAACTTCAATCCTGATTTGGCAATCTGATTTCATACCAATGATTGGCGATTCACTGCTTCCAATTATCGTTCTCGAGGTTTCTGATTTGAGACATCTCCTGGTTTGATCGAAAACATACTTAACTCTGTTTTAGTTGCTTGTCTTTAAACTTAGTTTGATAATTGTCGTAGCAGAGGCGCTTGACTATGAACAGTATTACATTCCTTGCGAGGAACGATGCAAGATGTCTCCTTGGTCATCCATCTCTCCATACGTATAGCAGTAAAGAATGATGTATACGAGGGAGTTTGTAGATGGCGGAGTCTGGTTTCTGTTGGATTACGCATTAAAGAAACAGTTTTTAGGTCTTTGAGTATTTTTTCTGTTGTGTTTTGAGATTGTAAGATCTAATTTGGAGAATGTATATGAGAGGGTTTGTAGATGAGGAGTCTGGTTGGTATTGAATTAGGGTTGTGTTTGTCAAGAGTTCAGTTCTATACATATTGATAACGATGATTCTTATTTGGGATGTTAAATGATGTGTTGCAAATAAATCTGACAATACGACACAAAAACAGTATTAAAAAAAAGAAGAAAGTTTTGAAACAAAACTGAAAAATTTGTTTTGTATTAATGCATGGACAAATAAAACATATACGATATAAATATACAAATTTACTTAAAGGTTGTGGTTCAGTTGGCAACGTAGGTTGAGTTTGTGAGAAAAGTTCTCGGGTTCGATTCCTACTAAATACATCTTTGGGGAGGGGTGAAGAGCTTTAAGTGTGATTAAATCCCGAATAAGATTAAACTCAGACTGTTAAAACGAATGAAGATACTTATGATTTACACAAAAAAAATATAAATATACAAATTTTGTACATAATTGACGAATTTTGCGAGACTTTGAAATTTTTTCTTCAAATTGCAAAAAAAAAAAATAATGGGCCTTGGGCTTCTGGGTTGGATCTTATAAGTTTCAACAAACATAGATGTAAAATATTTTGGGCTTCTAAAGAATCAAAAAGCCTCCCGAAAAACCTTTCTGTTTCCCGCCTATCCCATTATTTCAAAAATTTCATTCCCCCTTTTGTTTTGGAGTCCTCAAATTATTAAATTCTTCTTTTCCCCTTTCCTTATAATTCCCTCGCAAAAACTATCTCCCCAGTGATTCGCCGCCGTTGAAATCAGACCAACTCGTCTTCTAGCATAAGGCGACCTACGAACTCTCCGGTGAACCTGTTCTTACACAACGGTTCGCCGGAAGATTGAAACGCCTCACTGAGTGTCGGTTCGCCTTCCGACTAGCTCTCCAGCAGACCTATAAAAATATCAATCGGTTGGGGTCGAGGATTCTTCTCTTTAGAGTGCTAGTCTATAAGCTCGGAATCCCTCGTCCAGATCTGTCATTTCGTCTGCTATGAAGGAGGCTGGTTCGTCCAAGACTCCGATTCGGTCGAGCCCAAGAAATATAACGACGAAGTCAAAGCCGGAAAATGAGAAAGAAATGGATGTTTCCAGTGAAGGTAAGCTTTCTTCTTCTTCTATGAAGAAACCCATTTCGTCTAAGACTCCAACTCGGTCGAGCCAGAGAAATAGAACGACGAAGTTAGAGCCGGAAAATGAGAAAGCCATGGATGTGTCCCATGAAGAAGTGAGCAGTAAAGTTTCTCGTGAAGGTGAGCTTTCTTCTTCTTCCTTGAAGAAGGGTGGTTCATCCAAGGCTCCGACTCGGTCGAGCCAGAGAAATAAAACGACGAAGTCAAAGCTGGAAAATGAGAAAGTCATGGATGATTCTCATGAAGAAGAGAGCAGTAAAGTTGCTCGTGAAGGTAAGCGCAAGGAAAGCTCTGCCTCTGGAGATGCCATCGTGTCCAAGAAGTCGAAACGAAGCCCAGCAAAACTAGATTCGGAAGTGCCACTGACATCAGAAAATGAAGATGCCGTGCTCGCTGACGGCAGCGAGAGCGGCAGCAAAACCACCCCGCAGTCGAAAAAGACGAGAAGAGCTACTACAGTTGATGAAGAAAAGGAGCAGGATGCCAGGTTTATTGGCGAGCCCATTCCTGTTGAGGAAGCGCGAATGCGCTGGCCGAAACGCTATCAAGGAAAGGTGGATATATTTTGTTTTTTTTTTTTTTTGAAATATCAAATCTTTTGAAAAAAAGTTATAAATTTTCATATGTAAAAGGTAGACTATGCAGTGTTTTTAATTTGAATATTTACTTACAATTTGCATTTTTGATTTAAACTTCAACTCTTTTTTGACTAGGGGCAAAAACGAGTTGTTTCAAGGAGTTCCAAGGAGTAAGCTGCATTTATCTATTTATCAATTTTATTTATTAATTTTGTTTGTTCACATCACATTTATTGTATAATTCACCTAGAGTCTGTTTTTATTTTGGTTATAAGGGAAATATTTAATAACTGAGAAAAAGGGTGGGATCCTTTGGATTTGAACATAAACCTTTTAATATGTCACAATTCATCCTTAACTATTAGTTCAAGAGATTTTTTGGTTAATTTTCAATTGATTTTTTTGGTTAGTTTTCAAAATTTGAATTTCTGCCTTCTTTTCAATCGCTAAAATGAACCTTTTTTGGCTAATAAAGTGTGGTAAACTTAGTTGAAACAACATGGTGGAACAGGAGTCAATGACCAATGAGTAGGAGTGATGTTAAGGGGTTAGAGTTTAACATACATACAAGTAAATTACACGTACTTGGGTTTTGTGGGTGAAAAAGGTTACTGCTTATTGGATCATGATGAGTGATCTTTTCCGAGGAAACATGAACGAATTTTTTTAAACATTTTAGATACTTTTTTAAAGAATGTACATAGCATCAAATACATTATTTGTTGTGGTTTTCGAAAGATGTATCATTAGTTTTCCAATTTGTTTGGTACAGTGATTCTGATTCAGAGGTTATTCAAGCTCGACATCACTACACAAAAGCAGAAGTGGATGGTTGTATGATGTTTAATCTTTATGATGATGCCCATGTCAAAGTCAGTATGCTTTTATCGTTTATAATTTTGATTTTTTATTCATTTACCATATTTGTAATCATATTGGTCTTGTGCATTTGATGGATTTATTCTTAGATCTTATTTCACTATATTTTTATTCATTTGATTGTAGACAAATCTTGTCAAGATTATATCATTCCCTGATTTGTCAATTGTTTAGGTTATATTAGGCTTAAAATTGTGAGAATATTGTGTTGTAAATGTCTTTTGTTATAGGATTCAATATGGCATTTATTTGTTTCAGAAAATTATTATGACCGTCAAGGTTTGATGGAAAATATATTTATTGTTATTAGACTAGAAATTACCCTTTGTCCTCTGTCAAAATGTGTTGGTATGAAGAATTACTAGAAAAAATGAGTAGATCAACTTTTTTACATCATTGTTTAAGATGCTAGATGATATTCTATCATTGGTAGATTCTAGGCATCTCATGTTTATAATTTTTAGCACTTGGCTTGTTTATTATGAATCCTTTTTAATAAATAGTTAGGAACTTAAGACTATATGAATTTATTTGTAGACATTATTGATTAATCAGTTCGTATCAAAAAGGGGCAAGATATACAGAAAATTGTTCAAGACCTCAGCTAAGACTATGCTTTTTCGGTATAGGCAAATATTTTTAATTGTTCCATTAAGGTTTGAATGTTTTATTTATGTTGGACTAGGTGAACTTTATTAATAACTTTTATAAATATGTTTTCTAGGTAAGTTTTTAAAAGTAAAGTACTTGTATTCCTTTTTTTATCTATGTATAGGCTGAAGAAGGGCAGGATTACTACATATGTAAAATTGTGGAGATGTTTGAGGGAGTGGATGGAACATTGCATTTTACAGCTCAATGGTTCTACAGAGCTCAGGATACTGTAAGATAATTCTTTTATTTGATTTTTATTGTTTTGTAACTTTTAACATCGCATATGTTTTTTTTTTTTTCAGGTAATGAAAAAGTTAGGTCATGTTATTGATAAGAAGCGTGTATTCTTTTCTGAGATCCAAGATGACAATCCATTGGATTGTCTTATTGAAAAGCTTAATATTGCAAAAATCTCATTGAACGTATGATTTTTGTCTCTTGTAATTTCTTTTGTTCATCATATCTTCACAGTTTCGTCATACTATATATTTGTGTTTTTAGGTTGATTTGGAGGCAAAGGAGAAAATGATTCCACGTTGTGATTATTATTGTGACATGTTATATCTTTTGCCATATTCTTCTTTTGTTAATTTGCCTCCAGGTAATTGTTCTGCCCTTGATTTCTCTATGTTTATTGAGCATATGTCATTAAACATCTGGAATTACTCATTTGCTTCAACTTTTTTTTTCTAAATCATAGAAGATAAAACAAATGTCAGTGAAGAAGCTTCATCAACAATTTCTAGTGAAAACACAAATAGTGTTATCGGAGCAAATGCTAGTTATGAGGAAGCTTCATTGTTAGACTTGTATTCTGGCTGTGGTGCAATGTCAACGGGTTTGTGTCTAGGAGCAAATATGGCTGGAGTAAAACTTGTCACTGTGAGTTACTTCATAAAGTTCAAATAATTATGTATTTTAAGCAATTCATACATGTCTACTTAGATTTAGTAATTTTTTGAATTTTTGTTGAATGTTTCTAGAAATGGGCCGTGGATATAAATAAATATGCTTGTGAAAGTCTTCAGTGGAATCATCCAGAAACAGCGGTAAAAATTTACTTATAATTTGATATTTTATTTATTGTTGTTAAATGTATTATGCAAGAACATTGGTGAAATCACCTGGTATTTCAGGTTAGGAATGAATCTGCAGAAGATTTTTTAGCATTGTTTTATTTATTGTTGTTAAATGTATTATGCAAGAACATTGGTGAAATCACCTGGCATTTCAGGTTAGGAATGAATCTGCAGAAGATTTTTTAGCATTGTTGAAAGAGTGGGAACGGTTGTGTGTTTCATTTTCATTGTCAAAATCTGAAAACTTGGGCAAACAATCCTTCAATCCTTGTAAAGATGATTCTAAAGATGATGAGGATGATGATGAAGATGACGAGGAAGAAGGTGACACTGATGATGAAGTGTTTGAAGTTGAAAAGATTTTAGCTATATGTTATGGTGATCCGAAAGGGAAGGGGGATCAAGGATTATCTTTTAAGGTATATATTCTTTATAACTATGCTTACTTTAATAGAATTGCCATTAGCGTAATAAAACTTTGAATTCTTAACTCTCGCTGATCATAAGTATTTGACGTAAAATTCTTCTTTGGTAACTTTCATAAAGTTAAACTTTAGTTTGGTAAAATATTGGTCCATGCATCCAAATTTTCTTGCTTAATAGATGTTGGTCTGAGAATTAACATTTCCTACTGCTTTTATTGTGTCATTATCAGTTCATGGCATATATGGTTAGCTTGACTTTTTAGCTCATGTAGCCGGGTCTTTTTCTTCTTTATTGTTTATTTATTTTGTGAAGAATATTATTCTTGAATGCTTTTTTTTGTGAATTACTTTTAAAAATTTATTTCAGTCAACTATGACCATTATTAGCTTTATGTTCTTTATAGACATTATCTGCGTCCATATACTTTGGGGTAGTCAACCATGACTTCTTCTATCTCTTCTTGTAGGTTCGCTGGAAGAACTATGGGCCGGAAGAAGATACATGGGAGCCGAAAGAGGGATTGGGGTATGTTCTTTGTAGCCAATATCTATGAGTGTATTTCATATTCGCATATGCAAACTTATCTCTAACAATTAACCTCTTTTTGCAGTGATTGTCAAGAATGCTTAAAGGACTTTGTTACACGTGGCTTTAACTCAAGAATACTACCCTTACCTGTAAGTATTTTTTGTCCTTTGATATGCTTCTTTTTTCTTGTATGAATTTCATCAAAAGGAATTTACCTGTAACATTACCTTGGCTTTCTCTAACAACAAACTTATCTTTCTAGGGAATGACAGTCTTATTAAAACATAATCCTCTATACAATTATTCCTCAGAGAACTGCTTTACTATTGAGGATCTTTCCTACACATGTTGCTATTACCTGGTGCCTAGGATTTGGCAAGCTAAAATCTCATCCACATGGAATTTATCTCATGGAATAACACATAACTGGTACACTAGTAATAGCAAAAATAAGAGAAGCACTTCCCATTGGTTCTAATAATCAGTCCACATCATAAATAATTTAATATCCATTATTGGATTTATGCTATATGTGTCTGGAAGTTTATCATATTTGCGTGCTCAAAAATTGGAATTGAAGTGCAGGTCAAACTTTCACCTTAGCTAACTAAAATCTAAAATAGAAATCTTCCATTCTTTTAGGAATTCTTTTTGTTAATGAATTCAGTTTTTCATGCAAGACGGTGCATGACAAGAAACTTGAAGTACTGGACCATACATTAATTCACTTCCCATTGGGTTGTGTTTTTGATAATTTTCTTTACATTCATTTTGAAGACCCAAGCGCTCCTTACCTGCCTGAAAAGTTTCCAAGAAATATCTGACACAGGCGTGATATACCTAGACTTTATTGTGATACATATTCAGCACTTGGCTAAAACTTGAACTCTAATCCTTCCTTTTGCCTTAAATAGACTGTTGGTTCTCCATCCAATTTCAAAAGGCAGTAGTTGCAAAAGTAGCTAGAATACTCTTCCAAATCTTTTTTTTCTAGTACACTTAAGCACACAGTACGATGGCTGCAAAGGTAGGTTAGCACATTGTTACTGTATCAAGGTCCAAATCTAAGTTTTCTTAAAAACAAATGTAGTGTATTTTCTGAATTCATTGGAAAACATTGCCTTACTTTTGTTACTATCAACAAATTCTTAGTCCGTTCATTTTTCTTCTGCTCTTATAGGGTGATGTTGATGTTATTTGTGGAGGGCCCCCATGCCAAGGCATCAGTGGCTTTAACAGGTTTAGAAATAAGGATAACCCTTTGCAAGATGAAAAGAACAAGCAACTTCAGGTTTTCATGGAGATAGTGGAGTACTTGAAGCCAAAGTTTGTTTTGATGGAGAATGTTGTAGACATTGTAAAGTTTTCTGAGGGATTTCTTGGACGATATGCCTTGAGTAAACTTATTCATTTGAACTACCAAGTCCGAATGGGAATGATGGCAGCTGGTGCTTATGGTCTTCCTCAATTTCGTATGCGTGCTTTCTTTTGGGGGGCTCGTCCTAATAGAGTGAGTTTTTTTATCACTATAAATATAAATATAAAAAACTTTAGATTGTGGTTTAATTGTTTGTTCACTGTTCTCAGAAATTGCCGCAATATCCACTTCCAACACATGATGTTGTAGTAAGAGGTGTCATTCCCCTAGAGTTTGAGGTACAAGAACTTGTGTCTTTGAGTTTAATTTTTTAATGTTCCATCTTATAATGCTTAATGAATGCAGATGAACACTGTGGCCTGGGACGAAGGGCAAAAAGTAGAGTTGGAAAAAAAACTTCTATTGAAAGATGCGATTTCTGACCTTCCTGCTGTATGTTTTATGATTTGTTGATAGTTTTCCTTTTTTCTATTGATTTTCTAGTCCTTTTATCAGTTTACATGTGATACATGTATTTAACTCAATTATTACTTAGGTTGGTAATTATGAGCAACAAGATGAAATGGAGTATGACAAGGATCCTCAAACAGAGTTTCAGCGGTTCATTAGATTAAGAAGGGAGGGTAGGTAGATTTACTTTTTTTAAATTCAATGTTCATTAAACCATTTTTGGATTAGTATTCTTTATGCGTTGACTGTGACTCATCTTGTCGCTGTGCCTTTGCAAAATGCATTGCTTCATTCGTCTTTGTTAGCAAGTAGTTGCATCTACTAATAGTTCTATTATGTTTTTCTGCAACTCATGAACATTATTTCATCAAACTTCTTAACCATTTTTTTTTTCTATTTGTACAATGGTGTCACTTCTTTATGCAAAAAAAGCTTGAGTTTATGACCTGCATTTTCCAACTTGATGAAGCAGGACAAACTGCAAGCTTATTTCTTTTTTTCCCTTGTAGAGATGCCTGGTTCTTCATCAAAGGCAGAGCCAGAAAAGCACTTGCTCTATGATCATCGACCACTTCAACTCAATACAGATGACTTCCAACGTGTTTGCCAGATTCCCAAAAGAAAGGTATCACTTTCATCTCAATCCAACCGGCATGCGTAACTTTTGTTCTTTATCATCACTATCACTTATCCCCTTGGATGCTTCTTCTTCACTTACTAAATTGCCTTTCTATGTCTGTCCTTAGGGAGCAAATTTCAGAGACTTACCAGGCGTTCAAGTTTGCGGTAACAAGGTCGAATGGGATCCTAATGTGGAGAGGGTCTATTTGGAATCCGGGAAACCTTTGGTAGTCTTTTCATTTTCATTCTTACTGATGCTCTACTCGTCTTATCTCTTCATAACATCTCTTCTGTTTGCACCATATAATACTTTTGATAAACAATGACAGGTCCCTGATTATGCCATGAGTTTCGTAGGTGGAGTATCATGCAAGTGAGTCTGTTTGCTTATCATTTATTTTTTTGATAATTTATTCGAATCGAATATCCTCATCCTATGAAATTTTATAGGCCATTTGCTCGTCTATGGTGGGATGAAACTGTGCCAACAGTGGTTACCAGGGCAGAGCCTCATAATCAGGTCATGATCTGTATGCATGGATTGTGTTAAAAACAGATTTTCATGCAAACGTTTCCTGAGTTTGCAATGTTTTGTATTTCATAACAGGCGATTTTACACCCTGAACAAGACCGCGTCCTCTCAGTTCGTGAAAATGCAAGATTACAAGGCTTCCCTGACTACTACAAGCTTTTTGGCCCTGTTAAGGAAAGGTATTTGTATTATCAAAATACATCTTGATACTAATGCATGCCTTTTATCAGCATTTCTATCTTAATGAAATCTGTTTGGAACAAAAGGTATTTTTCTTTTGTGCTTGCCGATAAGTTTTTGTTGATGACCTTCATGCCATGATGAAATTTTACGCTAGATGAATAGGAATGAAATCATGTTGAGTTAAGATAATACTTGAAATCTAGTTTGAGTTTGAGTTTTACTTGATTGAATATCTTAGTTGTTTGAGATTTAATTCAATAAGATAGAGTTAAGAGAAAGGTTAAAATTAGAGAAAGATCAAAAAAGATTTTAAAGAAAATAATTTGGAAAGATATGAAAGTATTAAAATTAAATGAGCACATGGTTTTGGATAGGAATATGTGGAGGGGGATAATACATATGGACGATTTAACGTGAATTTAAATATTAGTCCATATAATCTATTCTAATTTTTTGGGATAAAGGCTTTGATGATGATGATAAAAAAGGGCAACTTTGTCTATAAATTTTTATATTATGGGATTTGAGGATGGTCGTGTGTGTAATTTTTCCTTTGCATTAATAAATAAATTGTTTTTTGTTGGAATCCATTACTTTCAAGTTACAGAAGAGCAATTTTTATTGTTGCACTAGGATTTTTCTCATTATTTTTTAAATATATTTTATGTAAATAAAATGATATATTAACAACTAAATATTAAAAAAAGAACTTGATTTGGTTTGAGTTGGAATTAAAATTTTTTGAATTCAACTTATTGTTTACTTGATTTGAAAATAACTAAATTAAATTCAAATAATCATCATATTAAGTTAGAGTAATTCACTAATAATTTCAACATTCCAACGCATCAAATCAAATTGACCTATGTTATTATGATTTTCTTTCATGAATTAACAAGTTCAGCTAATTTTGCTCTTTCTTGTTTAGGTACATTCAAGTAGGAAATGCTGTTGCTATGCCTGTCTCTCGGGCTTTAGGATATGCACTGGGTTTAGCTTACCAAGGTGTTTCAAGTGATGAACCGCTGATGAAACTTCCCCCGAGATTTCCAAACATTGCAGACAAGGTTTCTTCTGAATCATCTGAAGATAATTCTTAGCTCCATTGCTTATTTCACGTTGTAATTTTGTATCATTGATCTGCCTTCATTCTTATCTATTTTGCACTGAATTCTTCAGATTATATTTTATAATCACGTCGAAGACATGGAAACACTAGTTTTGTTACTTAGAGTTTTTAAGTGTAGTTTATTGCTTTCCTCAATATCATTTTTCTCTCTTAAATTACTACTCACATTGATGATTTCGTATATAAATTAAAAAATAAAACTTTTGCTACTTTCGAAGGTTCTATTAAAATGTGTTTAGGTCACTTGAATCGAGTTAAAATGATTTAATACATGAGATTACTGTCATTTCATTTTGTTGAATGGAACTTGTGAGATAGTGTTTATTTTGATTTGAAGATTTATGATTTTATATCACAAGGGGTGTCTTGTAAGTATGACTTCATATACATATATATATATATATATATATATATATAAAATAACAAAATCTTATAATTTTCCAACATAAAAGATGGCTTACATTTATAAATTTAAGTCTCACATATAATCATATATATATATATATATCATTATAGAATTTTACAATATCCAAATGTGAAATTCAAGTGACTTTGCGAAAGATGTCCATTACAAGCTTTTTAAGTAGTTGTTTCACCAACCTGGTCAGAAGTGGCGTGATTGAAGAAAACACTGATGTAATTATGACTGTGAACAGCCTTACACTGCTTGGTGCAATGGTAGTCATGGCAGTGTTATATGTGAAAAACAATGCAATCATGCAAATCCGAAGCTCAAATTGCAGAGGAAACTTGCTTGTGAGGACGTTGATCATGAAAAGTGACATTGAAAAACCGATTGAGTTGAAAAAAACCACAAACAGTGCAAAGCCAATTCTGCTGGTACCCATAATGGAGTTCCCTGCTGTGTGTGCCCCTTGCAGGCTGCTGCCGTTGTTCTGGTCTGGAGAATAATTATCTTGCCAAGTGCCGCCTGGTGGGCTGAGCCCCACCTGGAAAGTGGCGGTGGCCACCAGAACAGCTACCACTAACAAAGCACTGCGTGCTTCACTGGGCGAGTCTCTGCCCTTCTGAAACTTGAAATACTCCACCAGCTCATCTGTCAGCCTCTGACATCTCGGTTGTGTTCTGGGATTGTTGTGTTCTGGGGTTGGAGTGATCATAACATCTCTAGCTCTCACAGCTCCAGCCTGTTGAAGAATCTCTGCAATTTCTCTGTCACCTGCTTCACTAGGAAAAATGTGCAGGACATCCATGGCAGTAAGACCACTTTGGTTCACTGCATTTACTTCCAACAAGCCTGGAGTTGTTTCACTGCCGAGTAGTAATTCTATTACCTGAAACAGATACATAATCTCATCGTTCAGTATTACACTTGTGCCAGATAGACAGCATGACACAAACATAGATTGTTGGCTAATTCTGGTACGCAAAAGCAAGGACATCAGTGTTCAAACAAGAAATCTTTCCCATTTTATGAATAGATTGGGTGTTCAATCAAGAAAACCAAATGGATAAAACTTGTAACTAAGTAAAGATCAGCTTTGACAGCTTGGGCAATCCGTATTCTTTCTTCCAGAAGTGCTTTGTGTCACGTCACACACTCTAAAAGGGAGTAGGCAAGGTGCTTAATCTTTTGTATTTGCATACGAAAAGAAAAGGTTGCTGGGCATATGAGCGTGATAAATTGATTTTGTGGGGGAAAAAGTGATGACCACGTGACACTTGTACACTATGTATATAAGCGTGAGTGCTGTACACTTCAATAAACTGGCTGCGTTTCTTATACAGCAGCAGTATCATCATACGGATAAAATCTGTGGATACAGTACAATACTTGCCTGCCGTTGTTTCTTCCAAGTTGCCAGGTGCAGAACTGTGTTACCTTGCTCATCCTTGAGATTCAAGATGTCTTCTTTCTTCATCTCCAGAATCCAGTCAACCATAACTCTAATTGCCTCGAACTGGCTGTTCTTAATGGCAAGGTGCAAAGCAGTCTCCCTTTGAACTGTCACACCTTCAATACACTCTGCACAGCTCAAAAGCATTTCACTGATTACATCAACTCTCCCTTTCATAGCAGCAAAATGGAGAGGAGTCTTCTTCTCTCTTCCCTCCAGGCAGCATAATTTCTGGTCAACGTTCAGAAGCTCTCTTACAACCTCAACATGCCCGTTGGCAGCAGCCATGTGGAGAGGGCTAATGCCATCTGGATTTACTTCCCTGGCATACTCAGGCCTTAGTCTCAAAGTCTCTCGGACAAAACCAATGTGCCCTGCAGCTGATGCAATGTGCAGGGGATTTTCGCCAGAATGAAGTGAGATGGTGTGCAGGATTAAAGGGTTTTCTCTGAGTAACTTGTGGAAGTCATCGACATTTCCAGTCCAAGCAGACTCAAACAACCTTGCATCCATTTTGACATGACTAGGCTTGTTGGGAAACATGTTTTATTGGCAGAAAGGATGAACAAGAATCTTGTGGAAGAAGGAATGTTTATAGCTTCTTTATTGAATATCATAACTTATCTTCAAGAGTTCATGTGAACAAGCAATTAAGGGTAGAATAATGTATTCTTCTTAAAAATGAAAAGGGTAGAATTATGTAGGCTTTGTTTGACTTTACTAAGTTTTAAATAATAACTTAATTTATTGACAAAACAAAGTTAAAATAACGTTTTCTTGGTTTTCTAATGAACCAACTCTTGTATCAAATGCCTTGTGAGATAGGCCTGTGCATCAGTAGAGTTATCTTTGACCAATCATTCCAACGAGCGAAGCCACGTTTCCAAGCTTACGCTCAATCTCTTGCAACCATTTTTTTTGGAGTGTGTTTTAAATCATGCCTAAGACGTCTCTTTTTACAAGCAGCCATAGATATTTAATACGAGTATGTCAGTTGCGCATTACGCTGGTCTTGTCTTGCAAAAACAGCTGTGCAAGCTTTCATCCCTGCTAAAAATGACTTTTCATGTGGCTTCATAAATGCTATCTGCCAAATTCTCAATACCCAAAAAAACCCTCAGCAAACGACCAAAAACGAAAGAAACCATAAAAACAAAGGGATAAGATAAGTCAAACACCAATCGGAGGATGCGGACAGGCTAAGAAGGCTTGCTTCGTTTCAAAATTAACCAAACTGATGTTTATGTCATCTACAGCTGTTTAATATAGTTTAATGCCATAGTTGAGTTGAAAAACTGTGTTCAGAAAACTATCGTGGGAAAGCAATTACTTTAACTTAGAAGTTAGTCGGAACTGAAATTTTTTAATCCCTTTGAAATTGCATTCACCATTCAGAGTTCAAACCAGCCTTTTGAAAAAAATTAAAGCATCGTTTCATTAAAGAATTCACCAGTACAATCAGCCTTCTTGGTCGTCAAGCAAGAAGGGTAAAATAGACAGCAACTGCTGTTATTTACACATTAACAATCATGTCATTTCTTCCCATTCATCATCTCTTTGACAACATCGATCGTTCCCGTGGAGGAGTTATTAGGGTTACACCGTTACAAGCATTGAATCATTCCTAATCTTCTTGTGCAATGGTCTACTAATATAATTCGCAACTAGTGAATGAAAATTGCAAAGAATGGGTGGTTGACAGAAACTTCAGGGGTGATATGATAAGCAAAAAAAAGGTGCTTAGAGCCCCGGTATAGATTCAAGGTTGTATTGTTTAGGAGTTGAAGCCTCAACCTCTCGGTTATCCTGTAGTTTTGGCTTCTTCGTGGCATCAAGAGCCTGCAAATAGGTGTAGGATGCTGTCCGGTTATATGAAGGGCCAGGATTGCTTATTCTGCTAGCCAGGAAGCGGCGGATTAGTCCCCTAAGGAATGGGGCCATGGTATCCGGCTCATGTTCTAGGTAGTACATGATTCCTCCCATGCATGCACAAAATAAGGCCACCTGTGACAGTTCAGAAGCATCAAGTCAAGAACCAAACTTGTAAAAGAACAACCAATTCAGCTTCAGCACACATAAGCATAGTCTCAATAAGAACAGAGTTTCTTAGCTATTCTAACCATGGGCATGATTTTCACTTAGACCAACAAAGAAGCTCCCATAAGAATGAAAATTAAGAGCCAGATTTTTGACATTGAAACTACCTCAGCATTTTTAACATCGGGAAGCAGGCGCCGGTTCACTAAAATATACCACAATGATTCTCCAGCTCGTGGAAGAACATATAGAGCAAGTTCGCTGCGTCTAGCTTTTTTCTCCAGTAATACAGAAAGAGCTGACAAAGCACCAGCAACCCAATATACCAGCTTGTGGTCTTTTGATGCAATCTTTCTATGCATGCATATAACCGCCTTGAATTGCAAGAAAATAAATATTCAAGAACATATTACTACTGATTTTAGCAAAAGAAAAATGGTGGACGAGAAATGAGAAACCAGCTACCTGAAAAATTCCAACAAATGCAGACAAGAAAGATGTTGATCGAACAGCACCTCTAACAGCAATCCAACAGGTACGAGCAGGGGTATCCATAAACTAGAAGGGGATCATGATAATGCAAAATCAACAAAACAATAAGAGGATTAACTCCAAAATGAAATTTCATTGTCATGCCATCTACAGAGATATCCAGAAAAAAATATAATTGCAGCTCAAAGTGAACCAAAAGAAACCTGCAAAATCAACTAAGAGAATTAATCTGATAATAAAACCCATCAATCCCACTCCACTCGCCCAACATTACTAATGCGGCATTTACCAAACCAGATTGACTATTTCATTTTTCAAAGCAATGATTCAATATTGGTAAATGCAAAAAAAGCAAGCCCTCGTTTACCTTTTATAGTGCTCAAAATGCATTAAGAGATGATTGTCTTGTTTCCTTTTTCTTTATAAGCATTAAAAAGTTCGAAAGCAAAACCAACTCCAGGGTCCGTCCACAGACACAGATGAAGAGAGGAAAACCAATATGCTACTCAAGAAGTACCTTTTGTAGGTGCAGAACAACAAATGGCACAAATGTCAAAGAGAAGTATAGTGGAAATGTTTTCCTGAATGTAGCCGATGCTGCCTTAGCATTGTGGGCCAGACAAGAATCTGTGTCTGGATGAATAACAGAACAAGGAATAATAGACAGGAACTCTTCCAAATTCACATTATCAGACTTCCCTCGGCTATATAAGTAGGCTGATAAAGATGCAACATTCACTGGACCACCTCTACAGTTCTCCCTTACAGCCTTATATACAGGAGCTGCAACAGGACCAGTCTTTTGAATGAAATCTTGATATGATTTTGGCAAGCTTTCAGGACGCATCACAAAGGCATACATAACCTATTATGAGCATAGTTAGTGTAATGGATTGAAGTAAACACAAATGTGGATGATGAACAATACATAGTAAGTGAAAAGCTGATATGAAACCACAAGAAATTTTCCAACCATCGTTACCCTCAGAAGCGAACTCCAATTTGTTAGACAACAGTAAACTTCACTAAATATTAACTTTTAAATAGAAAAGGTAGTCAGAAGCAAATGAATTGGAGGTAAAATTCACAATCTCACAGGAGCAGACTACAATTAATTACATTTCCAGATCATCATATATGAAACATTTATGTCTTGTCGCCTAAAATTTAGCCTAAGCTTCTCTTTGACACCTTTACTCACCAAACTAAGCTATTTCTAATGTTATGAATGTTCCATTATCATCAATTGAAGTACAGAGATAAAATAACTAGTCCAAACATATAAAGTAAATATCTAGCCACAAAAATCAATATACGCTTTGCATTACCTGGGCACATGCTAAAGCAAAGAGCAGAGAGTCGCCATGCCTCCAGTGGCTTCCCCAGAAGTGAAACTTATTTTTTGACTTTGCAGAATTATAAGCACACTGAAGAGTAAAGCCAAATATTAGACTGCAAGTCACAGAACTGGTATTCCACAATTTCAAATAGCTTTAAAAATTTACTATTTAAAAAGTGCATTCATGTACCTGGGCTACTCTAGCCAAAAGATATAGTGCAAGTGTACGCCTTCGGCTTGAATCATCCAAAGCTAAAATAGACAACCCCGCAATTGAACCTGCTAAAATTCTGTTCCATCACCACCTTAAACAATGTCAAAGATAGGAAGAGGCTCTACCATGCATAAAATTTTTTTAATCAAAAGCCACTAAAGGAAATCAGCCATTTAAAAAAAAATTAAAAAAAAAAAGCCAGAGTAAGGCTTTATATAGCGAACATACGCATTCACTGGTGTCTCTTTCTTTCTCAGCTTTCTTAGTAAACATCTAAGCGCATGGTATGATCCTGTGAAGCCACCAAAAAGTAAACCAATGCGGCATGCTTCCTCTCTTACAATCAAATCTTTCTCTGAAACAAGTTGCTGAAAAACAAAATTCAGACATTCAAACATTGGTTAATCTCACATATTAACGTATTATTACATAATAATTCCTTGCAAAAGCCAAATAATAAAACTCAAAACATTTCAAACAAAAAAACCCAAAATGGCAGTAACATAGTCCAAACCTTCAAACAACTAATCCCATTTTACAATAAAAAGTTTCAATTTTTTTTAAAATTTTTTAAAAGAGATTTCATTGTTATCTACTCACTAAGAAAATGACAGTAACAAAGTCCAAACCTTCAAACAAAACAGTTTACGTAATCATACCAAAACCATTTAGTCAATCATTTTATAAGAAAATAAGTTAAAAAAACTCAAATTCAGCTAATTTACAAAACAACCAAGTCAAAGCAAAACATTTTACGAGACTTCCATAAAGAAAACCCTAACCTTGAGATCAAGAAGCGACGAATACGACTGTCCTCTGGCGAGTTTGAAAGCGCGAAGAAGAATCCCGATACCGACTCTAACACCATAAGAAAGGAGAAAGCTTTGGCAAAGGTTTCCAATAGCGTTGGCTATGCAGGAGTCATCAGCGTGGTCGCAAGGCGGGTGGTCGCCACTCGCCGCCGTCCTCTGACGTCTATGGAGCTCCTCCATGGCTTCCCTCAATCGCTCCTCCGCCTCACGTAGCCGTCGCTCTTCCTCCGCGCTGTCCGCCGACAATCTCGCCGAGGAATTCGACATTTCCGAGAGAGTCGGCATTCTGGATTCGGTGTCGCCGCTGTTTTTATTAGTATCTGAAAGCCAATAGAGACGTGAACGAAGAAATTAAAGTTATAAAGAGTTCAATAAATAAATTTCCACTTTCGTATTTTTATTTTTATTTTTTGCGTCGGGTTTACTGCTTTGGATTTTGGGAATATTGCTGGCCAATGGGGATAAACTGTGAAATACTCTTTTTGCCTTACTAAATTTTAATTATGAAATAAAGAGAAAATTTAATTGTGAAATAGTACTAAAATTTTTCGAATGATTAATGATTATATAAAAAAATATATAATTTTTGCAGATGTTAAAACTTAAAATGCATATTTTTCTATATAAATTAATTATTGTCATAATTGGTTTAATATTTTAATATTTTATTTTTTAAATTAATTAAATAACAAATAAATTCCATCTATCTTCATAAATTAACATAGAAAAAAAATTCATGAAGGTTACATCGTATTCACTTATAAATAAATTATTTGGCACACCATCATTGCAATTTAAAAAGTTTCCCAATAAGATGATAATATTTTTTATAGTATATAAAAAATTAAGTGAAAAAAAATGAAACATAAAAAAAAATTATAATTTTATTTGTGAAATTTAAAAATTTCGATTATAAACAAAGAAGTTATTGAATATCTTGTTACTTCATGAAGGCTTAATCATCAAACTTGGATGAGCTTTTTAGACAAAGAAGTCTTGGTTCAAAGGGTAATTCTTATCTGCCATGAAGATTAGATAATGCTCCTTACACACACACACACAAAAAGATAATGCTTCACAACTTTGTAAAACGTTGCTTGCTTATTTATAGTAAGTGTGGTGATCATGAGGCTTCAAAGTTACGTTTGTTATTTTATTTATCTAAAATTTAGTTAAAACTTAAATTGGTTCATTCATGTAATATTTTAAATGATTGTTAATTCAATTAGGAGTAAAAACGAGTCAAATTATTCGTGATAATATTTTTTGAGTTTGATTCGTTTATTTTTGAACCGAACTAAATATATTTAAATAATGAATCGAGCTGAATTTAAATATGTAAAATTTAATTCAAGCGGTTTACTAATTTAATCAAAATTTTTTAATACATATTATTACTTTACTATTTTAATATAATAATATATGATTAAAAATAAAATAAATGGCTGTTACTGTCTTTCAGACTTCATTTACAGGTGCAACTGGTGTCTCAGTAACACTGTCATTTCGAAGATCTTTGTGCGTATAAAAGTTGTCCATTAAAATTTAAGTACGAGGCTGCTTTGTTGTTTGGTGAAAGGTTGCTTTTGGTACCTTAATGATAATATTTAATTATGCTATTTGAAATCTAAAAGATTACGCAAACATGATATTTTTGTCAACTAACCATTAAATAATGCCAAATTTTGAGCAATAATCAAGCATCCCAATTCCCACGTCCAATGCCATTATCTTAATGTTTTAAGTAGACGTTTGACTGTTGATTTGCTTTTTCTATCCTTTGACTTAAAAAGCACTCTGATGAGATTCGCAAAAACGAACAAAAATGATCTGTGTTAAATTTTTCATGGTACATGTGTTTTTAATTAAAATCATGTCACATAATTTATTATTAAAAAATTTATTATCAAAATCATTAATAAATTTATTAAAATAAATATTTATTATTTAATTATTACATATAATGTGTAATAAATAATTAATTTTTTAATAATATAATTACAAGGTATAATTTGAATGAACAATATTTTATTCAACAATCAATTTTTAAAGGATCATAAAAGTTCAAAAAATAAAAATGATATGAAATTATTATTTTATATCTATATATATTTATTTTTTTCAAATCATGTCAAATATGACATGTAATAAATATTATCGGAATGGTTAATAAGTCTAATAAATATATATTTATCATTTAATTATCATGTGTAATTAATAATTGCTATTTTTTAATGATCAGATTTTTTTATATGATTTGAATAATAAATAATATGTTGAACCAAAATTTCTCCAAAAATCACTCTTTAATGAAATAGTTAACTAATAAAATCACACTTAATTACTACTTCCATTTGTTATGATTTACAAATAAGCAATTGTAAAGATCGTATACCAATAATCTCTTAGCCTAGTGATTAAGGATGAGTTGTGACATATTGTAAGTCTTAAGTTTGAATCTAAGAACCCCAATCTCCGGTTATGTAATATTTTTCTTGTAATAAAAAAAAAAGGGTAAAGATTGTATAGTTGTAATCATGAACAAATGAACATGAACTTAATTATAAATTTTATGTATTTCCAGTTTTCTCTGAAGAATCAAAACTTGCATTTTAATCTTTCCAGGATGCCTGCCACTGTTTGTCATAGTAGGTGGCCTCATCAGCAAGCTTTCTCAGGCTATCGAAATCTTGGGTTCGCCGGAACAGTGTGACGCCGATGACTGCCACAAACAATCCAGCCTTGCAAACAAAATTGCCTGTTTGGCCGACTAAATCCAGCCCTGTTAAAGCATCCACAGCATAGGCCATGAAGAATCCCACCATTGCTGCTCGACCTGCAAATATAGAATATTGGAATGCAGTTGAGAGACCATTCTGAAAGTAGTTGGGTTTGCAGTGAGTGAGAGGAGGTTATTAACCATTGAGCAGCTCAGCCTCAGGGAGATATGCTCGCGTCAGCCATGCCCACGAGGGTATGATTGAGCTTCTGAATTGGACTGGTTCTCGGTTTGTGGCAGCCTCCGGGTAAATCTCCGGGAATTTTCTCCTCCTTGCTTCTACAAGACCAGAAAAAACCACTGTCATGGAGTGTCTGATTATTAGGTATTCAAGAAATCATCTTGCTGATGGAGTTTCTCGAGTCTGAAAGAGTCCAGTTCATATGATACTTACATAGAACTAGTATTATACTTTAAATATGTAATTTTTTTCTTGTAAAACATTCGAACAAATTAATAAGAAAAACTTAATCACTCTGTAAATATTAGTAAATTGTCGAATCACATAAATTTATTTTGTGTGTCATTGAAAGAAGGATGAAGTTCAGTTACGAATGCAAGGGAGTTAAGATTCCTAGAGAGATTACCTGCAACAATCACCCCATCCCAATCCATGCTACCGTTTCTGACAAACATGTACAGATCCCATGTTCCATTCTTCCATCTTTCATCCCTGAACTTTGGAGCAGAAGATTCTATCTCGAAGTTGTCTCTCTCTTTCAGTTCATCTTCAGGATTCTTTAACTTGTTAATCTGTGAAACCGGTTTCTCTTCTTCATCTATCTTGAAGCCTTTCTGGCCTTCCACATCTAGGGTGACAGCTTTAATAACTTGTTTTGCCCCCTAGAATAAGCTGGTTTGGCTTGTTGCTGTTGCTTCCTGGTGAAATGGTGTGAGCTGCAAGCTCTTTGCAAGAAAGCAGAAATGGCAGTGGCTTTGCTTCAGAGGGAGTATTCTTTGGTTCTTTGCTCTTCTCTAAAGCTCTTGAGGGGATGGCAAGCAGACAATTTGCCCATACTTCTTAATAAACAAGATTATCTTTCCAACTGTCAAAGAGTTATGGGCAAGGTTCTGGTTGTAATTTTTATACTTAGTTCTTTTTGTCTGTTTTTCCTTCTATAAAATCAAGAATTATCTAGTACTTACTCACCGTTACAGTAATTAATCAAATCTGAAGAAATATGAATGCACCAGTAGCCTCTAGATGCTCCAAATCGAGATCATGAAACTTACAATGGTAAGGTAAAGGGCATAAAGAAGTTTCAATCTCAAAGCTGGAAGAATATTGAACATGTTGAATGCATTATTCCAATAGAAAGCTGCTAAAAATTGAAATGTAACAAATACCCCCAATAAGCATATTTGAAGTCTGCATAGAATTTCATGAAATGAGAACAATGACATGTTAAGAACTTTGGTGGAAAATGCTAATAATGCTTCACAGCTATTGTTTAAGCTTTTCCAATGAAGACTAGAAACCAAAACAGGAGTAAGAAATGGAAGGAGGCTATTTATGCTTCCCATCCTCTCAGGATAGTTGCGCGAGCAACACGGTTAACCCCAAGTGTGAACGCACCCATCCGGAGATTGCAGTCATGGGACTGGCACATGTTCTTGATGTTATGAAAAGCTTGAATCATGTACCTCCTCAGCTCCTTGTTCACTTTCTCTTCATCCCACATGAAACCTTGAATGTTCTGCCAAATCAGACGAGAAATCAACTAAACTAGTTAATGACATAAATTTGCTCCTAATGCCATTGATTCAATTTCAAAATGATTGTATGTCAAAAGTGCGTTGTGTGCCCGTTGATTGAATTAGCCATTACAGATGAAGCAAACAATGCAGAAATAAAATTATCTGAAACAATGTTGTGATCTTTAATTTTCTTTACACCAAGTACTTTTTTGAAAGGTTTAGCAGTTAAAACTTAAAAACATAAGACCCACGCCAAACACAGAAAAACTGTTTTTTTTTTAAAATTTGCAACTATTACCTGAACCCACTCAAAGTAGCTGACAGTCACCCCTCCTGCATTTGCATATATGTCAGGTAGTATTATTACTCCTTTCTTTGATAGAATCTGCAGTATCAAAATCTCAGATCAGAATTTCGATTCCACCTTTAGGAGCAGAAATCAAGCGGAAAAAAGTTACCTCATCTGCTTCGGGATCGGTCGGATGGTTCGCTGCCTCTACTATGAACTTCGCCTTCACATCTGCAGCATTTTCCCTTTAAAGGAGAACATGATGAAAACAATATGTGAGACAATCCATATTTGAAGCAATTGATCAGAATATGAAATGAACCCAATTAATATACGGTAAAAGAAAAGGTAATTCGCAAACAGATTGCCCAAGAGCCACTAGTTTGTTCAACTGCTGAAATATACCACTTTAATGATGGAGCTTTCTCAGTGGAGGGATAATACAATGTTATAACAGCATTTATGTGCTCTAAACAAAGTTCAATTTTTACCAGCAATAACAGCATATTCTGACATCATATTCGATATAGAACATATGTGTTATCCTGCTGAGATGAAATAAATTGGTCATGTGACACTTAAAAACTAATTTAACCCTAAATTAGAACATCTTAGCTCTGGTTGTCATGAAAAATTAGTACAAATACAACTTCGACCATGTTTGGTTCCTGCCTGTATCAATCCGTATAAGCACAAGTTCTAAAGCTTCCTGCCTGTATTAATTTGTATAAGCACAAGTTCTAAAGCTGATTTTGGCATAGTGTTTCGATGTCTAATCCAACTGTGATTAAGAAGCTATATGCATAAATTTGAGCCATTACCACTCCAATAAATTTTTAAGGGGAATCGGGTAAACTTTGCACTACGACAATTTAGACGAAACAAAAATACAATGGAAGAGCTAGAAACAGTAACATCCACCAGAAAATGAAACAGAATAGATGAAAACGTGAGAACCATGATGCCTGGCAATGGATTCTAACCTGTTCAGGACTCCACCTAAAGCACATGGGACGAGAACGTCACATTCGTGTGTAAGCAGTTCATTTGGATCCATGGAGTCTCCACCATTGAAGCTTTTCAAACTGCCAGTAGATTCTTTATGCTTTAGCAGCTCTGGAATATCAATTCCGTTTGGATTCTTAACAGCACCAGTGATGTCACTGACTGCAACAACCTTACCACCCCTCTCATGTATGAGCCTCGCTACCCAAGACCCCACGTTTCCAAAACCCTAGAAAAATATTAATAACATAACCATTTTAAAAAACAAGGTTCAAAATATCTCAAAGGAAACATTGTAACCATGTTTGAATTTATGTTGACTATACCTGGATAACAAAGGTCAGACCCTTAATTGACTTCCCATATTCAGCAAGTAAAGCTTCAGTTGCGTATACAACACCACGCCCAGTTGCAGCCTCCCTGCCTAGTGATCCACCTAGATCCTAAAATTCCCAATAATAGTATATTTAGATTTTGTTATTCTACCCTGTAATAGATATTTTCTCAAACGTTGTATTACAAGTTTTAAATGTCAGTCTTTGGAACTTACTATCGGCTTTCCTGTAACAACAGCTGGCGAGTGTCCATGAAACTTAGAGTATTCATCCAAAATCCATGCCATGGTCTGCACATATTTATTCTTAATATACATTAATTCATATAAATTTAAGAAAGTAAACTAAGTGAAATTGATTCATGAAAAACAAAACATAACTTGGTGAGGACGGTATAACCTGTGCATTAGTCCCCATGTCTGGGGCAGGAACATCTGTATGTATACCTATGAGATCATGGATCTTTTGAGTGAAGACGCGAGTTAGACGTTCCAGTTCACTCTTACTTAAATCCCTGGGAGTGCACCCGATGCCCCCCTTTGCACCACCATAGGGAATGTCTGCTACAGCAGTCTTCCAGGTCATTAGTTGAGCCAGAGCATTTACTTCATCAGGGTCAACCTTTAAACAAAATTAACAAACATCCATTGTCAAGTCCCAAGATTTTTCAGCACTTTCTTTTATGCTGCAAGATCAGTACAGATACACGCAACTGAAACTGCATGTTGAAATTTAAAACAAGGGAAACAAATATAAAGGGTACATTAGAACTCCGAACACGAAACAGACTAACATAGCAACAAGTGTATCCGCTTAAATCCAGAAGATCAATATCCAAAATTCTTGGCTAAATTTCATTTAACAATACGGATCCGGAAAAGCAGGGCCTATTTGGTAAAGTAAATTGCTTAATTGATATTCTCCTCTAACTCCTAAAAGGCCAAGATTTAGCTTTTCCATTATTTTAATTATGGAATTCAAGTCAGGTTACCTTTCGGAGGGTGCAGGAGAATCTATCAGAAAAAGCTCTAACAGGAAAAGTAAGATTATATTACTCTAATTCAACAATACATTTTAAAAAGCTGTAAAGTAGATTTAACAAACAATGAATTCCCATTTCCCAATCAACCAAAATGAAAATCATAACACAAAGGTTTGTCTTTTCTTTCTAACAGAAGTATTCCTACAGCCTACTTGCTAAAGCAAAGCAAATGGCGATCTCTGAAGACAAAAATCCCAACAGAAAACGAAAAAGCAAGAAAAGTAATCACCTCAGGATGATATCTGATTCCTCCTTTCATGGGACCACGAGCATTATCATGCTGGACTCTAAATCCAACGTATGACGCCAAGGTTCCATCGTCTTTGGGAATCGTACACTCCACCTGATCAAGAGGAACACCAAGCAAAACATAACATTTCAGGATCAAAAGACAACGGAAAAGGTTTCAATCAAACTAACAACAAGAACAAGAAAGAAGAGTATTTTCTTGAAATACCTTGATCTCTCTAAAAGGTATTAGAAGACTCTTTTCGAGCTTAGAGTCCAATCCAAGTAAACGGGACGCCCGGCGGAAATTGCGGTTAGTTGCAGCAAGAGCATTCATGGCTACCTATTAAAACCTCAAGAAACAAGAAATACCCAGAAACGGAAATGATCAAAAGATCACGAAAAACAAAAGCTGGGAGATTTAAAACAGAGAAGTGTAAAGAGAACAACTTGATCAGCTAATTGATGAATAAAGGAAATGATAAAAAAAGAATGCGTTCTTCAAAGGGAGAGAAGGGGTATATATAGGAAAGGTCTAGGAGAGAAACAAGAGAATGGAAAGAACTGTAATGAGGCGTGAATTGAGCGAAGGAATAATCAAAGAGTTTCAAGAAAGAGCTGCTCCAAAACTTGAGCGAATTTAGTTTAGCTGATATAACCAAAAAAAAAATATAGTTTAGGTGAGAGATTTGATTAAAGTTTCTAACTTGGAAAGAGAGGCTAAAAAGTAAAAACCCAACCCTTTTTTTAACCAAAAAAAAAAAAACCCAACCTTTTTCTTTCATGTCGTAAATTTACAATAGTGCCATGAAATGGGTTAGAGCCATCTATGTGATGCTCTGAATTTTTTTCTTTTTTAAATGGAGATTGTTGATGAAAGGAAAAAAGTTGTAGTTGTTTAAATCGAACTTTAAAATTATTTAAAATTATATTTGTAAAAATTTGCATGAATCAATTAAATTAAATTCAAATTCAAATTCAATTTCATAATACTTTGGTTTTTACTTATCGATTCTCCAAGTTTTATGGTTCAGTTTAAAAAGGATTGTATGAAATAGTTACTTCATATCAGCATATATTGTTTTCATTCAATTCATGCAACGTAATTACATTGTTAAAAAAAAATCAATCATTTATTATCAGAATATTTAATGATTAACTTTTTTTCAATAATATAATTATATGGTATGATTAAATAGAAGTGATATATGTTGACATAAAATAATCGTTTCATACAGTAATCAAAGCTTAGCCTAGTAATTGTTACTCTTTTTTAGTAGGGTTTAAGTCAAAGATTCGATTCCCCATTCGCTTTAAAATAGAGAGATATTTTGATTATGGAATAAGTATCTATAATTAATAATGAAAAAGATGCTAAAAGAATTAAACAATCAAGATTTAAACCTAGTGGTTAATACTTTTTTTAAGAAAAATTAGATTCAAAGTTCGATTTTCTTATTCTCCTTTTGTACCTCTTTATGAAAAAAAAAAGCTAAAAGAATTCAAACAAAAAATATTAAACAATGAAAGATAACCCTCCAATGGGGGATCAAGGCAATTGTCAAATTGTCATTTCCAAGTTTCACTTTCAATTAGTTATTGTTGTTATTCTTGTTAAATACTCATTAATGCTTTTTTTTTTGGTAAATTTTTGCATAATTCTTCTTACCAAACTAACTCTTTCTATATTAACAGAAAAAAACCTCTTTTAACCACCAACAACTTTGTTTTTTTGGTTAAATGGAAATGGCATAAATTACAGAAATTACATCCTAGATCTCCCGGGATAAGCTATACCCCTATAACTATAATCAGCAAATAACAAATTAAAAACATCGGTTGGAAGAGAATCCAACTTTACAAACTCTGTGTTTAGTTCACAGGCACCCTTTGCCAATTTGTCTACGCAATAGTTTAGTAATTCAAAAAAAAACAGCATACTATAAAATTTGGATTAAAGTCTAAACAATCTTATCTCTTATTCCCAATTATAACAAAACTAACTCTTTGAACACATTTGGATTTGCATGGAAGCTTTGTCTAGATCAAGTATAAATAAATAAATAAATATTAAACACAATTTTTTAAATTAAAAGTTTAGACCGTATGATTCATTGAATGTCTTTTAACAAGTCCAAAATTCAAATTTAACACTCATTCTATTTTCAGATTCAAATTTCTTTAATAAATGAAATTCATGATGAAGTGAAATTCATTAAATCAAAATTATGCTAGTTTAATTTTTTTTGCGACCATTTCAAGCTTATTTACGTTAGTTAAGTTTAAGCTAACAATTTATTATAATAAACTTAAATTTAAATCCGAACAATTTCAATTTTATTCTGAATTATTGAAATAAATGTTAGTTGAGTTGGAGTTTTGATCCGAAAGGACGTGTTTCACCAAAAACTTGTCTTGAAGCTATATGACCAGCACCGGCAGCCCGCTTAGACTTGGTCATTGTATTTCTCTCAACCACGACAATTTACAGTCAGTATGAATTTTATTTATCAAAAGTTTTTTCCACGTGAAATTCCTGCTTCATGAATCATGCATGACGTGGCGTCATGATAGCAGAAGGATAATCTCGGTGGGCCCCCTCATTTCTTTTTCTTAATTTAAAGAAAATCTGAGCCGTCCGCTTAGCATAGTCTAAGGCACGCAGCGGTGCGCCAACAATCTTGTAGACTTTTTTTAAACATTGGCATACTCAGCGCTGACGTCGCACGGTTGCAGTCACGGCACGCCATTACCCGATCACCTCTCTTCCACTTGTATTATGCCAAAATATATTAAAAAAAAAAGAAAAGAACGTCTTTATTCTTTAACTTAGGCAGGTTGAATTTAGTTAGGTTGGTGGATTTGAGCTCAGAGTTGACTGGCGAAGGCGCGGCGTCTCGTCGCCTCTATCCGGCTGACGTGGTTTGATTTCTTTTCTCCTTTCCCGAAAGGACGGAAAATTACTTTAATATAAATATTAAAATTCTATTGGACGCATCACCACCGACATAAAAAATTAACTGTAATACGATCTAATATTCGATAAAATTAAAAAAATATACGTTTTGTTAACGTGCCAACACAAATTATAACATAATAATTTTCAAGTCGTACACATTTTTGACATAAACAACTATAATTCAAATAAATGAATTGTTAAATTTATTTGAAGTTTATATTTTTCATTAATTAATTAATTATTTTAATTTTAAACGTTGTGAAATTAATTTCACAACAAGATAATTTTTTAAGAAGTATGAATATTGCCGTGAATGTATAGATATATGAAAAATTATGAAATAAAAAATAAAAATGTTTGAAAGAAGGTTAAAATGGTACCTTTATTGATAATAAGATAAATAAAAGTTATTTACATTAATTTGAGTAGATACAACGTAGACTTATAAACATTCTAGTTAAAAAAAATGAAAACTATGAATCATCATCATCATTATCAAAGCCTTTACCCTAACAAATTGAGGTAAATTACATGAATTATATTTGCAATCACGTTAAACCGTCCATATGAATTCTTTTTTTCTACACATTGATCTATTTAATGCAATACTTTCATCTAATTCTAATACTTTCATATTTTTTCGATTTACTTCCTTATAAGTCTTTTTTAGTCTTTCTCTAGTCTAGACCTTTCTTTTCTCATTCATAGCTCTCACTTTTCTAACTAGAGCATCAAATGAAAGCTATAAATGATGAAAAAAATCAAAACTAGGAGAAAATTGAAAAAAAATGGAAGAAAGTTATTTGAAAAATTATAATAGCATAAGAGTTGAATGAATACATTGTCTTGGATGTGAACAAGTAGAGGAAAAAAATTCATATTGACAACTAAACATAAATTCATATATTAATTTATATAACCTACTCTAATATTGAAATAAAAGCTCTGAATAAGATATTTGTTAGTAGTTAAAAGAATACTAAACATTCAATTAAACATTCAATTAATCACGATTTTAAAAAAGACTTTAAAATAGTCATAATATGTATATAAGCTGACACTAACATTGTATAAAATAATTTCTCTATTGTTATAATACATAATATGATGTATATAATCTGACGTGGCAGGTAATTGCCACGTCTTTCAGGGACCAAATCAAATAATTTGAGTAAATATTGCACCAAGGAAATAAGAAAGTACTAGTTTTTCAAGGCTACCAAACCACACTAAAAGTTTCAATCTACCCATGGTTTTTACTTATTAGTGGCAATTACATCTACAACTATTACCAAAAAGTTCTTTAGATTCAAGCGGGGATAGCTGCTCCATTTGTAAATCTGACCTTGGATTTTACTGTTCTGTGACAGTATCACGATTGTAAGATGCTTCGACCCTTTCCCATGCGATATTGGTCTGCTGCTCAGGCAAATGGCCAACGAACCTGCAAAATGATTCTCTCCTGTTACAATTTACATGTTTGCTATAAAAATTCTTGCAGCAAAAGAACAGTGGCACACAACAGGATTCTTTGTTCCATTGATCAGTATGACCATGCTAGTATCAAACAGACCTTGCAATTTGATATCTGATAGTTTGTGTTTGTGTTATATAAAAACGTGTTTATATTGTATAAAACATTAAAAATTTCGTGTCAACACCAAGCACAAAACCTTTTTTTTTAGTTTTTGTCATATATATATATAAATATATATAATTTTTATCAAATTTAATCTGTGTCACTTCCCTATTTTTTATTCGTATCGTTTTCGTATCGTGTCTAATATTGTCAGATCTACACTCATTGAAATCAAACATACATAATGAACCAGATGGGTGAAGTGTGCTCAAGAAGTGAAGCAAAGTGGTTTAGTATTTTTCATTTTGGAGGCATAAACACCTCCATTACTTGTGTTACTGTTCGCCACCCAACAAGGAGCACCACACATCAAGAGGGCTCTGCTCCAAACATCCAAAAGAACAAAAGCAGAATAGATTCTTCAATTGAGGGATAACAGGTACAAATGTTATCAAATGGACAAGAAGGAAAGTGAACGAATCCAGTGAAAAGAGAAAATAACAAAACCCTCACAACCAGAAATAATTTAAGAATTATTCCAAGGGAATCAGAGGCAACTACAAGAAAACTGTGATCTTTTGAGCAGACTCAACCAAAACTTGCTAACAATTGAAGCATGACAAAAGTGATTGAATATTTTGCTGAAAAAAGGTAAAAGATCAATGGTACTTAAACTAGGTAAGGGTGAATCACAGATGGACAACTTGGGCCTGGCTCACTAAAGCATAGATTCAGCCTTGTCCCAACCAAAAACACAGCTGTCTCTTCCAAGAAAATCTTATGCAGCTAACAACCAAAGACCATTGAAGACTTGTTTCCCCTTTGAAACAAATATGAGACCGGTCAAAATCATGTAATTTTTCAGGTTTTCTTCATCTCTAGTGGAACAAGACAATTAGCTAATTCCTAAACTTCTCTCTTTCTCCCCAAGTCGGATTATTTCCTTGATGTACTCAATACAGTCAATGAGAAGCTGTTCTCTTGCAAGAGATGTTATAAGCCAATATTGCATTCCGGGGATTCTATTTCTTTTCTTTTTGTTCTTTTAAAATATTTGGGGTGCCCTGGGGTTTCAGGTCTGGTTTACCACTTCACATTGAACAGATATAGATGGAATGGCTTAGATTGAATTAACTACAAAAAAACGAAAAGAAAGAAAAAAAACCCTTAAATCAGCAAGGTCATGCAGGGATTAGCACACTGTATGATTTAAAGATTCAAAATTTTGTATCTATGATTTAGTCTGATTTTGGGAGAAAAACAAGAATAGTTCACTAAAACAATGGCTTGAGGCGATAAGCTGCTTCTTCAATGATCCTTATGTTCACCTATAAATTTAAACATATTGCATTTAGCCATAACTTGTAATTATCAATTAACAAATCATTCTATCATTCAGAGATAGAACGAGAAATGCCCAAGTGACATGTGATATTTTGATTCAAAATGAATCTGTCCCTGGTGTAAAAGTTCATACAAACTGCTTGATCAATACAGAAGGCTTGAGTACATAGATCAAGAAGATGTGAATGCTAAATGTCACTAAAATAATTTCAATATCAATCAGCACAGTAGAACTTTGACTTTATGGATGAAATGCTATTGAAAACATCATTTCAAGAACATAGGATAAGTGGCTAATCAATTTCATTACAAAAGATGTTACCTCACGAATTACCTACTACTTTCAACGTAGATGGTTGGTCAATTTAAACTTCTTTCCTGTAATGATCAAAGTGATATTTATCAGATCCATATATATATAAGATATAAGTTGAAAATTTTGTGGGGTAGAAAACTTACGTGCTTCCTTTTTCTTCGGTCAATTCCACTATTCCTCATATCACTTTTTGAAAGAGAAGATCCGGAAGGGAGACCATATGGCATTGGAGAAAGGACTGAAGCAGAAGTAGGAGGAGCAGTTGTCATAGCAATAGTGGTAGCTGGCACAGGTGGCTGAGGTGTAATAGCAGCTGGTGGTGGGACAGCAGGTGTAGCAACTGGTTCAGGAGGAGGCTTAGGCAAAATGAACTTCAACCGATTGTTTCGATAGTTCTTCCAGTAAAAGAATTGCTGTCTATGTGCCAATTCCTAAAAGTTTCAGGTAACAACAAATGAAAAAGACATCCCAAAAAGGTAAACATAAAATAGCATCTTATATTGATATCAAACAATAATACATACTCCTATATAATTTAATGACCATGAAGATATTTTACTTGCCCATATCCATACAATCAAATGCTACCTGTTGTGTTACGCGTGAAAATATTAACCTCTTAACATATGCTACTTGGTTCACTGCTACAGGGAAACTGGCAATTGGCAAAGCATCTAAAAACAACTAGCTATAGAACCTTTAAAAAACTGCATCAGCTTTCGGAACTGTGAACATCAAGCCATACAAAAAGTGTTACATGACCACATGGTCACAACTAGGGGATCCCCAAGACCTTTGTTACAAAGGAGATTTAAAGAACAAAAAATTTTAACTGAGTGATCACACTAATCAGGACAACAGGAACAGCAACAAACATTGGAGCCAAACCTTGTTGGCAGGATGTGCCATTGCATTGCGGAAATTTGCATTTTGAAGAAGTTCAAGGAAATATAGGCAGTGAGGATACCTGCAATCATCTTTCTACTTCAGTCATGTGTCACACATAACAAACCTCAATGAATGAAACAATAAAATTAATAAAATTAACTATGGAAGCTATTACTCATCATTTCCCCTACTAGCAAAAAACGTGTTAATTCTAAGAAAGTAAGACTAAAGTATTAGATGGCACGCTTTCAAGTTGCTGACATGATAAATTTTATGTACTCTGGCCGTTGCCAGTATTGGAGATACTTCAAGTATCCAATAAAGGCCTCATCTTCGAAATAGCGATTTTGAGCCAAATCTGCATCAGAAATTTAACGAGCAAGTATCAATGAAGAATGCTGCATAATCAGAATAACCCCATTTTGGAAATTCAACAAATGAATTGAATACACAACAAGAAAAAAACAAAGAAACATAAAGAATAAGACAACTAATGAATAAGATAAGCAAATTTTGACACAACCAAGAGCTAAATTTATCCAATATGAGAGTTTCTTCTAGCATTAATCCAGGACCAGGTCGAGTTGAATTCTTCTCCATTGAGAAATTTAACAGCATAAACAGCCAAAGAAATTCATTTGACAATGTCAAAGTAAAACCTTAATTCCTGAGGAATTGAGCACTTACAGTGGATGTAAGTAGGGTTGGCAAGGCACTGCACGAATTCCAATTCGAGTAGGAATCGTTGCCGCCCATCATCCGGATCCTTGTACACGTTCTTTGGCCTGATTATGATATATCCCTTTCAAAACTTTTGCTAAGAGAGAAGAGGAAGCGAAAGCAAAGGAGAAAGAAGCTTACGAGGATGGAGTATTGGAAGCATTGTCACTTTCTTTAGCGGAAGCCATCGAACCGTTCACTCAATATAAATATGGATAAAAGGGGTGCTTCAGATTGTAGTTGCGACTGAAGGTTAAATCCAAAGAATCTTTAATGGCTCTAAAAACCCTAATCCTAGATATACAACAAAACAATAAATCCTCCAAAAATACTCGATGGAAATTGGAGTGGGGAAGAGAAAGTAACCTAAGAGAGAAAAAACAATGCGTCCTTCTGGAATTTTCGAGCCGAGCAATTTCTCTCTAGAAAACAGAAATGTATATGAGCAAAGGCTCTACCGGGAATCCAGGTCGGCCGCCAACGCCGAGGCGGGTGTTTAAGCTTGAGGAGAAACCCGAATTTCAGTTGTGCTTGCCCATAAAAAGTTGGTCCGCAAACTCGCGACGACTGTCCAATCCGGCCCACTTAAGACTCAAGTTCAGGCAATTTTTTTTAATTCATTTGAATTCAATTGGATTCGAATTTAAAATGTCTATTTTTGCGAAAATTTGGATCTACTCAAATAATGGTCAAAATCAAACACTTTATATCTGACCCAAATAACTCACAAACCTGTAATTCCCGAGCCTTTTTCAAATTTTTATGTATATTTTTAATATTTAACGATTAATTTACTATTTTATTTCATAACATATGATTAAAAAAATGAAAAATTGAATTTATCTGTCAAATTTGAATTTATGGAGTGAAATTTAAACAATTTCAGTTCTATTAAATTAAACTTTAATCCCGATGCCGAACAGTTGAATTTAAACACACTCGATATTATAATATTTCCCAATGAAGATTTATTGGCCTAATTTTGTAAATATTGAAACATCACTATATCGACTCTACTATTAATACGAAGAGAATATTGGATAAGCTTTCTATATAATTTTCCATCTGCGTAAACAGGTGGAAACCTAAGACATCCATCGCTCTTGATCGCACTGCGACAAGACAAGCTTTGCTTTAATGCTTTGAATCTCGGAATCTCATCCATGCGCTGTTTGCGGAACTCAAGCAGCAGGCTAAACGGTTAGAAAAACATATCCCGTAGAATCCTCAACTTGCAGTTTGCTTGTAGTTCGTTGAAAACTAAAGCGAGTAAAAGCAACTGGAAACCTAACCTTCTATTCTATGCACTATGATCTATGAGAAAGTCAACATTAGCAAAGCATGAATCCCCAACATTTTAAACTCATCCACACTGAAAAGATTAAATTATCAATCTACCAACAGAAATTCTTAAATAATATTTCAGTACAACATTTGCATCTCTGCCTGTTTACCTCTGTCAAAGCAAAGCATGCGCAAGCTCAAATTAATGGATCCATCGCACTCCTGCAAGCTCACAATTTGAGAAAATTGAATAGCCCTTTGGCAAGCAGATTGCAGTTCATCTTTCTCCCTCCTTATTATAGAACGACAACATGAGCACTAAAAACTAAGTAATGGTCTTCTCAGAATTGCAGCTTCCGACAAGGTGAGATCCATCTTAATATGGCCTGTATCTCATGGGCCGCCTGAACCTTGGAACCCTCCTGAAAATGAGGTCAACTGAGTTAATGCATTAGATAAGAAGGTCACTGATATTTTGTAGTTTAACCATTAAATTAACAAATTTTTCATCCTCACTCCTTTCCACCTTTCCTATCAAGCAAAACATAAACAAAAAATGTAATATTCAATTCTCTCAAGCATGGGGGGAAAAAGAATTAAAGTAAATTTGACGTCGAGATAACAAATACCAGATGAATGATTCTGAAATAAGACACTATCCCAATCAAAATAATTTGTCAGGGCTGTGGTTTGAAGTCATGCTAGTGAAAAAGCTTAAACAATATAGGCATATCAAATGCTAGATATCAGAAACATAATAATAGGCATAATTTCAGAGCATCGTGAAATGTTTTTCACTTCATGGCATCTATTTAGGAAGGAACAGATAATTATAGCAAAACCGTCACTGGTTCAACTAACATGCAGAGAAACCAAAATATATCCAGTTATGAACATGCAGTGAAACCAAAATATATCCAGTTATCCTTTTTCCCTGTCCCACAACCAAATAAAGCAAACATATTTCCATGCTTACCCATATCCATATGGGGGATAGAAAGCAGGACCAGGTATGAATGGCCTTCGGGAACGGAAATATGGGTTGGGTCGCCTTCCTCGATATTGTTTCATTCCAGGAACATTTGTTCGCTTAGCAGAGACCTAAGAATAACCAAACACACTTTTATTATCCTGTAGTTTATACTTTATATTGAAGAAGTAATAATCCACATATAAATCAAGTTATAAACCTTCAACTGACGACCATGCAATTCGGATTCATTTAACAGTAGTGCATTTTGAACAGCATCAACTTCAACAAATTCAACATAGGCAAATCCTTTAGGTTGACCAAACTTGTCGGTCAAAATTGTCACTCTGTTCACTGTTCCACAGGATTGGAAATGCTGCTGAACTTCCTCAGGTGTACATGAGTAGTCCACCTATTGTTACAAAGATATACAAGAGAGTTAGCCCATGTCCAGATTCGTTCACAAGCACTGGAGAAATCATTTAGTTAAACTACACTTTATCGAGATCATTCATTAATTGTCCACCTAAACAGTTCAGAAGTTAACTACAGAAGCCAAACAACAAAACAAAGAATAGACAAGCTCTCTTATGGATCAAATTTGTTTGAATCACATTGAGCTTGACATCTGTACAAACTAAGAATTGATTGTCCATATACATGCACACAACAAGGCATTGTCAAGCCAAACCGGGATCAAATGCTAAAACTCTTCCTACATCCTCTTTGGCCATCGCAAAAGCAGAATCATACATTTAACTTTAATTATAAGTGAATTTTATCATCAAGATATTAACGGGACAGAAGATATGTGATCATTTAGGCAAATAAACAAATAAAAAAGATTCAGACAAAAAAAAAGCATAGGAAAGGGTTGATAAACCTCACATTACCAACATAAATCGAGCGGGAATCAACTTCCTCCTTTTCAGCTTGGGTTGCAGAATTACTTGATGAATCTTCATATACATCCAAGAAAGAGAAAGCAAAAACAAATAAGCTTACTGAAATAACAATTCACACGCACAAAGATCCATAACTCAAAACCACATAATCAAATCAATAATGAAGACGTTTAATTTCTTTTCAATTTAAGTCAAAATTGTTCAAAAATATAGCCAAAAATTAAGATTAAATGCAAACCCAAAAAGGCAACAAGAGGAGAAAAGAACCTTGGACAGCGCCCATCTCCTTCTCGACCTTAGCCTGCATTTCACGCAAAGCCCCAGCCTCTTCCTCGATCTCCTTAAGTCTCTTTTTCATGTCCTCCAAGTCCTAAATTTTTTCAGAAACTTGTTTTTCATCAGACAAAAAGGTCGGCCCAAGTTAAGGAAAAGCTCAAAATAAGAAAAGGGTAACCTTGGGGTTGGAATTGGGATCTTGTTCGAGCTCATGCTCGTTGCCTTCATAATCTTCAGCTCCACCAGACATGTCGACGTCCGCGTCCATCTCTCCTTCCTCGTCAGGAATCTCCCCTCCGTACACCTCGTGCTCGTGCTCTTCGTGTCGCTCCATTCTTACTTCTTTCTTGCTTTTTTCTTTGTTTGGATGTTGAGAGTGCAATTTGTCAAATTGGGGGAAATTTCGGATTTGGGTTTTCGATTTTGTTTCTGGATTTAGGGGAAGAACGAAATGAAAGCAATGGTGAGTGAGATCGTAGAGGTCGGCGTGTGTGCCCTTGATTTTTTTTGGGAGAATCACACTTTAAGTGCTGAATGGTAAAGAATTGGAAGGTTAGTGATTTGGTGAAAAATAAATAAGAATTGATGCAATGATTTTTTTTGAAATTATAAATGTACCCTTGTTGCTTATCAACTTAATTCATTTCTCAATGTTATGCACTTAAGTCCTTAAGGGCTCGGAAAATTATAATATTTATTTTTTTTGATATACATGTTATTAAACTAATACTTAGATGTAATGAGATAAAATTTGAGTGCAAGAAAAATTCTTTGAAGTGTGAAAAACACTTTTATTTGCACTTTCAAATACTTGACATTATCGGTTTTTGCGATTTTTACGTCAAAGTCATTGCTTAAAGATATTCAAAAAAGGAAATTGCAATGGTAGGTAAAAAATGTTTAACCATGCACCCAATATTTTTTTTAATGATTCATCCCAATGAATTGGCTTGATTTTGTGTACGGATGCAATTGGGTGGCTTTTCATTGGTTTATAGTTAGTTTTTGATTATTGATTCCAAATTAAAGAATGTGTTTATGAAAAATTTCAATTTTGAGACCAAATTAAAGATTTAAAAACTAAAACTTTTTAAAAAATTCATAACAAAACCAAAAGAAGAACAAAAATAGAGCAAAAGAAAGAAAGGGTTTGTTTTTCTGGATTTTCATTTTGAGAGTTTACTATGTTTTAGAATAGTGAGAAAGGAATGGATGAAGTGATTTTAGGAACTAGTTAAGACTTTGGGGTTGTCGAAGAAAGGTTTTTCATTGGAGAAAATTTCCTATTTGGGTTTACATTTGTGTTTTTTTTTTTCAAAGATTTTGAAAAATCTAATTTGATAAGGTGAGAAAGAGATCATGAGAAGTTCGAATATGATTTTTAGTGAAATTTTGACATGAAAATGTGACCATCAATGGTTATGATTGGTGGAGTCAACGGTGACATATGGTTGATTTTTAGATTTGGACGGTGACCATCTTTTGGGAGAAAGATTATTGAAGAAAATGAGAACAAAGAAAAGATTGAAAATAAAAGAAAATACAGGTACTTTTTGGCTATACTCTAAAATTTATTGGTACAATTTTTACACATAAAAACTTTGTATTAATTAGTTACTATGCCAAATCATATTTATGTTGAAGAAAACCACTCATTCATAATTTACTATTCAGTGCACCCAAGCGTTATTTTCTCTACTTTTCTTTTACACGTACCAATTGATGGGATTGGGGAAGAAGATAGAATTTGTAGTTATTACCATTCGGTTGGGATAATTTTGGATTTTTGTTGTTTGCAATAAAAGAATAATAAAAAAATTTATTTGTATTTACATTTTTTTTCAAATACAATCACGTCCAAAAAATATATAATTATATAAGTAAAATGATTGTATTGAATAAAAATATGATACCATATAGAATTTTTCAAAAATTTTTAGGAACGTGTTGGTTAATTTAAGATACAAATTCAATCAGATTCAAAATTTATTTATTTTTAATTATCTAAATACATGTGCATGTTTCTCATGTTTCTAATTTAACCTTAAAAAAAAAAGAAGACTTCATTGCAAGGAACATCTAGTTTAGTAAACTTTATAGCCAA
Organism: Heritiera littoralis; assembly: GCA_031772115.1. Classification (NCBI taxonomy): domain Eukaryota; kingdom Viridiplantae; phylum Streptophyta; class Magnoliopsida; order Malvales; family Malvaceae; genus Heritiera; species Heritiera littoralis. The sequence continues at coordinate 9,888,119 of JAPDPK010000010.1, read as the reverse complement.
AGCTTCTTTGTGTATGTATAAGGGAATCTCTTGCAAAAATCGGAAGAGAAAGTTGGGTCCTTTTTGTGAATTCTTAATCCAATGCCTTATGTTCTATAGAGTTATAGTTCTCTATATGTAGGATTTTTTTCTTCTGCACTTTTTCTAAAAGGGGGTTTGACTCTTAAATATTACCTATAATTAAATAAGAGATGAAAGTTATTGGACTAGAACTTGAATAATCATGTCTACATTTTTAGGTAAATTTAGTAATTCATGTTATATATTTTATTTTCGTATCGTGCAGAATATAAAAATTATTGTTCAAAATTTATATCAATGTGATTAATACAAAACATAACTTTTATTAAATTTATATATAATTTTTATCAAATTTTAACTTTTTTTATCTTCGTATTTTTTTATCATATTATTGTATCTTATTTAAAATTATTATCAATCCTTCTTTTGTCAGTATTCTTTCTTGCTGCAATCGTAAGCTAGCACTAATGTCTAATGCACAAATGGAAGAAAGAAAGTGTAAGTCTGGATGAAATGATGGCTTGGAAGTTGAATCAGTTGATGGATTATCGTAGCTCGTCACGCGAGAATTTTGTATATCTGAGATTTTACGTTAATAAACAAACATTGATTTAATTGATTGTGTACAAGATAAAATTTTCTAAAATTAAATAAGTTTCGAAAAATTTTAAGAGATAAACATTAGAAAATTTTCCTTAACATACTGCATTGGTTTCTTTACAACTACTTGTGATTATCGCATCTCACCGTGTGAGAATTTAGTATATTTGAGATTTTTATTTAATAAACGAACATAAAATTTAAAAATTGTGTACAAGATAATTTTTTCTAAAATTAAATAAGCTTCGGAAAATTCAAGAGATAAACATTACAAAATTTTTTATAGCGTACTGCATTGGTTTCTTTACAGCTAATTGTGCAATAGCACTTATACAAGCAACAGAATAAAGAAAATGAAATGAAAACAAGAAGCAGTGCAAGCTTTATTTTTCTGCCCCAGCCTACCACTAGAGAATAATCTTAACGATGAAATCAGAAATGATAGAAAGGATAGCACTCTGCATGAACTCAATGTTGCTTATGCCTGATTAACAGCTACATGCAAACTATACATACACTTAGTTGTAGCTATTATAAATCTATTATCATTAATTGATGGCTTAGACCTTAGGAGGAGGAAGCAACCATTTGGTGCCATTGATGTAGTCAAGAGCTAGGAAAGGTTTGGCTTCCGCATCAGTTAGCTGCTTGGAGAATGCCACTCGCCCACTTGGATTTGCCCCTTCTCCCGTGCACTTGTATTCCGCAAAAAATACAGTCCTGCAAACCAAAAAAATTATCAGTGTTGAGTTTATGGAGTCTAATAGAATCTAATTCATATGACACTTTAGCAAAGTTAGTATGACAATTTTGCTAGTCGGTCAACAAGCGAATGTCAAGGGAGCAAAGCTTTTTGTGGGGATCGTGGGCGGAGCCCCCGAAAAGTTTACGATGCAAAGCCCAATGAATCTTAATTTCTATTTTCTTTTTCTTGTTCATAGAAAGGTCTAAGGAGAAGGTGGATTCAAAATTTAGATTTAATCTTTCTTAAAAGGGTTAATAACAACTAGGCAAGTCTTGATTGTTAAATGTAATTTCTTTGAGTTGCCCTAGCTTCATTATGTAATCTTTTTTTTTAGTAAAATGTTCCAAAAAATTAATAAAAAACCTAATGTTGTCATAGACATAAGTAAATTGCGAATCACATAAATCTTATCTTCTTTGTGTGTGATTATTTTTTTTCTCTTGTTTATTTGCCATATGTGTACTTAGCACTATTGCATGAAAAAAGAGGCAATATGATGCATAGATATAGCTTACTTAGCACGCTCAGATTGGAAATTATCAGACCATCCAGCAGGATTTACGACTTTGGTCATCTCAGTATAGGCAAACACAACTTTAGGACTAGTTTTCCAGGCTCTGCCCAGATATGTGCCGTTCGCTGGTCCTGTAACGCTGCAATGCACGAAGGAATAGCCAGTGTCCTCCGATTCACTTTCCCTCGCTTGTGCTGTAATTACTGTAAGTCCTGTATCCCCATCCACGTATAACTCCGTTCCCTGCATGAAGATTTCCAATTAAAAGACTTGACAATCTGCGTTTGTGTTGCATAAAATACGAAAATTTTGTGTCAAAGATTCATATCATGTTTAGGATTGCTAGAACGAAAGACCATACCAGATACAAAGATTTTCCGCTTCCAAAAATGAAATCAACGGTGCCTGTAATGTAGTAGTCCTTGAAGAAATGGTTGCCCCTGTCATCACAAACAGTATCTTGGAAAATGTTGAAATACTGAAGCTAACAACAGAAGCAAGATGAAGAAGAAAGAACCAAATAGAAAGAAGAGAAAATAGAATTCTGAATTCTGAATCTTATTTCTTCTATTGTATTCTGCGTAACAGTTGTTTATTTATACCAATTACACTTGACTTTACCCTTTCTAACTGCTTTTAACTACTAACTAATTTTAGCTGGTATTACAGTTATGATAGATATAACTATCATAACTGTCATCTAATACAACTCTGCTATTACTCCCCTTTAAACCAGACACCTCCCCTTCGAGCTTCTGAACTCTGCTATTACTCCCCTTTAAACCAGGTACCTTCCCCTTCGAGCTTCTGAACTCTGCTATTTAACAGGTGGGAAAAGGTTGGACAGTAAGTTTAGAACGTAGCCTTGCAAAATTTTGTAAGGATAAAGGCTTGGTTAGAATGTCAGCAATCTGATCATGAGCTGGGAGATGGCTAACTGTAATAACATGTTGCAACACCTTTTCCCTGACAAAAAACAGATCAAGCTCCATGTGTTTGGTTCTGGTGTGTTGTACTGGATTTGCTGACAAAGCCACTGTTGAAAGATTATCACACCAGATGTGAGGTTTAACAGGGAGTTCCAGTCCAATTTCAGATAACAAGGATTGAATCCAAGTTATCTCAGCAGTAAGGTTGGCTAGGCTTCTGAACTCTGCTTCAGTACTAGACCTGGACACAGTGGCTTGTTTTTTTGAGCTCCAAGAGATGAGATTGTCCCCGAGAAACACACAATACCCAGAAACAGACCTTCTATCATCAGGATCAGTAGCCCAATCAGCATCTGTGAAACCTGTAAGTGTTAGAACCGAGGAAGGTTTCAACAAAAGACCATGATGTAAGGTACCACAAAGATATCTCAATATCCTTTTAACAGCTTTCCAATGCTCATCCATAGGTTTGTGCATGAATTGAGACACCTTGTTGACACTGAAAGCTAACTCAGGCCTAGTGATGGTGATGTATTGGAGAGCACCAACAGCACTCCTATACTGTTGTACATCCTGAATTGGAGACCCACAAGTAGCAGACAACTTCAAAGAGCTCACCATAGGAGTAGGCAAAGACTTGGCTTCTTGCATATTAAACTTGCTCAAAACATCTTTAATGTACTTAGTTTGTGTCAACAAAATACCATGAGGGAGATACTGAACTTCCACTCCAAGGAAAAAATTCAAGGAACCAAGATCCTTGAGTGAAAATGTTGTGTTCAAGCTGTGAATTAAGTCATTCACCTCAGAAGTTGAGCTACCAGTGACTATGATGTCATCCACATAGACTAAAACATAGATGCTTGATGAACTGGACCTCTTAACAAATAAGGATTGATCAGACCGAGAAGAGATAAAACCTTGCTGTGTGAGAAATGATTGGAGCTTATCATACCAAGCCCTAGGAGCCTGTTTCAGTCCATATAATGCTTTATGTAGCTTGCAAACTAGCTGCTGGTCTCCCTTATGTACTTCAAAACCTGGTGGCTGAGTCATATACACTTCTTCATTAAGAGTCCCATTAAGAAAAGCATTGTTGACATCAACTTGCCTCAAGCACCAACCTCTAGATAAAGCCAAAGTCAGTATAACTCTAATAGTTGTAGGCTTCACAACAGGACTGAATGTCTCCCAAAAATCAATACCAGGCTGTTGCAAGTATCCTTTTGCAACTAAACGAGCCTTATACCTCCCAATAGATCCATCTGAGTTCCTTTTTAGTTTAAACACCCATTTACAATCAACCACAGATCTGTGAGAAGGATAAGGAACTAAGGACCAAGTGCCATTCTTCATTAATGCATTGTACTCTTCATGAACAGCTGCTGTCCACTTACTGTGTTGAAGAGCTTGAGAAATAGATTTCGGTTCATGACAATCAAGATCAGCCACATATGCTTTTGGTTGAAAAATCCCATTCTTAGATCTTGTTGTCATAGGATGTTGGTTTATAGTAACTGTTGGAGGTGGTCCTAACAGTGAAGGTGAATCATGAATTTGTGGAAGAACTGTTTGAGTAGAGGGTACTGGTGTAGCATTAGATGTAGGTGTAGGAGAGGGTGACATAGATGACAATTGTGGAGAAAATTCATGATTCGAAAACTGAGAAACAGAGGAATCATGAACAGGAATTGATGAATTATTATTAGAGGTCCTAACAACTAAAAGAGGTGAAGGCAATGAAATTGGTTTAGTAACAGAAGTGGAAGAAGGAAAGAGACTAGAATAAGGAAATATTTTCTCATCAAATATAACATGTCTCGAAATAAAGAGATGACCATTTTGATCAAGACACTTATAGCCTTTATGACTAGGACTGTAACCCAAGAATAAACAAGGGGAAGATCGAAAACTTAGTTTATGTGTATGAAATGGTCTAAGATAGGGAAAACAAAGGCATCCAAAAACTTTAAGAAATGAATAATCTGGTTTTGCTTTGTAAAGCATCTCAAAAGGAGACATTGACACCAATGTAGTAGAAGGCAACCTGTTTATAAGATACACTGCTGAAGAAAATGCTTCTGACCAGAATTTAAAAGGTAATGCAGCTTGAGAAAGTAATGTGAGGCCTGTTTCAACTATATGCCTGTGTTTTCTTTCAACAATCCCATTTTGTTGGGATGTATGAGGACATGAATGCCTGAAAATGATACCCTCTGAGTTGAGAAAAGAGGTGAAACTTCTAAATTCACCTCCCCAATCTGTTTGAAGGATTTTTTATAGAAGCAGAAAATTGATTTTCAACTTGTTTCTTAAAGTGAATGAAAGAAGGTAAAGCTTCATCTTTTGTTTTAAGAAAATAAATCCAAGTGTGCCTAGAGTAGGCATCAACAAATTATATGTAGTATCTAAAACTATTTCCAGAAAGATATGGGGCAGGACCCCATAAGTCAGATTCAATGAGATGACATGGAGAGTTATAGGATGTCATTGATAAAGAAAAAGGTAGTCTATGGCTTTTAGCCTGTTGACAATGAAGACAAATGTAATTTTTATTGATTTTACTAGGAATATTACAAAATGAGAGTACTTTTGAAACAACAAGAGAATGAGGGTGTCTTAATCTTCTATGCCAAAGTTTAAAAATATCTATTTGTGACTCAGAACCTTCTTGAAAATCTGATGATGCAGACAATTGTGAAACATGTATTTCTTTCTGACTTTGAGCATTAGCAGCAGCAGGTGTATTTATAGACAGATTAAACTTGTACAAGCCTTGGTCAACAGTCCCTTTGAGAAGTACCTGCTTGGTGATAGGGTCCTTAACAAAGCAAAAATCAGAATGAAATTCAAAAAAGACTGCATTATCTCTACAGAATTGAGAAACAGACAAGAGATTCTTTTTTATTTCTGGAACATGAAGAATATTTCTAAGTTTAAATGATTTAGACAAAGAGTTGTTAAGGATAGAGGAGTAACTTATACCTGCAATGTTAAGACCAACTCCATTTCCCATGTGAAGTTTACCAACTCCATGATACTCAGATCCAATATTGAGATTTTCCATAGCATTTGTGACATGATTTGTTGCCCCTGAGTCTGGATACCAAGCAGAATCTGTTAATGAGTTGGGAGTGGCTATCATGGCTTCTGCATTGTTGACTTGGTGTTGAACTCCAAAACCACCATTTCTTGATTGGAAAGAAGAATTAAATGAAGATTCACCGGGGTCAGGATTAAACGACAAATCAAATCCATGAAAGCATTTGTGAATAGTATGACTTATTTTACCACAAAGTTGACACTGTGGTTTTGAACCAAAACCACCTCTCCCTTTGAATCTTCCTCTGCCTCGAATTCCTCTGCCACCATCATTATTAACACTTCTAGATCCATGACCAAAACCATCAGCCTGAAATCTTTTCTGATGTATAGACAAATTTGCAGAGGCAGGGAATGCTTCTGCAAAAGAAGAATTCTGGACAATTCTTGATTCTGTGGCAAACAGGAGGGTTGAGGTTGTCTTCCAGGTTGGTAGATCTCTCTGTGTGGAAATTGCAGCCACAATAGCATCAAACTCCTGACCAAGACCAGATAGGGCTGTATGCACCAATTCATCTTCACCCATTTTACAGCCACATGACTGTAGTGTATCCCAAAGAGACTTTATCTTGACAAGATAATCTTTCATACTCATAGAGCCTTTCTTAATGCTTTGAAACTGCCTCTTGTATTGCATTACTTTTGCATTTGTGATGCAAAATATTCTTCAATAGCATCCCATAGATCTTTGGTTGTTTTACAACCAACCAGGCTTGGTAAAACTTCAGTACTGATCGAAGAAAGAATCCAAGAAACAAGAAGCTGATCTTGTCGATCATACAACTCAAATTCAGAAGATCCAACAGGAGGAATAGGCTGCTTACCATCAACGTAGCCTTTCAAGCCATACCCTCGAAGAGTTGCATTTACCTGCTGTTTCCATAGCAGATAATTGTGATCTTCCAACTTTACTGTGATTGTTTGTGAACCAGGATTAACCACCGAGAGAGAAGAGGATTCTTTGCCATTCGTTGAATCATTCTCATTTGTTGGCTCTGGTACCATGTTGAAATACTGAAGCTAACAACAGAAGCAAGATGAAGAAGAAAGAACCAAATAGAAAGAAGAAGAGAAAATAGAATTCTGAATTATGAATCTTATTTCTTGTATTGTATTCTGCGTAACAGTTGTTTATTTATACCAATTACACTTGACTTTACCCTTTCTAACTGCTTTTAACTACTAACTAACTTTAGCTGGTATTACAGTTATGATAGATATAACTATCATAACTGTCATCTAACACAACTCTGCTATTACTCCCCTTTAAACCAGACACCTCCCCTTCGAGCTTCTGAACTCTGCTATTAGAAACCAATGATCTTGCAGTTATAGAAAGCCGCCTTGTCGCCGGAGATTCTCAGGGAAACCGCTTGCGCTCCCACCATTTTTCCATCTTGCAATGGAGCAGTGTTCTATACCAAGAAAGAAAAATCAACAGAAGAAAACTACATGACAAGATTGAAATTTGACGTGTAAAGCTTACCACTATATTGAGGTTAGCACCCACAAAGTAATCAGACATGACAATAAGGGTAGCACTGTCTACGGTTCCATATTGCTTTGCCGTACCGTCAAATGTCAAATTTGGCATGTTCTTCGGATCCCCGTATAATGTAATGAATGGCTTATTTTTTTCTATTGTGATTTTTTCGCTTTAAGATCCTGGTCCAATCGAAATTATTACACGCTTCGTGTTATCTGCTGGAATGCTTTCAATAGCTTTGGTTATGGTGTCGAAATCTCCACTGCCACTTTTGTCCACCTTTATGACTTTAGGTTCAGACTCAGCCTGAGCAAGGGTAGGGTCTAGAGTGCTGGCTCTCGCGGAGGCAGGCTTGACATTGGTGTCAAACCAAGCATTAACTTGGGATTTGTCTGTCGGTATCGGTGGTGAATCCTGTGAGAAAACAACTGGAGCTAGGAGGAGAATTGTGCAGATTGCTGCACGAACCTCAGCGTTTGGGATTCTTTTTCCTGTCATCTTTGAATGTGATCGGCTCTGTCTTGATTGATTTGAGGAACTAAAGGGGCTTCATTTTATAAGAGAGGTGGTCTCGCGATAGTCGAAGAACATGAGATTCAGAGGTTTTGTCGCTTTGCCATATTTGTTTGTGGTTTCTACTTGATACAAATGGCTTATTTGTGGGAGTTCGCCCAACATTGGAGCTCGCCTGACAATTCAACTCGCTATGCTCTTGCATTTTAGTTCGCCATTCGTGGCTTTTTATTCAAAGGTGGGCTCGCCCCATGCATTGAGCTAACACTTGGCAACCTCGCCCACTTAGACAAGGACTTTTAACTTGGCGAGTTCTTTATTTCCTACTCGTCTCATTGGCGATTACTAACATTCCCCATGGGCAATCATAATAGTCACCATTCTCGCCCTTTTGGCGATCATAAGCCTTCGTCCATTCGGGCGATCAGTCTAATTATCCAAAATGTTTGGCGAACATGTATATCGCTGATTCATGCACATCATTGAACTCGCCTCATCCTTTGGGCGAGTACCCAATGTTCGCCTATTTGGCAAGTAGTTGGATAACCCTATTCGCCCATCGTGTTTCTTATATATTCTAGCAAGATTTAACTAAAACAAGGCTATATTTATGTTTATTACGTTATAAAACATAGAAATATACCATTGAATATCAAGAGAACCATAGAAATATGGAACTCACCTTAACTGAGTTGCACTTCTTGAAACAAAGTGCTTTTCTGCCTCACTTAGCTTTATTTTGCTTGTTTCTTAGCTCTTCAACGATGGAGGAAAGATTTAACTGACTAAAGGATGAAGTTCCATGCATGTATGAGAGGAATGGAAGAAACGAGATTGAGCTTGCAGTGAAATAGGATGGGCGAGTAGCAATAGTATGGTTTTTCCTCATGTATTCTTCTTATATAGCCATCCAAATCCACTCAGAAACTACCACTTGTTCTTATCCCATTTTCTTTCATCATTTCACGTCTTTCATGCATTAAAAACTTGTGGAAAAATTGCAGCAAACGGAACGGCTATGGAAAGCAATCTCTACACGTTTTAACTAATTTTCTCTTCTTTTCTTCTTCCTCTCCATGCCATTTCCAGCCACTATCATTGACTTTTATCTCATCTTTTCCTTGTCATTAATTACCTAAGCCGAATTGTAAAGAGAAGCAAAGTGGCATGAATTCTACTTGTAGCCACTTTTCTTGACTTCTTTACATATCTCTTTCAAGTCTTTCACACATGAGTTTCTTGGTCTTCATATTATATGCCAATTTGACTTTATTATATATGCATTTGAATTTTTATTTTCTTGAAGTCATTTCCAGTCGAATACAACAAGTCAAGAATTTTGTTGTAAATGTGAATGGCTAAATTTTCTTGGCTCTTCTTTGGCACACATTCTATCATTCCCTTTTTCATACTCTTTAATTCTTATTCTATTTCACATACACTATATGAAAATTTAGATTCCGAACATTCCAATATGTAAAGTGGAATTTCATCTTTACTATTTATTTAATTCCATAGATTAATTTATTTCCAGTCGTCAATTGTATACAATATGATATAAAAATACCGGGTCTCACATTTCTCCCCTCCTTAAGAAATTTGGTCCTCCAAATTTAACATGGACCTGTCACTGAAAGAGCTCTGGATACCTCTCATGCATAAGGCTCTCTAACTCCCAAGTAGCCTCCTCCTCGTTATGAAACTGCCAGAGCACTTTAACCAAAGGAATCGTCTTAGATCGCAATACTTTATCCTTCCTATCCAAGATCCGTACCGGTTTCTCAACGTAACTCATGTCCTCTCTGATCTCCAGTGGCTCATGTCGAATCACGTGAGAAGGATCTAGATGGTACTTTCTCAACATCGAGACATGGAATACGTTATGCACTCTTGACAACTCTGGGGGTAGTGCTAACCGATATGCCACATCTCCCACACGATCTAAGATCTCATAAGGCCCAATGTATCGAGGGCTCAACTTTCCTCTCTTCCCGAATCTCATTATACCTTTGGACGGTGAGACCTTTAAGAAAACATAATCACCCGCTACAAACTCCAATGGTCAGCGTTTGGTATTTGCATAACTCTTCTGCCGACTCTGAGCCGTTCTGAGCCTCTCATAGATCATTCGTACATCACGAGAAGCCTGTTCGACCAAATCGGGAGCTAACAGTTTACGGGCCCCCACTTCTTCCTATGCTATCGAGGATCTGCATCGTCTGCCATAAAAAGCCTCATATGGTGCCATGCCAATACTCTTATGAAAACTATTATTATAAGCGAACTCTGCCAGGGGTAAGTGATCGTCCCATGAGTCTCTAAAGTCCAATGCACATGCTCTCAACATATCCTCGAGCGTCTGTATCGTACGCTCAGACTGTCCATCAGTCTGTGGATGAAAAGCAGTGCTAAAATTCAGATGGGATCCCATAGCCTCCTGAAATCTCTCCCAAAAATGAGAGGTGAAGCAGGAGTCCCTATCAGAGGTAATACGCACTGGAACACCATGTAACCTCACTATCTCCCTGACATACAAATCGGTCAAGGCACTAATTGAATCTATAGATCTTATGGCTAAGAAATGAGCAGACTTAGTCAATCTATCTACTATCACCCAAATAGCATCATACCCCTTCCGGGTTCGTGGTAATCCTATAATAAAGTCCATAGTAACATGCTCCCATTTCCACATAGGAATCGATAATGGTCGAAGCATACCTGTCGGCTTTTGATGTTCAATCTTAATCTGTTGGCATGTTAGACATCTAGCAACAAAATCAACAATGTCCTTTTTCATCTTAGGCCACCAATACACTCTCCGAAGATTCTGGTACATCTTAGTACTACCCGGATGTAACGTGTATCTAGAGGTATGGGCCTATGATAAAATCAAATCTCGAATCTACTGATCTTTGGGAACACATATCCTGCCTCTAAACCTTAGTATTCCATCGGTGCCAATCTCAAAATCCGACATAATTCCCATTTGCATCTGACTGGCTATCTCGACGCAATAGTCATCACTCCTCTGAGCCTCTCTGATTCGATCCATCTAATCCGGCTCTATACGGAAACTAACCGTAAATCCATACTGGTCAGAGGAAACAACTGTTAGGCTGGGGTTAGAGAACTGCTCTATCAAATCATGCTCCCTGATCATCATGTAAGATACCATGCCAACATGCTTACGGCTCAGTGCATCTGCTACTATATTAGCTTTACCTGGGTGATACAAAATCTCACAATCATAATCCTTTAACAGTTCCATCCACCGTCGCTGCCTCAGGTTCAACTCTTGCTGCGAGAATATATACTTCAGACTCTTATGGTCTGTATATATCTGAAATTTCGCCCCATACAAGTAATACCGCCATATCTTTAGTGCAAACACTACTGCGACTAGCTCTAAATCATGTGTCGAGTAATTCCTCTCATGATCCTTCAACTGTCGAGAACCATAGGCCATAACCCAACCATGCTGCATGAGCACACACCCTAAACCTTGAGCGGATGCATCAGTATACACCATAAATCCACCTGATCCGCTAGGAAGGGCTAATACGGGGGCAATAGTCAATTTCCTCTTAAGCTCAAGAAAACTACGCTCACACGCATTATTCCAGTCAAACTTTACATTCTTACGTGTGAGTCGTGTCAATGGAGCAACAAGTCTAGAAAATCCCTCCACAAACCTGCGATAATATCCGGCAAGACCTAAGAAACTCCGTATCTCGGTAACCGTGTTAGGCCTTTCCCACTGAACAATGGCCTCTATCTTGGACGGATCAACTGATACCCCGTCCTTCGACACTACATGTCCGAGAAATATAATATGGTCAAGCCAGAACTCATATTTACTAAGCTTAGCATACAATTTTCGGTCTCTGAGGGTTTGTAAAACAATCTGCAAATGCTGCGCGTGCTCTTCCGGAGTCTTATAATAAATCAAGATGTCATCTATAAATACTATGACAAACTTATCCAAAAAGGGATGAAACACCTCATTCATCAAACTCATAAAAGCTACAGGGGCATTTGTCAACCCAAAATGCATCACTAAGAATTCATAATGACCATAGCGAGTCTGAAATGCTGTCTTATGCACATTCGACTCCTTAATTTTCAACTGGTGATAGCTTGATCGGAGGTCTATCTTGGAAAATACCTTTGCACCCCTGAGCTTATCAAACAGGTCATTAATCCTAGGTAATGGATACTTATTCTTAATGGTAGCTCGATTCAACATTCGATAATCTATACACAACCGGAGACTACCATCCTTCTTCCGGACAAATAATACTGGAGCTCCCCACGGTGACATACTGGGACGTATAAATCCCTTATCTAATAACTCTTGGAGCTTCTTCTTAAGCTCATCCAACTCAGTCAGTGCAATCCAATATGGGGGTCTAGAAATCGGCTCCGTACCGGTACCAACTCGATCATAAACTCCGCCTCTCGATCTGGAAATACATCCGAGAAGTCCTTGACCACAGGAATCTCTTGAATCTCTGGATGTTTCCTCTCTACATCCTCCACACTAGCAATATATCCTTCATAAACATTCATACACAATCACAATTTCAGTACACATGTCATTTCACAAACATATATTCACATACATTTTATTAATTTACAATAACTTTACAATATACTTTTTGGGATGAGAGAAGGTAATAAACTTAGTATTACAATCCAAACTAACATGGTTCGCAGCTAACCAATCCATACCCAAAATGATATCAAAATCATATATGTTCAACAAAATTAGGTTAGCTGTAAAAACCTTCTCTCCTATAGTCAATTTACAATTCCTATATACAATATCCGTCCTCTCGAAATCTTTAAAAGGGGTATTCACTTGCAAAGTATACCCTAACAACTCAGGCTCTACTGGGGTCCTGTTAGCACATGTAGACGATAAGAACGAATGGGTAGAACCTGGATCAAATAAGGCAATTACAGGAAGATCGAAGAGATAAACTTTACCTTTAATCACATAAATAGAGGCGTCGGTAGTCTCCTGACCCATTGCGTACACTCGACCCTAAGTCACAACCTTCTTACCCTTCTCTGCGGCTGTCGCCGACCTAGGCTGTGAGGGTGTCGCCTTCTCCTGCTCACTCGGAGCTGCCGGTACCGCTACCTGAGGTAATGCAGGAGGAATAGTAGAAGCAGCTGATTCTCTGAGCATTAAGCAATTCCTGATAATGTGTCCCGTCTGTCCACAATTAAAACATGCCTTAGACATTAAAGGATAAGGGCGTGACCCATGTGACCTTCCACAATGTCTACATAAAGGCGCAACACTTCTCTAAGTAGTGGTAGGGCCATTAGCAGGAGTAGAGACTGCTGGTCTATTAAATCTGCCCTCTGAAATCTGTATGCCCATAGGTCAGTCCTCTTAGGCTGCTCTCTACCTGATCTGTCCTCCATAAACCTCTTAGCCTTTCCCTTTACTTTACCTTTATTCTTATTACTGAAATCGAGTTGAAACTGCTCATAATCCCTCTCACATAGCTGAGCCCGTCGAACTATCTCATCATAGGTCGAAATATAAAATGGAGCTAGCTTCATTCTGATAGATGGCCTCAAACCAGCCCTAAACCTCGAAATCTTATATCGGGTATTCGCACTAGTCTGTGGATCAAAATGACTCAATGTAGTAAATTTGGCCTCATACTCATCCACTGACATGCTGCTCTGAACCAAATCCATGAATTCCTACTGTAATTTGTCCTGAGCAGTGTCAGGAATGTATTGCCTCCGAAAAGCATTCTAAAAAATATCACATGACAAATCCTGATGCTGAGCAAATAATACGGTCTGAGTGGCCTTCCACCAATGTCTCGCATCATCTGCCAACTGGAATACTACTAGGCCTACCTTCTCTGTCTCTGAACATTTCATAATCTTAAGTAATCTATCAATCTCAATAACCCACTGCTCAGTCGCCAATGGATCCCTAGTACCTTTAAACTTAGGTGGATCCAACTTCTTAAATGATTTCACTAATGCCACATTACAATAAGACTCTGCATCTCGAGGTGGCTGAATCAATGGCTGTGGTGAAGCTACCTGTGGCTGAGGTGCCGGTGGTGGAATAGGCTGAGGCTCGAGTATATCTGGTGCCGGCTGTGGCGGTGCTGGCGCCTCTACTGGGGTTGCGAGAGCTGCGGCTCTTTCTCTCTCCGCCCTATCTGCTGCTCTATCTGCTTGATACGTAGCGATAAAGTCAGCTACTAACCTCTCCACTCGGCTCACCCGAGTATCAATGCTCTCTGGTTGTATAGGACTTACAGGTCTTGGGGCAGGTTCCGGTGTCTGCGGCTCTGGAATCTGTGCTGCCCCACCTCGGCTTATATCTCTAACTGAGCGTATCACTCTCTTTCTTCCACTCATATTTGTACCACAGAGATCATTTGTCACTTATCATCAATTTATCAATTATATATTCAGATTATACAGTACTACAAGGAATGTTTATTATTCACTTTTCGTTTTGAGCATCACTAGACATCCGGCCAACCCTGCTCTGATACCATTAAATATGTAACATCCCAAATCCACCTCAATAACATAATATTTACTTATAAACTCCACTTACTTACCGGTTGGGTTGTCTGTGATGCTTATCAACTCCTAACACTTTAATAAAAATTTGTACTCTTATTACTCGTAAATAACAATATATAATTTGTTACATTAATTCTTTAAGATGTATATACATTCCCTTTTCTTTAAAGTAGTACTGTACAATTTTACTGAATATAAAAGAAAGTAATATACCTTCGATATCAATTATCTGCTGACTCTAACAGTCGATAATCTCTGGAAGGTAATTCTCTTAATCCGAAATCAATAATCTGTGGAGTGGAAAATAAGGGGCGAGCGACAACGTGCTCAGTAAGAAAAATGTATGCTGCTTTATACAATTAATACTATATCCTTCAAAAAGTTTATTTTTTTCCCAATAATAAACCTAATAAGGAAAACAACGGATATCGTAAACAATTTGTGATAATCACACCATTGGCTAAACTGTTCCAATATAAAATAGTAAACAGTAAATAGGATTCAACAAATCCTCTCAGTAAACAGAATTCAGTAAGTTGAGACTAGGCATCACCCTACAATTAAATCATGCTATCATCGTTCCCCCTCCCCCTTCGAGAACGGAATAATCATCCCCATAGGGATATAGTAGATCTATGGCCATAATCTATTGGTGGTCCTCGGGTCCACTTGCCAGGTGACCTCGAGACCTTTGATGACTTGGCAGGTCCATCAGACTCATAAATAACAATGCATGAAACTAGGGGCCTAAAGTCTCAAAAAATCAAATTATATCTCATGAAAAACCTTTAAGGAATTATTTCATAATTTCATCATTTTCTAAAAATGATTTTCTTTCCAAAATGTTTTAAAAACGGCCCGCAATCTCATTGAATTCCTTGTGAGAAAGGCAAGGGTTAAACTGACTCGCCATGGCTAGTTCGTCCATGGTCAACTCGCCAGTGGGTTAAACAAGTGTTCGCCCGCCAACCCTTGCTTTTAAAAACAACAAGTAAAACTAGCTCGCCCTCAATGGCTCGCCCATAAATTTCTTAACAAAGGGGTCGCCCTCCTCAAAACATTGTAAAAGAGGTTGTTTGCCCAAACATCAGAAAAAGGAGGGCTCGCCCGCCCTGTACCAATTCGCCTAATCATAACCTATGGGCCGGCTTTTAGCTCGTCCAAATCAGAATAATTTATCAAACCAATGCATGTCATAAAACAAAACAATTTCTCGATATTTTCATAATATTTACTCCACAAGACATGCATTCACTTCACACACATCTCCCTTACCTCGTCTGATAAAGCCTTGCTTCCCGCTCGCCTTATAAATTCTTACTTCCTGACTGCAAAGTAAAATATTAATACCATTAATATTTTCTTTTCGAATTATTTCCTAAAATTATTAATATTTCTAACACTTTGGCGAGATTTATGACTACTTTACAGCTCGCCATTCACCCAACAGAGCTCACCCTTCGTTAATTGACTTACACTTGGGAGCTCGCCCAGCATTACTCGCCATTCATTTTGGTTTATATGTGGGAGCTCGCCCAACATTCTCGCCATTCATATAATGGCTTATTTGTGGGAGTTCGCCCAACATTGGAGCTCGCCCGACAATTCAACTTGCTATGCTCTTGCATTTCAATTCGCCATTCGTGGCTTTTTATTCAAAGGTGGGCTCGCCCCATGCATTGAGCTAACACTTGGCGACCTCACCCACTTAGACAAGGACTTTTAACTTGGCGAGTTCTTTATTTCCTACTCGCTTCATTGGCGATTACTAACATTCCCCATGGGTGATCACAATAGTCGCCATTCTCGCCCTTTTGGCGATCATAAGCCTTCGTCCATTCAGGCGATCAGTCTAATTATCCAAAATGTTTGGCGAACATGTATGTCGCCGATTCACGCACATCATTGAACTCGCATCATCCTTTGGGCAAGTACTCAATGTTCGCCTATTTGGCAAGCAGTTGGATAACCCTGTTTGCCCATCGTGTTTCTTATATATTCTAGCACAATTTAACTAAAACAAGGCTATATTTATGTTTATTACGTTATAAAATATAGAAATATACCATCGAATATCAAGAGAACCATAGAAATATGGAACTCACCTTAACTGAGTTGCTTTCTTGAAACAGAGTGCTTTTCTGCCTCACTTAGCTTTATTTTGCTTGTTTCTTAGCTCTTCAACGATGGAGGAAAGATTTAACTGACTAAAGGATGAAGTTCCATGGCTCATGTATGAGAGGAATGGAAGAAACGAGATTGAGCTTGCAGTGAAATAGGATGGGCGAGTAGCAATAGTATGGTTTTTCCTCATGTATTCTTCTTATATAGCCATCCCAATCCACTCAGAAACTACCACCTGTTCTTATCCCGTTTTCTTTCATCATTTCACGTCTTTCATGCATTAAAAACTTGTGAAAAAATTGCAGCAAACGGAACGGCTATGGAAAGCAATCTCTACACGTTTTGACTAATTTTCTCTTCTTTTCTTCTTCCTCTTCCTCTCCACGCCATTTCCAGCCACTATCATTGACTTTTATCTCATCTTTTCCTTGTCATTAATTACCTAAGCCGAATTGTAAAGAGAAGCAAAGTGGCATGAATTCTACTTGTAGCCACTTTTCTTGACTTCTTTACATATCTCTTTCAAGTCTTTCACACATGAGTTTCTTGGTCTTCATATTATATGCCAATTTGACTTTATTATATATGTATTTGAATTTTTATTTTCTTGAAGTCATTTTCAGCCGAATACAACAAGTCAAGAATTTTGTATATGTGAATGGCTAAATTTTCTTAGCTCTTCTTTGGCACACATTCTATCATTCCCTTTTTCATACTCTTTAATTCTTATTCTATTTCACATACACTATATGAAAATTTAGATTCCGAACATTCCAAAATGTAAAGTGAAACTTCATCTTTACTATTTATTTAATTCCACAGATTAATTTATTTCCAGTCGTCAATTGTATACAATATGATATAAAAATACCGGGTCTCTCAGATAAGGTAGTAGTATCAGAAACATGCACAATACCCAAAAAACGTCCAACTATGCAACCTTTTTTATTCATGTAGCACAAAACAAGAGCCATTTGTTCCTTATTTGACATATCACGGGATTCATCAACCAAAATAGAAAATAAATAAACTCCTAGATCATCAATGATGGCCTTTCTTATCTCACTTGCTGCAGCTTTTATAATATCACATTGAATATCATGTTCTTAAATATTATAAGTTGACACCTTCTTAAATAATGTTCTGCACATGTTTACCTATCTTAATTTTTGGGAGAAGGTGTCTAATCAAGTCGACTTGTAGACAAATTCTGGCATTACGCCCTCTTGCATTTTGCTTCGGGCAAGTGTCAACCTTAAGTAATGTTCCCAATTGTTTGCCGATCCTATTGAGAATTTCTCTATCAAAGAATTCTATCGGTAAACCTAGAAGACGGATCCAACCTGCCGTTGTTGAGAAATTTCTTGTGGCATTAGCAACAAACCTTTGCTCCCAGAGACGCATGGTTAGGAAGTATGGACCAACAAACCATGGCCCCCCGTAAATGACTCTGTGAAAATCATCCTGGTTTTTGAATCCAAAAAGAAAGTGATCATATCCCGGGTCAATGTAGTCCATGCCTCCAACGGGTTTCCACTGCGCTTTGACTCTAGGGAATAAGAAGTTGTAACCCATTGATTTACCAAACGTCATGATGATTATAGCGTTTTTCCAAGGGCTCCTGATTCTATTCTTCTCCTCTTTGAAGAAAAGTATAGTAG
The DNA here is from genome assembly GCA_031772115.1 of Heritiera littoralis. Classification (NCBI taxonomy): domain Eukaryota; kingdom Viridiplantae; phylum Streptophyta; class Magnoliopsida; order Malvales; family Malvaceae; genus Heritiera; species Heritiera littoralis. The sequence goes on along the minus strand of JAPDPK010000010.1, from coordinate 9,869,848 downwards.
GAATATCATCCATTTCATCCTCTTCTTTGTTTGATTCCTCATCAGCATAATGAACTTGATGCACCATGGAGAAAGCAGAACTATCATTATTTCCCATCAACAAATCCCTGTAAGAAGGAACTTGGGTTTGTTTTTCATGTTGTGCGTGTTCAATAGTTTTGAAATCTCCATTTTTTGTACATTTAACACTTCGAACCTAGAGATCTTCTACCTCAGGATAGATATGAGAGCTTTCGTTATTAGAGAGAGCCATCTTCTAAGCTACCATTTGTCAATCCCAAAAGAATCTATTTGCAGTACACATTTAATAATTTTTTAATAACAACTACATTAACTTGCAAAGTAATCAAATTACATGCTTGTAATTCTCTAATTAATTGATTAAAGAATTTAAGAAGTCTCTCAAAAGCCTATAATTTGTGAGTAATTATAGGAAAGTATATCACTAATTTATATTATGAGATTATATATATATATATATATATATTGAAGTGACACAGTGGCATAGGCAAGAATCGCTTTCAATTGAGTCATACGTATATAATATTTTATATAGTTCAATACATAAGTCGATGAAAAAAAATCATACATAATCTTTAAATAATAATAATGTAATAAAAAATCCAAATAAAAAATAGTGTAAAAATATTATTTTTACAATTGTTTACAACGAGATTTTATATTATGAAATTGTTATATAATTACTTCATTATCAACACTTTTAAATATATCTTTTTCAATAAATGCAACTAAACAATTATTCATCAAACTATCTATCATTCGATTTCACAATCGATTTTTATCTTTTTTTAGGCTAAGAAAAAAACAAAATAAAAAACCATGATAAAAAATTTAATATTCTAACTTGTTCTTCAAGTAATTAATGCATGAAAATAATTTTTATTAAAAATTAGGGTTTGAAAAAATTATACATACCTCAACTATTAACTCATTATTCTACTTTGATCTTGGATGCAAAAAATCAAGAAAGTAAATCTTGAGACTAATTTTGTTGAAGGATTTAGTCTTTAATACTACTCCATATCAAATATCTTTTTAAATATTTTGTATTTTATTTCTTTTTTTTTCTGCTTTATGTTGAAATTGACAGACAATATAAGATTTAAATAGTTTTCTGTACTTTATATATTTTAAATTATATTTTTATTATCTTTTTATTTATTTTTGTGACAATTATTTTTTTAATTTTGTAAGTTGTATATTGACCCCAAATTTATTTCAGTGGGGTCAATTTAGTATTTTTTAAAAATTTATATATATATATATATATAATATTTATATTTAAAAAATCCAATGGGGTCACTTGGAAAGTGTGGCTACGCCACTGCTGACACTGAAGACAGCCACCTATGTTTCGAAGTCCCCAAAATCAATAGATCAAAGCAACACAATAAGAAATTCCTCAACAATCTTGGTTGGCACCATGAAACTCCCCACCAATCCAGAAACTTATTCCAAACCACTTTAATCCAGTCACAATTAAACAAAAGATGATCTAGATTCTCCTCCTCTCGGTTACACCATACACACAAACTTTGAGGATGAGAAATTTGAATTCCTCTCCTTCTAAGAAAATCCATCGTCGGCATTCTTTCTAGAACCATTAGCCAAAGAAAGCATTGTACTCTCGGTGGAATAAATTCCCACAGGTTACAAAACTCAAACGAAGAGTCAGCAAAAGAAAAGGAATTAACAAGATCAGACAGCTTTTTGATAGAAAACAAACCTCTAGCCTCCTTTTCCCAAATAATTTTGTCGTTCCTATTTTGATCAAGGACCACATTTTCCAAAATCTTTCTAAGATTCTCCAAGCATTCCATTTCCCATACCAATAAACCTCTTCTAAAAAAGCTTAGCCAATTATCATGCCTAAAACCATCTTTGACAGAATAATCTTTCACCACTGCAAAAGAATCCAAAGCAATAGAGAAAAGTCTTGGAAAGAGCTCCTTAAAATCTTTATCCCCGCACCATCTATCAAACTAGAACAGAGTGGTCGTCCCATCGCCAACAGCCCATCTGAATCCATCTGATCCAATGAATTTATTAATAGGTTGCACTGCTGCTAGATCCACCACATCCCTCCATAAAGTAGACATTTTCCTCCTTTGAGCATCACAAGGAATCCATTTCTGTACATTTTCACCATACTTTGCAATCACTATACGTTTCCACAATGAATCCTTTTCAGATGCATATCTCCACCACTATTTTGCCAATAAAACATAATTTTTCATTTGGAGGTCGGTAACCCCCAAACCACTTTTCTTTTTAGGTTGGCACACTATCTTCCTCCAAACTTTGGCCATTTTCTTCTTATTCTCGCACCCTTCCCAAAGAAAATTTCTTCTGAGTCGATCTATCCTTCTGATTACCCCTTTTGGTGCTTGAAACAGAGACAGATAAAAAACTGGTAGGGATGAAAAGACTGAATTGATCAAAGTCACCCTACCTCCAAATGAGAGGAATCCTCTTTTCCACATGGCCAGTTTCATTGAAATTTTTCAACAACTGGCTCCTATAGTTTCATTTTTCTAGGACTAGCTCCAACTAAAATTCCCATATACTTAAAGGGCAAAGAACCTTTTATACATCCAAACCTTTGTATCATTCTTTCCACAACACAATTTGCCACCCCAATCGAGAACAAAGCTGATTTGTCATAATTAATCCTCAAACCTGATATTAACTCAAAACATTCCAAAATACATTTAACGTTACTAATACAATCCAACTCTGCTTTCAAAAAAAGTAAAGTATCATCTGCAAACTGCAGATGAGACAAAAACACCCTGTCATGACCTAAACCAATACCTTTGATTAGATTCATTTGTTCTGCTTTTTCTAAAAGCAGATGCAACACTTCTGAAACCAGAACAAACAGGAAAGGGGATAACAGGTCTCCTTGTCGAAGACCTCTCTCCATATGGAACTGGTTAGTATTTGATCCATTTACTAGCACGACAATCCACACTGTCGAAATACATTCCCAGATCCATTTTCTCCATCTATCCCCGAAACCAATCAATTCCATAGTTTTCATAAGAAACTCCCAAGACACACAGTCATAAGCTTTGGCAAAATCTAATTTCAGCAGCACCCCTCTTGTAACCCCCTTTTTTGTGTTCCTTCTTTAATGAGTGCACCACCTCATTTGCAAGCAGAATGCCATCCAGAATTTGTCTCCCCCCAATAAATGCACTTTGTGTATCACTAACAATACACCCTATCACCTTCTTTAAGCTTCTAGATAGTACTTTGGCAAGTATTTTATATAACGAATTTATCAAGGAGATCGGTCTATACTGCTTCAAACTCGTTGGGTTCTCAATTTGGGAATTAGTGCAAGAAAAGAAGAGTTAATTCCTTTATCAAGCTTACTTGTTCTATCAAAAAGTTCATAACCTCATCTTTCAAAAAGTGCCATCCCTTTTTAAAAAACTCAAACTTAAACCCATATGGTCCGGTTGACTTTGCCCCACCTTAGCTCTATACGGCTTCCTTCACTTCCTCTATTGAGAATGGGAGCTCCAACATCTCAGCCTCCACAATAGATAATTTCTTAAAAGGTAAAAGAATGTCAATTTTCCATTCCTGATTAGCAGCTTTGAAGTGGTCTCTGAAATATTCAAAAAGTATCGACTTCATCTTCCTAGGCTCGTTCACCCAATTCCCATCTTTCATCAAACTAGGAATAAAATTTCTCTTAGCTTTAATTTTCGCATTGCAGTGAAAGAATCGCATATTCTTATCACCTTTTTTTAACCAAAGCACCCTAGATTTTTGACGCCACATTGATTCTTTCTTTCTTAACATTTCCTTTAACTTTTTACTAGCTTGTTTTCTTTCCTCCTCTTCCTCTGTACTCAAATCCCGATTATCCCCAATACCATCCAGATATCAATCTTATTCTCTAGATTTAACACTTTCTGATCAATATATCCAAATACGTTTTTATTCCAACTCTTCAAGAAAATTTTCATCCCACTCGACTTTTTCACCAAACAAAAACCAGCTGTGCTCGATACCTTCAAACTTGACCAGACTTTTTCCATCTCTTTTAAGAAACCTTCCTCCAAAAACCAACAAATCAAAAACTTGAACGATCTAGGACCCTAGTTCACCACTTCATCCACCAAGATTAATGGAACGTGATCCGAAACTGATCTTTTCAACCCTTTTTGACTCAAATTTTTGAATTTGTTCACCCATTCGATGATATCAAAAATCTATCAAGCTTACATCTTTTATTCCCTTGATCGTACCATGTAAAATTTTTCCCAAAAAGTGGAAGATCCACCAATTCGCTACAACAAATAAACTCATTGAAATCCTTAACTCCCAATCCTTCTGTACTGCAACCCCTTCTCTCATTTGAATATCTTACTGAATTAAAATCATCCCCTACACACCATTCACCCCAAATCTAATTCATTTTATTCAATAGTTCTACCCATAACCTTTTTTTCTCTTCCTGAGAACATGGAGCATAAACATTACATATCACACTATCAAAATTGTCGAACACCCACCTACCTTTGACAATTAGCAAGTTAGGACAAGAGAGAACTGATTCCATCTCAAAATAATCTTTGCTCCAAATAACCAACATTCCTCCAGAAAATCTCGAGGCTTCTGACCATTCCCACCCATAATTCCCAAATGGCCAACATTTTTGAACCGCCTCTTTTGAAATGTAACAACCCGTTACCACATTTTTCACGTGTTTCTATACAACTTTTCCAGTTGGGCTGTCTGTGATACCATTAACATTCTACAATGATAGTACTAAATGATAAACATTTATTTAACAAATACGGAATAAGAAATTTTTTTTTCATTATTCCTTACATCTGACATCTGCTATTGTCCTTGTTTCAATAAGGTAGTATTGTATACTTATGTCTGAAATGTAAAAGAGAAGTGACTGTACCTTTCATATCTAACATAATTTGCCCCAGCGCTTTACACGTAGCTATATCCATTGGAATATAGTTCTCTAACTCTGCGTCTTTTTATCTGTGGAGTTAAAACAAAGGGGTGAGCGAATCACGCGCTCAGTAAAGGAGACGTATGGTGCTTTATATAAAGCAAAACTATATGCCACAATGTATTTATTTTTCCTAAAATCATATTAAGTAGGAAAACAGTGGATATAGTAAACAATACTCTCAATACACCATTCCAATCATTAGTTAAACAATTTACATTAAAATGTAGTAAACAGTAAATAGGATTCAGTAAATCCCCACAGTAAACAGAAATCCGTAAGTTGAGACTAGGCATCACCCTATAAATAAATCATGCTCTCATCGTTCCCTACCCCTTTCCAGGAACACAAGTCGTCCGCTTTTGGGGTGCACCCGTAGGCCATCGCCCCTCACGGCTATCTCGGCTAGATCTATGGCCATAATCTATAGGTGGTCTTCGAGTCCACTTGCCAAGTGACCTCGAGACCGCTGATGACTTGGCGGGTCCATCAGCCTCGCAAATCATAATGCATGAAACTAGGGGCCTAAAGTCTCAAAATCAAATTATATCTCATAAAGCACCTTTAAGGAATTATTTCACCAAATTCATCATTTTCTCAAAATGATTTATTTTCCAAAAAGGTCTCATATAAAATAGTAAAAATAGCACGCAATCTCACCATTTTTTGTGTGAGAAAGGCACAGGTTAAACTGGCTCGCCCATGGCTAGTTCGCGCATAGTCAACTCGCCCACAGTCAATTCACCCCAAAAAGGTTTTATATTTTCTGTTTATAAACATAATAAAAATAGCCCACATTTCGTGTGAGAAAAATACCAAATAAATCAGCTCGCCCATGGTCAACTCGCCCATTGCTGCTCGCCCATGGTCAGTTCGCCATAGCGGTAAACTAGTGTTCGCCCGCCAACATTAGCTTTTAAAAACAATTTAAACTGGCTCGCCTATAGCGGCTCGCCCATGGTCAGTTCGCCTATACTGACATTGCCCATGGTCAATTCGCCCATTATGGCATTGCCCATGATCAACTCGCCCAATGCGGCACTACCATGGTCAACTCGCCCAATGGGGTACTTCCATGGTCAACTTGCCCATTTTTATAAAACATGAGTCATTTTAATTTGGCTCACCCGGATTTCTATTAAAACAAGGGTCGCTAGCCCAAAATATCATAAAAGGGTTCGCCCACTTTGGCTCGCCCGCCCTTTTACCAGTTCACCCAGAAAACAACATAGGGGTCGGCTATCTTTGTAGCTCGCCCAAGTCAAAATAATTTATCAAATAAATGCATATCATAAACCAAAATAGTTTCTCAATATTTTCATAATATTTTTACTCCACAGGACATGCATTTTACTTCACATACACCTCCCTTACCTGGTATTACGAAGCCTAGCTTCCTGCTCGCCTTCCTGATTGCTTTTACCGAATCTTTAATTCCCGGCTGCAAAATAATTTATTAAAACTATTAATATTTTCTTTTTATATATTTCCATCACTTGGGCGAGACTTGAGACAAATCAACTAGCTTGCCCACAGAGATCCTACTAGCTCGCCCAACAGAGCTCTTACTAGCTCGCCCAACTGAGCTCGCCATTCATCAAATGGCTTACACGTGGGAGCTCGCCTAACATTTTCGCCATTCCCATATTGGCTTATTCGTGGGAGCTCGCCCACATTCAACTTGCCATGCCTATATTGGCTTAAATGTAGGAGTTCGCCCACAATTCAACTCGCCATTGCCTATGCATGTGAGTTCGCCATTCACGGCTTTTTATTCAGAGGTGGGCTCGCCTATGGTTTAAACTAACATGTGGCGACCTCGCCACTACCACACTCCATATTATTTAACTCGCCCATGATGACTGAGCTCGCCCATTTATCATCATTTATACCATTTCCATTACTTCCCTTATTCATTCTCGATTATTTTCCAGACTACATCTTGTTCTAGTTTCTTTCATATTCTCTAAGGATTTAACTAAAAACAAGGCTGCATCTATGTTTATTACTTTGTAAAACATAGAAATCTACCATTGAATATCAAGAGAACCATAGAAATATGGAACTCACCTTAACCAACTGCACGTCCAGAACAAATCACTTTCTGTCTTACGTTGGCCTCCTTTTGCTTATTCCTTTAGCTCATCAAATGATGGAGGAAAGGTTTTGCAAGCAGGTTTACTTGTTTAGCCAACTTAAGGATAAAATTTAGTAGATCAAGCATGGCAGAAATGGAAGGAATAGAACATAAACTTGCAATAGAATAGTTTTCATGAAGAAGATGGAGTTTGCTAAGTCGGTTTTCCTCAAGTGTTTCTTCTTATATAGCTATACTAATCCAATCAAAACCTATCACTTAGCCTTATCCCATTTTCTTTCATTATTTCACGTCTTTTATGCATTAATTAGATGAATGAGGCAGTTAGTGTAAATTTTCAACCCTCATTAATAGATGAAGACACCTGTGGCCAAAGAAAATCCTTTTGTTGCACCGTTCTTGACTTATGTGCCTCCTTTGTTTTATTCCCCAACCAATAAGGATAAGTTCTTTATTGACTTTAATATCCTCTCTTAATTTTCTTCAGCAGTGTGGCGTATAAAGTCAATTTTTTGCTGCAATGGTTTGAATTTATTTCCCCATATCGTCAGCTTTTATTTCCATTCTGTCCACACGTGCTGATTCCAGTTCGCCTCCTCATCTTGAGACATCAGCTCGCCACTCTAATTCAATTTGCCAATATTCTTAGGTTCGCCTATGCTTGCACCTGGGCATCGCCACTTTGTCTTCATGCCAACTTAAGATTGGGCGATTACGAGCTGATTTCCATTCCTTATAATTTACTCAATCATATGGGCGATCACAAGCCCCCGCCCCATTCGGGCGATCATCTTAATCCAATAACTTGGCGAACTTACCTATTCGCCGAACAGGCAATTAAACCAACTCGCCATCATGCATTGGCGATCATCCCCTTGCTCGCCCATTGGCGAGCCGTTCCATTATAGTACTCGCCCATAGAGTGTTTCACCGAAATTGCTCCATTCACATCCCAAGTTAAGGAGCTTTGCACCCAAGTGGAAATCAACATTCACTATTTATTTAATTTCCATTATCAAATTTTATGAAATTAGGGTCTACAGTAGTGTAGAATCAGGTCTTACATGAAATCACGCTCGCTTTAGTCTCTTGAATCAACACCATCTCAATCCTCTGTTCCACTACTACTTTTTTCAGCACACTACTTTTAATATCGTTCCCTAACCCCCTAATATTCCACGACATCAGTCTCATCCCTCAATCAAACACCTTCTTTTTCACAACTGTCAATTTACCCAAACCCTAATCCACCCAAACTCCCACCTAACTATCCCTCCCCCACCCAACAGGTTCCTACTTATTCTGCTTTGCTTCTCTATTCATTCTCTCTAGCGACTTAATAATAATATCATCCTCGCAATTAGCTCGAAGCCCAAGCATCTTACCAATATGAAAATTATTGTGTAAAAATTCATAGTGAAATGGCAAATAGAAAATAATTTTTTAGTTTTTAATAAATTTTGTATATTTTATCAAAATTTAAATTTCATTACTTTCATATTTTTTTATATTATATTATCATGTTATATCTAAGATTACCATCAATTCTTTATCTGTTAGTAGTCTTTCTTGCTGCAATTGTAAGCTAGCAATAATGTCTAATGCACAAAAGGAAGAATGAAAGTGTAAGTCGGGATGGAATAATGGCTTGGAAGTTGAATCATTTGATGGATTATCATGTCTTGTCGTGCGAGAATTTTCTATATCTGAAATTCTTTGTTAATAGACGAACATAAAATCTCTTGATCGTGTAAGAGATAATTTTTTCTAAAATTAAATAAGCTTCAAAAATTTCAAGAGATAAGCATTACAATTTTTTTTTAATAATGTACTCCATTGGTTTCTTTACAACTAATTGTGCCATAGCACTTATACAAGCAATAGAATAAAGAAAAGGAAATGAAAACAAGAAGCTGTGCAAGCTTTATTTTTTTGCCCCTGTCTACGCTTAGAGAATAATCTCAACAACGAAACCGAAAAGGGCAGAAAGGATAGCACTTTGCATGAACTCTATGTTGCTTATGCTTGATTAAAAGCCACATGGATACTATACATATACTTGGTTGTAGCTAGCATTAATTGATGGTTTAGACCTTAGGAGGAGGAAGTAGCCATTTGGTGCCATCGATGTAGTCAAGAACTAGGAAACGTTTGGCTTCCGCATCAGTTAGTTGCTTGGCGAATGCCACTCGCCCACTTGGATTTGCCCCTTCTCCCGTGCACTTGTATTCTGCAAAAAATACAGTCCTGCAAACCAAAAGAATTATCAGTGTTGAGTTTATGGAGCCTGATAGGATCTAAATCATTTGACACTTCAACAAAGTTAGTATGACAATTTCGCTAGTCGATCAACAAGCGAAAGTCAAGGGAACAGAGCTTTTCAGCTGGGATCGTGGACGGAGCCCTAGAAAAGTTTATAATGCAAAGGCAAAATGAACCTTTTTTTTTTTTTATAAAAAGGTATAAGTGGGAGGTGGATTCCAAATTTGGACTTAATCTTTCTTAAAAGGGGTAACAATAACCTGGCGAGTCTTGGTTGTTAAATCTAATTTCTTTGAGTTGTCCTAACTTCATTATGTAATCTTTCTTTTTTGTAAAATGTTCCAAAAAATTAGTAAAAAAACCTAATGCTGTCTTCGACATGAGTAAATTGCGGAATCACATAAATCTTATCTTTTGCACGTGTGATTATTCTTTTCTTTTTTTTGATTTGCCATATATGTACTTAGCACTATTGCATGAAAAAAGAAGCAATATAATATACAGATATAGCTTACTTGGCGCGCTCAGATTTGAAATTATCAGACCATCCAGCAGGATTTACGACTTTGGTCATCTCAGTATAAGCAAACACAACTTTGGGACTGGTCTTCCAGGCCCTGCCCAGATATGTGCCGTTTGCTGGTCCTGTAACGCTACAATGCACGAAGGAATAACCAGTGTTCTCCGATTCACTTTCCCTCGCTTGTGCTGTAATTACTGTAAGTTGTGTATCCCCATCCACGTATAACTCCGTTCCCTGCATGAAGATTTCCAATCAAAATAGGGTAGACTTAATAATTCGGGTTCATGTTGCATAAAACACGAAGATTTTGAGTCAAAGATTCATATCGTGTTTAGGATTGTTAGAACGAAAGATCATACCAGATACAAAGATTTTCCGCTTCCAAAAATGAAATCAACGGTTCCTGTAATGTAGCAATCCTTGAAGAAATGGTTGCCCCTGTCATCACAAACAGTATCCTGGAAACCAATGATTTTGCAGTTATAGACAGCTGCCTTGTCGCCAGAGATTCTCAAGGAAACCGCTTGCGCTCCCACCATTTTTCCATCTGGCCTTGGAGCAGTGTTCTATGCCAAGAAAGAAAAATCAACAGAAGAAAACTACAAGACAAGATTGAAATTTGACGTGTAAAGCTTACCACTATATTGAGGTTAGCAGCCACAAAGTAATCAGACATGACAATAAGGGTAGCACTGTCTACGGTTCCATACTTCTTTGCCGTACCGTCAAATGTCAAATTTGGCATGTTCTTCGGATCCCCGTATAATGTAATGAATGGCTTATTTTTTTCTATTGTGATTTTTTCGCGGTAAGATCCTGGTCCAATCGAAATTATTACACGCTTCGTGTTATCTGCTGGAATGCTTTCAATAGCTTTGGTTATGGTGTCGAAATCTCCACTGCCACTTTTGTCCACCTTTATGACTTTAGGTTCAGACTCAGCCTGAGAAAGGGCAGGGTCTAGAGTGCCGGCTCTCGTGGAGGCAGGCTTGACATTGGCGTCAAACCAAGCATTAACTTGGGATTTGTCTGTCGGTATCGGTGGTGAATCCTGTGAGAAAACAACTGGAGCTAGGAGGAGAATTGTGCAGATTGCTGCACGAACCTCAGCGTTTGGGATTCTTTTTCCTGTCATCTTTGAATGTGATCGGCTCTGTCTTGATTGATTTGAGGAACTAAAGGGGCTTCATTTTATAAGAGAGGTGGTCACGCGATAGTCGAAGAACATGAGATTCAGAGGTTTCGTCGCTTTGCTATATTCGTTTGTGGTTTCAGCTTGATACAAATTAAATTGACCAAGCATTAATAATTTATGATGAACGTAATAATTTGTTGCTTAATTAACAAAAACTCTGTTGGCGTTTAATAGCATTATTCTAATTTGGGATTGATACAAAAAACTTCATACACAAATGATGATTAATTGACAACTAATTCTATCATAATAATCTTGAAAACTATGTCTAGAAAAAGTGAAAATATAGATATTTCTTGATCAAGTGGATAAAAAAGAATCATGCCATATTATAAAATTTTGTTCGAATCAAGATAATCTAAAAGTCTCTTTAACTATATTTTTGAACTTGACAAAATCGGAAAGCGAAAGTTACTGTCATTCTTGGGTAAGTAATTGTATTTATTGATAAGATAATTTGTATTCGTATCATATGAAACATGAAAATTTTATGTTAATGCATCAAACATAATAAATTCGTTCATATTGTACTTTTGTATTTATATTTTATTATCGTATCATATTTAACTTACTTATGATATTATTATATTGTATCTAAAATTACGATGGAGTTCAAAAGAAAGAACTGGGTCCTTAAGCCACAATGACCCTAGCCACTAGCATATTGAATGGTTACCGACCAGTTTGACAGTTAGACCGCCGAGGTTTCAAGAACACTTTCAGTTTCAACTTTCAACCACCAGATAAGCCTGCAAAGGTGAGCTCCTTTTTCTTATCTTAACTCTTACAAGAAAAGTTAACACAAAAAACCGTACAGGCTACAGCCAACTTCCCATGGCCTTTACCGTACCACACCTTTCCCTCAGTATTTTTCTCCCTTCCCTCACTTCTCGATATCGGCACCACCACAGCCGCCTGGTCATCGGGTGATTTTGCAGATGCCCAGTTTTTCTCTTTGTTCCAATAGATTTGGCACAAAAATTTATCATGATTAGATGTCTAAATTGTGGTTAATGGGATTGAACTATTCTTTTTATTTTCTATTAAACTTGACAATTTGTGTTTGTGTGTATAAAATATAAAATTTTGTGTTTATAAACTTTGTTTTCAGATGCATATTCATATATATGCAATTTTTACTATATTTTAATCCGAATTATCTTCGTGTTGTATTACTTTGTTGTGTCTAAAATTCGTAAGTCTATGGTGTGTTACTGCATATGTTTGTGTATCTTTGTCTTTCGAAATTGGCCGTGATAGCATAGCATTGTCAAGAGACAATGTTTTCCTGTTTTGTCAAGTTCGGTGTATCTATGCTAATTGTTGATTTTTCTTTTTCTCCATTATGCAAAAGGTTTCGCCAATGCAGTTTTATGATCTAGAACTTTAAGAAAAAAGCTAATTCATGTTTATATTAGCATCTTGAAAGCTATGACATAGTGAAGGAAAATTCATAGCTTATAACGAGTTTCTGAGCTGCAAATCTCCTTCCAGTGTTTATGAATTCGATTAAACAAATTTTGTCACCTAGGTGGATCATGCATCTTTTCAAAGCAAGTTTAAGCTAGTTTAGACTGAAAAGATGTTACTGGGTATTCTTAGATAGCTATATGCAAATTTGCATTGAAAAACCTTTGCATGATAAAGTCATGTATTTCGAAGTATTCTTGTTGAAAATTAGAGTTTTTGCTTGTAAGTTGTTGGTTGGAGGCTGTTGGATGAAAAAGAGGGGCTTAAGCTGCAGTGTTTGTGGAAGTTGAGAGATTTCAAATGTGGAGTTGAGCTGATCAATAGGATTTATTAGATTACAGAAACCACCGGGCAATTTCCAGATCTCTACTTGGTAGAGCCAAATCATGTTAGATCTGGACTGCTTCAATTAGCAAATTTTCCATCTTAGCATTTCTCTTCTAGTTACCAACAAAAATCATTTCCTTCCGGCGATTGCAATGTGCCCTTTAATTTATTATACACTTAAGAGCTATGTATTAATCAGTCATTATCTCAAATTATTTAATGTTAAAGAAAATCACTTAACAACTAAAATTTGATTTAAGAGTTGTTACCTGTATTTAAAAAAAAAATTAAATTCAAAATTTGAATTTCTTTCACCCGCGTACCTCTTTGCAAACCCAAAAAAAAGAGAAGAAAGCTACTACTGATAATTTATTTACTATTTAGCAAACAGAAGTGTAATTCTCCTTTTCCCTTTTTTTTTTTTTCTCTGACACGTACCTATGATGGAATTGCAAGAAGAAAGTAGAACCTGTAATTGTTACTAGTCCTTTGGGGTAATATTTTATTTTTGTTGTTTTAGCCAAAACGGTAATTAAAAAAAATTATTTGCATTTTTATTTTTCTCAACACTACTACGTTAAAAAAAATTAAAGTATGATTGTATAAGCAAAACGATTGCATTGACCAAAAATGTGATTATATATAGAATTTTTCAAAAATTATTAACTAACATGTTGGTCCAATTTAATATTCGGATTCAATAAGATCCAAAATTTATTTATTTTTAATTACCTAATCACACGTCTATGTTTCACACATTTCTAGTTTAAGCTTTAAGAAGAAAAAAGAAATGATAATTCATTGCATGCAATCTCTAGTTTAGTAAAGTTTATAGCTAAAGCTTCTTTGTATATATGTGAGTAAGGGAATACACTGTAAAAAGCATAAGAAAAAGTCGGGCGCTATTTGAATAATTAAATGCTACCAACATTTAAATAAGAGATAAAAGTTACTGGACAAAAACTTAAATTATTATGTCTTCACTTTTAAGTAGACTTGATAATTCATGTATATATTTTATATTCATATTGTATAAAATACAAAAATTATAGTGTAAAAATTCATAGTGACATGGCAAACAGAAAATAATTTTTTAGTTTTTAATAAATTTTGTATCTTTTATCAAAATTTAAATTTTATTACTTTCATATTTTTTTATATTATATTGTCATGTTTTATCTAAGATTACCATCAATTCTTTGTCTGTTAGTATTCTTTCTTGCTACAATTGTAAGCTAGCAATAATGTCTAATGCACAAAGGGAAGAATGAAAGTGTAAGTCGGGATGGAATAATGGCTTGGAAGTTGAATCATTTGATGGATTATCATGTCTTGTCGTGTGAGAATTTTGTATATCTGAAATTCTTTGTTAATAGACTAACATAAAATCTAGGTTTAATAGCCAAATAAGCCTTCAACCTTTAGTCCAAAATGGAATTCAGCTCTTAATGTTTTATCGCGTGAAATTCAGTCCATAAACTTTTATTTCAATGGAAATAAACCCTCAACCTTTTAAAATTATGCTATTAAATCTAAATCTATTAAATGACACTAACTACCGTTAGTATTATATACGTGGCATACCACGTGACAGCCAACTAAGTTATCCACGTCAGCTTTCACGTTACATATACTAACGACAGTTAGTGTCATTTAACAGATTTAGACTTAATTGCATAATTTTAAAAGGTTGAGGGTTTATTTCCACCGAAATAAAAGTTTATGGATTGGATGTCATGCGATAAAACGTTGGAAGCTGAATTCCATTTTGAGCTAAAGGTTAAGGGCTTATTGTAACATCCCGTTATCACATTTTTCACGTATTTCTATACAACTTTTCCGGTTAGGCTGTCTGCGATGCCATTAACATTCAACAGTGACCGTAATAAATGATAAACATTTATTTAAAAAATACGGAATATGAAATTCTTTTCATTATTCCTTACATCTGACATCCCCTATTGTCTTTATCTAAATAAAGTAGTATTGTATATGTCGTAACGGCTTCGCGCTCGACGAATTTTTGAAAAACATTTTAAAAACAAATGGAGTCGCACCAATCTTTTTTTGTCTAGGTGTGATTGGCCACCTAAAAATGTTTATCTTTTTAACAAAATCTCAAAATTAATTAAGTTTTATTAAAAAGACAAATTTTTAGTCTGCGAAAACAAAAATCGGGTTCGGGGGTACGGTTACGCGTGAGGAAGGATTAGCACCCCCACGACGCCCGTTAGAAAACGGTACCATAATAATCATGTGTTATCCTTTGGTTTTAATAAAATGATCTTAATTTAATATTTAAAAACAATTCCTATTTTATTGTAATCAATTTTATTCAAAATCATTTTTTATTTGTAAATTTATTTTGTTTTATTTTAAAAAGTTAAATTTTATTTTTCGAAAATAAATGTGAACCTTTTTGTATTGAATAACTAAATCAAATACTCTAATACTTTTGGCAGCATTTGAAATAATTTTCCTCACCTAGAGATTTCTTAAGAATCACTACTTTTGACTTCTATATAATCTCATCCTCGAAAAATGCACACTTATTTCGAAAATTATCATGAATGCACATGATGCAAACAAATAAAAACGATGCAAATGAATTTTTATTTTTAAATTTCATTATTTATTTATTTATTTATTTATATATCTTTGTTTTTTTTAAAAAAAAACTTATTCATTTTTATTTTTATTAAAAATTCAAATTATTGAAAAATCATACTAAATATTCCAGTACTTTTGGCAACATTTAGTACGACTCTTCTCACCTAAGGATCAGCTAGGAATCACTACTTGTGACTTCCGTAGTATCCCATCATCGGACGTCCATTTAATTGAATTTAAATTTCATCATTTATTTATTTAATTTTCTTTGTTTTAAAAAAAAATTATTTGTTTTCATTTTTAATAAAAATTTAAATTATTGAAAAATCATACTAAATATTCCAATACTTTTGGCAACATTTAGTACAACTCTTCTCACCTAGGGATCAGCTAGGAATCACTACTTGTGACTTCCGTAGCATCCCATCATCGGAAAATCATTTAATTGAATTATAAAATTTATTATCAATTTTCTTTTAAAAATTTATTTTTATTTTTAACAAAAAAAAATTAGATTATTGAAAAATCATACTAAATATTCCAGGACTTTTGGCAACATCTAGTACGACTCTTCTCACCTAGGGATCAGTTCTCACCTAGGGATCAGTTAGGAATCACTACTTGTGACTTCCGTAACATCCCATCATCGGAAAATCATTTAATTGAATTATAAAATTTATTATCAATTTTCTTTTAAAAATTTATTTTTATTTTTAACAAAAAAAATTAGATTATTGAAAAATCATACTAAATATTCCAGTACTTTTGGCAACATCTAGTACGACTCTTCTCACCTAGGGATCAGTTAGGAATCACTACTTGTGACTTCCGTAACATCCCATCATCGGAAAATCATTTAATTGAATTATAAAATTTATTATCAATTTTATTTTCATTTTTAACAAAAAAAAATTAGATTATTGAAAAATCATACTAAATATTCCAATACTTTTGGCAACATCTAGTACGACTCTTCTCACCTAGGGATCAGTTAGGAATCACTACTTGCGACTTTCATAACATCCCATCATCGGAAATTCACTAAATTCAAAATTTTATCATTTACACAAATTTGAATTTCATTATTTTTAAATACATTTCGTAATCAATAATAATAATTAATGAAAATATAAATAAAAGAACAATTTTCAAAAACTTTTATTTTACAACATGCATTAATGATAATAATAATAACACAATAATAATAATAATAATCACAATAATGTAATAATAATAACAATAACAATAATAATAATAATAACAATACAAAAATATATATATATATACACATATATAAAACCCAATAATAATAATAATAATAATAATAATAATAATAATAATAATAATAATAATAATAATAATAATAATAATAAAACAAAAGGCTAAAAATATACCCAAATTAATTGGGTTAAAACCCAATAGCTAGGAGGCCCAATCAACAGCCCAAGCTCAAGGCCCAATCTGCCAGCTGGTCGGATCCGGGTCGGGTCGAGGCGAAGCGGGCGGAGCAGCAGGGTCTTCCTTCGCGGGTCAGCAAGCGGGTCCCGGGTCGGGTCGGCTGCACGTGCGGATCCTTCTCTGCGGACGAGTCGAGCGCGCGGGTCCTGGACCCGAGTCGGGTCTAGGCGCGGATCCTTCACTTTGCCCTTTTTTTTTTGCAGCTATAAAAGCCACCTATTTTTTTTTATTTCTTCATTTTTGCTTCTTTCACACAAAAAAAACTCCAGAGCCTTTCAAGGCTCTCGGCTGGGCGATTCCCGGCCGCCGCTGGGTCCGCCGTCAGCAGCCGCCGGCCGCCGCACTCCGTTTGCCCGTGGTACTCCTGAAACCCAAAAAAATTTCTCTCTCCTCGCCTTCCTCAGATCTGACCTCCGTTCCTCTCGAAAGTTCCTCTAACCTCACAGATCCGACAAACCGAAGCCCTCTCCTTTTTTATTTTTTGTTTTTTTTTTTTGATTTTTGGTTGTGGTTGTGGTATTGTTGTTGTTTTTTTCTTGTTTTTTTTTGTTTTCTTTGCAGGTTTGAGATCTAAGTTATAGATGTAGGGTTCTGTGGGTCTCGGGATCTAGGGTTTTCTGGTGTCGGTGGTGAGGGTAATGTTTAGGGGTTTCGGTGGTAATGGTGATGGTGAGGGTGTTTGAGGGAAAGGCTAGGGGATGATGTTGGTGGTTTTGACTGGTGATGGGGGCTCTCGACAGAAGCAGAGGTGGTGAGGGTCACGGTGGTTTGGTGAGGGTTACGGGTTTTCTATTCGGGGTTTAGGTAGTGAAGATGGGTCTGGTTTTTCGGTGATAATGGTAGTTGTTCAGATAGAGTTGGGGTGTGCGGTGTGGGTGATGTTGCTGGGTGTTGGTGGTTGAACGGGAGAGAGCTTGGGTGGTTCTCTCGAGAATCCTCTTCGTGTTGCTGGTTGAGGGTCCATTTTTGTAGATTTTTTGGGTTTAGGAATTATGGCTGGTAGAGGCGAGATGGACGGGTGATAGGCTGGTAGCCGGTGGAGATGGGATGGTGGTGGCAGACTGGATTGGACAGATTGGACAAAAAAATAAAATAAAAGTAATAATAAAAGTAATAATAATATAAATAATAATATAAATAACAAAAAATAAAAATTAAAAAAAAAATGAATACAAAATATATATATAAAATAAAAATAAATATAATAATAACAATAATAATAATAAATGTGAATGTGACAAAATTGGGTGTCAACAGCTGCCCCTCTTTGCTCATTGCTGAGAATCAGGAATAGAGCAAAGACACTAGACACTAATTTTGTCCTGCTTATAATCTGATCTCTTCATCTTTTTTTTTCTTTCTTCTTCTTTTTTTTCCTTTTTTTTTGTTCTCTTTCTCTTTCATTCTTTTTCCTTTCTTTTTCTTTTTCTTTTTTTTTTGTATGCACTTCTCTTGCAGCAGAGGCAATGAAACTTTAAAGTTTTTCTCTTTTCTTCTTTTTCTTCTTTTTTTTTTGAAATACGCTCCTCTTGCAACAGAGGCGATGAAACCTTAAATTTCTTTTTGTTTTGTTTTTTTTTCTTTTTTCGAGAAAGCTCCTCTTGCAGCAGAGGCAATGAAACTTTAAATTCTTTTCCTAGAAATGTGCTCCTCTTGCAGCAGAGGCAATGAAACTTTAAATTCTTTTCCTAGAAATGTGCTCCTCTTGCAGCAGAGGCAATGAAACTTTAAATTCTTTTCCTAAAAATGTGCTCCTCTTGCAGCATAGGCGATGAAACTTTAAAATTCTTCTTGAAATGTGCTCCTCTTGCAGCAGAGGCGATGAAACTTTAAATTCTTTTTCTGAAAATGTGCTCTTCTTGTAGCAGAGGCGATGGAACTTTAAATTCTTCCTGGAAATGTGCTCCTCTTGCAGCAGAGGCGATGAAACTTTAAAATTCTTCTTGAAATGTGCTCCTCTTGCAGCAGAGGCGATGAAACTTTAAATTCTTTTTCTGAAAATGTGCTCTTCTTGTAGCAGAGGCGATGGAACTTTAAATTCTTCCTGGAAATGTGCTCCTCTTGCAGCAGAGGCGATGAAACTTTAATTAATGAAAGATTTCACATTCAAAGATCTAGGAATTCACATCTAGAAATTTTGTCTCAGGAATTCACATCCGAGTGTTTGTTTCGGGAATTCACATCCGAAATTTTGACTGTGGGATTCACACCCAAACGTCCAAGAATTTTCATCTGGATAATTTATATCGGGAATTTCTCGTCCGATTGTTGGTTTCGGGAATTCACATCCGAAAATTTTGACTGGGGGGATTCACTTTTAGAAAATTTGTTTCGGGAATTCACATCCGAAATTTTGACTGGGGGATTCACACCCAAACGTCCAGGAATTTTCATCTGGATAATTTATATCAGGAATTTCTCGTCCGATTGTTGGTTTCGGGAATTCACATCTGAAAATTTTGACTGGGGGATTCACTTTTAGAAAATTTGTTTCGGGAATTCACATCCGAAATTTTGACTGGGGGATTCACACCCAAACGTCCAGGAATTTTCATCTGGATAATTTATATCGGGAATTTCTCGTCCGATTGTTGGTTTCGGGAATTCACATCCGAAAATTTTGACAGGGGGATTCACTTTTAGAAAATTTGTTTCGGGAATTCACATCCGAAATTTTGACTGGGGGATTCACACCCAAACGTCCAGGAATTTTCATCTGGATAATTTATATCGGGAATTTTTCGTCCGATTGTTGGTTTCGGGAGTTCACATCCGAACAATTTGACTTAGGGATTCACATCTAAACGTCCAGAAATTTTCATCTGGATAATTTATATCGGGAATTCTCGTCCGAACAATTTGTTGGTTTCGGGAATTCACATCCGAAAATTTGACTTGGGGATTCACACTCAAAAAGTTTGACTTGGGGATTCACACCCAAAAAAGCTCCTCTTGCAGCAGAGGTGATGAAACTTTAAAGTCTTTTCTGAAAAAGCTCCTCTTACAGCAGAGGCGATGAAACTTTAATTAATTTTTTTCTTTTTTCCTTTTCTATTTTTCTTTCTCTTCCTTCTTTTCTTTCTTTTTGAACAAATTTTCCTCTCTTTTTTTAATCAATTTTTTTAATCCAAAATCTCCTATATTCACATTTTTCAATGTTTGACTGATGCAATGATCACTAATGCAAATGCAATATCAACAATACGAATGCAAATTTCTTTATCAATGAATAACCAACTATCATGATGCAAATACAGACTGATGCAAATGCAAATGAATTCTATCAAGGTGCAAATGCAAATGTTTCATGCGAATGTGCACTGTAAAGATGCAAATGCAATTATCAAAATTTTCTTTCAATTTTCTCTTCTTGTTGACGAAAACTTTTCATTTCTGATTTCTCATCTACCTTACCTTTAAGTATTTGTCTTACCACTTGAAGCCATTTTTTACTGTGCAATAAGGGTTGCCTCATGACAATCATCACATTTTTATTTGCTATCACATTTTGAAACACCATAAGAATTCATTTTACAATCAACATTTTCCTTAACAAAAATTGCCCCAAAATGGCACAAGAAATTCTTTGCCCACAATAATTATCAAATCCTTATTTAATCAACAATGAAAATAAATTAGAACAAAATTGCTCCGAAATTGCATAAGAAAAATCTTGCCCCGCAATAATTGTCAAATTCTCTCTCATTCTTGCTTAAAATACTATCAAAATTTTGATTAGCAATTGAAAAATTTTCAAACAAAATTGCCTTAAGCATCCTTTCCATTTTCATATTCAAAAACAAATGATTTTCATTTTTGAAAAATATTTAGCCAAAAATTTTTAATTTCACAAGATTGCCCCACACAACAATGATCAAAGAAAGTTAAACACAAATGCAAAACGCAACAAAGAATTATCATTTGAGTTTCTTGAAGATTGGTGATCACTATTTAGGTGGGTGTGGGGGAAGGTAATTTGTTCTCATCAAATGGATCAGGTGGTTTCACACATCAATGTTTTAGTTTGGCACGAAAGGCTTACAACCTAATAGAAAATGAGATGAATGTTCCCTCATCTAGGCTCACAAATAAAACATAAGTTTTTCAAAAATAATGAATTCCTTGAAAATTATGGTTTTGCGAAATGGTTTATCTTGAAATGCAGACAAAATTTAACACTCCTTTAATTTTCAATTTATGTATTTTGATAGTTGTCCAGACTAGCCAAAATGGGCTCAAGCTTTTGCTGAGTTATTGGGAATGGAGAGAAGGTTCAAAACTTTATATCAATCCCTTTAATGGATCATCAAAATAGACATTCTTGTTTCTCTTAAGGGTTATGGATGGTCATGGGTTTCAAAATTATTTCGCAATGTCACTTCTTGTTTGACCTTGCCAGCACCATGAATGACCTCAAAAGGTTTTCACTTTTGCTCTAGACTGCCCCTTCTGGGGTTTTCACCCTAAAGCCTCATTCTCTTTTCTTCTCTTTTCTTTTTCTTTCTTTTTCTCTTTTCTCTTCTTTTTTTTTGTGATTGTTCCATCATGCACTTAAGAATTCAAAATTCATCCAAAATTGGCTGTGAAGATTCTTGAAGGAAAATCTTAGTTGAAAAATGAGCTAAGTGCCTCATTGGTTATGATCATTCATCAAGGAAAAATCTCTTCAGTGTAAGTATCCACGCTTGATTGAAATGGACTTTTCAAGGT
Source organism: Heritiera littoralis (assembly GCA_031772115.1). Classification (NCBI taxonomy): domain Eukaryota; kingdom Viridiplantae; phylum Streptophyta; class Magnoliopsida; order Malvales; family Malvaceae; genus Heritiera; species Heritiera littoralis. Next base: position 9,848,184 of record JAPDPK010000010.1, on the reverse strand, counting down.
ATGTAATGTAGTTCAGGTTTCGAGGTTCTGAAAGAATGAATAATAAGGCCCAAAATGTGTTTAAGGGTGGTAACCAAGGGTCATTTAATATCATTTGAAGGCTTAACTCAACATTTGTCCTCATCCTTTTTTATTTCACCACGCTTTCATTTTATTTTCTCTTTTTTTCCTTTCTTGCAATTTCTTGTTTTTTTTTTTCATTTCATCATTTTTTTTGCATTTTTTTTTTAACTTTATGGAGTGAAATCAAAATTTGTAAAGCTAATTCATCTCACATTTGCCTCTCAACATAATAAAACTTTTTGACCTAGAATTTTGGCTGTTCATTCATACTCTTGAAAAAAGGTCTTTTTCTATATGTGCCCCCCAATGTGGAGGGTGATCCTTGGTTAAGGTTTATTTAAAAAGAATTTATAAGGCTCAAAGAGGGTAGCAAATGGATAAATTTTAGATTTGTGAAAAGGATGGTGAAAGATGGCCATTTGTCATTTCAAACATGGTCACTTAAATTGACGAAAATTTCCTTGAGCCAAAAGGGTCAAACATTTTGTCTTTCTAGCTTTTTTGTTTTTCTGAATTGAATTTCTTGGATATTTTCATATTTTGGCATCTTCTTCTCTTTCTCTCTCTCTCTCTTTTTGTTGTTTGGAATCATTCGAATATCTTGAGTGCATGATGTCACAATCAATTTTTCTTTTTTGTTTTTGTTTCATTTTTTCTCTTTTTTTTTCTTTTTTTGTTTGTTTTTTTTTCGCCTTTTTTTTTCAACTCATGCGGCAACAAAACATTGCTACAAAATGACCACAAGCTAGTGAAAACTGTTGGAATTGGCATATTTAACTTTGGGTTGCTCATGGTATTTTTACCGAGAGAGGAAAAAAGTATTGCATTATTTGGGCAAGTTAAGGGTATGGTACTTTGTCCTCCTCAATCTTGGTTTCAGTCACATGAATGAATCAGAGATTCAGAAATGGCCTAAGGAATCTCATGGTTTGTGGTTTTTCAAACAAAATTGGGCAATTCTGACAAGTATGAATTTCTGGCATAGTTTTGACACATATCAAATTACCAAAATTCAAATTTAAAAGAGTGTTATGCTTGATTATTCAAGGAATCCAAAAATGAATTTTATCAAATTGATTGTTTCATTGTTTATTGCCCAGGTGAAGGTCATTACACTGTAATGGCATATTGTGATCGGATGAAAATGGATCATTTGAGTTCAAGCTTTTGCCCCTCAAATGCCTGAAGGCCTTTTAAGAATTTTGGGGCATGGAAATGATAGGAGAAGATAGTTGATGGGATAATTTTTTCCGATAATGGTCACCAATTTTTCAAAACTCTCTTCAAAGTTTCTTTATTTTGTCATTTTGTTCAACTTCCTTGATCATTTGGTTTAGTCATGTGAGGTTTTATTTGAATCATTATATATATATATATATATATATATATATATATATATTTATATATATTAAAAAAATGTGATCAATCAATGTCATTTATATATATCAAATACAATGACGAATCAAAATAAAAAATGTATATGAAAAATTTTCTACTATATTTTCAAAAAATCTATTTACAACAATTAATGGCATAGCAAAGTGATATACACAAAAAATTTTGTTGAAAATTCCCTCCTGTTTGACAACTTTACATATCAACTTGGAGAACCAAGACTGAGACATGTAAAAATAACAAGTTAGAAAATCAAAGAATCATTTTATGCCCCACAAAATGTTCCAAAGAGTTTCTTTTTTCATAAAAATCAGAAAGAATTTCTTTCTCTTTGAAATGCAATGTAAAAATGCATGAGATATGATACAACAATGATGCATTGGTCAAAGACATGTATATATGAAATGCAATCTATGCAAAATCCAATTATAAATGAAAATCAAATTCTGTTTTATTTCACTTGTATGATCCTAAAATGCACCAAACATGATCTTCAATACATGTAGACACGATAATGTCAAAATGATATGAAATTAAAATGATATATGATGCTAACATGCTTAAGAAATGAATGCTTGTATACACAATACCTAGACACAAATTCTATTGTTACTGAGTCCGTATGCAAGGAGGAGAGAAGAAAAACATAATTTTTAACTAAAACTAAACACTCTTCACACATTTTTTTTCATCCTTTTTTCTTTTTTTTTTATTTTTTTTTGTTTTTTGTGTACCAGACAAAGTTTTTTTTATTCTTTTTAAAAAAATCCACATTTTCTAGTAGATTTTTTTTCAAGAATTAATTTTATTTCATTTTTATTCCCAATCAAATTATTCTTTAAATTCTTTACCAAATAAATTCAAGGACAATTTTTGTTGACATCTTTTTATTCAAGAAAGACTTAAATGTTTTTATATTTTCGTTAAATTTCCTATACAACCCAAAAATAAAATAAAATATTTTTTTTCTTTATTTTTTTCTTGTCAACTTATTATTTAAATTATTCAGAAAAAGGGATAAAAAATCAAGGAAAGATTTTGTTGACTCTATTTTACCTTTATTTAGAAAAATGTCAACTCTCTTTTTTATTGCTTTATAAAGCTCATTTTTCTATTTATTCCCATTTTTATGTCTATATCTTTGAAAGAAATCCCTCTCCTCTTTTTTTTCTCCAAGAAAAATCATTCTCATTGTTTTGAAAGAGAAGTTTGTTTTATTGTTTTTCTCACACTTTCTTTTTTCATTAAAACTTAGATTTCTTTCTTTTTATTCTACAAAATCTCTTTCCACAATTTTATTATTATTATTATTATTTTTTGAAAAATCCTTTTTGAAAAACAAGAAAAATTCCTAAGACTTTAATTATGGACAATTCAAACCAAAATCCATAGTACCTTTATTATTGATACAAGAAATGGGGTCAAATAATGTTCCCTCTTGTGTCCTAATATCGGGATAATTTCTACAAAAATTGGACATGGCTCTACCTAAGGCTGGCCTCTTAGGTTTTTCTATATGCTGAGCTGGGTTTTCAAATCTAAAGGTTCCCAAATTATACCTCACTGTCGTCCACATTGGACTAATAAGATTTAATTTGAGTGGGAGTATTTCGATTGCCATTGCGGAGGTGATTACCTCACGAGAGCAAAGGTACTCTACTCCCTCCTAAGAAGGACTGAACCCGAGTATAGAGCTCATGTTATGCAAATGCATGTGCAAGTGTGTGTATGAGGAAACTCATCAAACATTCATCAAACCATAACCCCTATCCTAGATGCCCCACAATTTATTAGTGATAACATATATACAAATAAAAAATGTTATAAAATAATCAACATAATTAAAACACAAATGCAACTAATTATTTTAAAATTAAAGAAATTAAATTTAAATATTAGTTAAGACCTTTAAATTAAAACTTAGGATAACACATGATTAATAAATGGCTTGACCCTCAAAAAGCGTCCCCAGTGGAGTCGCCAAGCTGTCGTAACGGCTTCGCACTCGACGAATTTTTGAAAAACATTTTAAAAACAAATGGAGTCGCCACCAATCTTTTTTTGTCTAGGTGTGATTGGCCACCTAAAAATGTTTATCTTTTTAACAAAATCTCAAAATTAATTAAGTTTTATTAAAAAGACAAATTTTTGGTCTGCGAAAACAAAAATCGGGTTCAGGGGTACGGTTACGCGTGAGGAAGGATTAGCATCCCCACGACGCCCGTTAAAAAACGGTACCATAATAATCATGTGTTATTCTTTGGTTTTAATAAAATGATCTTAATTTAATATTTAAAAACAATTCCTATTTTATTGCAATCAATTTTATTCAAAATCATTTTTTATTTGTAAATTTATTTTGTTTTATTTTAAAAAGTTAAATTTTATTTTTCGAAAATAAATGTGAACCTTTTTGTATTGAATAACTAAATCAAATACTCCAATACTTTTGGCAGCATTTGAAATAATTTTCCTCACCTAGAGATTTCTTAAGAATCACTACTTGTGACTTCTATATAATCTCATCCTCGAAAAATTCACACTTATTTCAAAAATTATCATGAATGCACATGATGCAAACAAATAAAAACGATGCAAATGAATTTTTATTTTTAAATTTCATTATTTATTTGTTTATTTATTTATATATCTTTGTTTTTTTTTAAAAAAACTTATTCATTTTTATTTTTATTAAAAATTCAAATTATTGAAAAATCATACTAAATATTTCAATACTTTTGGCAACATTTAGTACGACTCTTTTCACCTAAGGATCAGCTAGGAATCACTACTTGTGACTTCCGTAGCATCCCATCATCGAACGTCCATTTAATTGAATTTAAATTTCATCATTTATTTATTTAATTTTCTTTGTTTAAAAAAATTATTTGTTTTCATTTTTAATAAAAATTTAAATTATTGAAAAATCATACTAAATATTCCAATACTTTTGGCAACATTTAGTACAACTCTTCTCACCTAGAGATCAGCTAGGAATCACTACTTGTGACTTCTGTAGCATCCCATCATCGGAAAATCATTTAATTGAATTATAAAATTTATTATCAATTTTCTTTTAAAAATTTATTTTTATTTTTAACAAAAAAAATTAGATTATTGAAAAATCATACTAAATATTCCAGTACTTTTGGCAACATCTAGTACGACTCTTCTCACCTAGGGATCAGTTAGGAATCACTACTTGTGACTTCCGTAACATCCCATCATCGAAAAATCATTTAATTGAATTATAAAATTTATTATCAATTTTCTTTTAAAAATTTATTTTTATTTTTAACAAAAAAAATTAGATTATTGAAAAATCATACTAAATATTCCAGTACTTTTGGCAACATCTAGTACGACTCTTCTCACCTAGGGATCAGTTAGGAATTACTACTTGTGACTTCCGTAACATCCCATAATCGGAAAATCATTTAATTGAATTATAAAATTTATTATCAATTTTCTTTTAAAAATTTATTTTTATTTTTAACAAAAAAAATTAGATTATTGAAAAATCATACTAAATATTCCAATACTTTTGGCAACATCTAGTACGACTCTTCTCACCTAGGGATCAGTTAGGAATCACTACTTGTGACTTCCGTAACATCCCATCATCGGAAATTCACTAAATTCAAAATTTTATCATTTACACAAATTTGAATTTCATTATTTTTAAATACATTTCGTAATCAATAATAATAATTAATGAAAATATAAATAAAAGAACAATTTTCAAAAACTTTTATTTTACAACATGCATTAATGATAATAATAATAATAATAATAATAATAATAATAATAATAATAATAATAATAATAATAATAATAATGTAATAATAATAACAATAACAATAATAATAATAATAACAATACAAAAATATATATATATATACATACATATATAATAATAATAATAATAATAATAATAATAATAATAATAATAATAATAATAAAAAACAAAAGGCTAAAAATATACCCAAATTAATTGGGTTAAAACCCAATAGCTAGGAGGCCCAATCAACAGCCCAAGCTCAAGGCCCAATCTGCCAGCTGGTCGGATCCGGGTCGGGTCGGGTCGAGGCGGGCGGAGCAGCAGGGTCTTCCTTCGCGGGTCAGCAAGCGGGTCCTGGGTCGGGTCGGCTGCACGCGCGGATCCTTCTCTGCGGACGGGTCGAGCGCGCTGGTCCGCGCGGATCCTGGACCCGGGTGGGGTCTAGGCGCAGATCCTTCACTTTGCCCTTTTTTTTTGCAGCTATAAAAGCTACTTATTTTTTTTTATTTCTTCATTTTTGCTTCTTTCACACAAAAAAAACTCCAGAGCCTTTCAAGGCTCTCGGCTGGGCGATTCCCGGCCGCCGCTGGGTCCGCCGTCAGTCGCCGCCTGCCGCGTCACTCCGGTTGCCCGTGGTACTCTTGAAACCCAAAAAAATTCCTCTCTCCTCGTCTTCTTCAGATCTGACCTCCGTTCCTCTTGAAAGTTCCTCTAACCTCACAGATCTGACAAATCGAAGCCCTCTCCTTTTTTATTTTTTGTTTTTTTTTTTGGTTTTTTGGATCTGGTTGTGGTTGTGGTTGTGGTATTGTTCTTGTTTTTTTCTTGTTTTTTTTTGTTTTCTTTGCAGGTTTGAGATCTAAGTTATAGATCTAGGGTTCTGTGGGTCTCGGGATCTAGGGTTTTCTGGTGTCGGTGGTGAGGGTAATGTTTAGGGGTTTCGGTGGTAATGGTGATGGTGAGGGTGTTTGAGGGAAAGGCTAGGAGATGATATTGGTGGTTTTGACTGGTGATGGGGGCTCTCGACAGAAGCAGAGGTGGTGAGGGTCACGGTGGTTTGGTCAGGGTTACGGGTTTTCTGTTCGGGGTTTGGGTAGTGAAGATGGGTCTGGTTTTTCGGTGATAATGGTAGTTGTTCAGATAAGGTTAGGGTGTGCGGTGTGGGTGATGTTGCTGGGTGTTGGTGGTTGAACGGGAGAGAGCTTGGGTGGTTCTCTCGCGAATCCTCTTCGTGTTGCTGGTTGAGGGTCCATTTTTGTAGATTTTTTTGGTTTAGGAATTATGGCTGGCAGAGGCGAGATGGACGGGTGATAGGCTGGTAGCCGGTGGAGATGGGATGGTGGTGGCAGACTGGATTGGACAGAAAAATAAAATAAAAGTAATAATAATATAAATAATAATATAAATAACAAAAAATAAAAATAAAAATAAAAATAAAAATAAAAAATGAATACAAAATATATATATATAAAATAAAAATAAATATAATAACAACAATAATAATAATAAATGTGAATGTGACAAAATTGGGTGTCAACAGTATACCTATGTCTGAAATGTAAAGGAGAAGAGATTGTACCTGTCATGTTTAACATACTTTGCCCTAGCGCTTTATATGTAGCTATATCCATATTGGAGCTAATTCTCTAACTTCGTGTCTTTTATCTGTGAAGTTAAAACAAATGGGTGAGCGAACTATGCGCTCAGTAAAAGAGACATATGCTGCTTTATGAAACCAAAACTATGTGCCACCAAGTATTTATTTTTCCTAAAATCATATCGAATAGGAAAATAGTGGTTATAGTAAACAGTACTCTCAATACACCATTCAAATCATTGGCTCAACAATTTACAGTAAAATGAAGTAAACAGAAAATAGGATTCAATAAATCCTCTCAGTAAACAGAAATCAACAAGTTGAGACTAGGCATCACCCTACGAATAAATCATGCTCTCATCGTTCCCTACCACTTTCCGGGAACACAAATCATCCGCTTTTGGGGTGCACCCGTAAGCAATCGCCCCTCACGGCTATCTCAGCTAGATCTATGGCCATTATCTATATGTGGTCCTCGGGTCCACTTGCCAAGTGACCTCGGGACCGCTGATGACTTGGCGGGTCCATCAGCCTTGTGATGCCCTAGGGTGCACCCGTTGGTCCATTGACCCGAGCCATCGCCCCAGGCGGGTCACGCAATTATATGAATGATAATGCATGAACTCAGGACCTAAAGTCTCAAAATCACTTTATATCTCATGAAAAACCTTTATGGAATTATTTCACCCATATTATCATTTTCTCAAAATGATTTGATTTCCAAAAAGGTTTTAGGCTTTCGTTTACAAATGGCAATTAAAATAGCCCATTTTTCGTGTGAGAAAAATACCCATAAATCAGTTCGCCCATGGTCAGCTCGCCAAGTACAGCTCGTCTATGGCCAACTCGCCGGTGCGGTGAACTTGTATTCGCCCGCCAAAGTTTGCTTTTAAAAACAACAAGTAAAATTGGCTCGCCCCTAGTGGCTCGCCCATTATGGCATTGCCATGGTCAACTCGCCCAATGCGATACTCCCATGGTCACCTCGCCCATTTCATGAAAACTTGGGTCGCTCGTCCAAAAAAACATAAAAGGGTTCGCCCATATTGGCTCACCCGGATTTATTAAAACAGGGGTCGCCTGCCTCAAAACAACATTAAAAGGGTTCGCCTACTTTGGCTTGCTCAGATTTCTATTTAAAACAGGGTCACTCGCCCCAAGATATCATAAAAAGGGTTCTTCGCCCAAAACATCATAAAAGGTTTGGCTTGCCCGCCCTTACCAGTTCGACCAAACAAACATTATAGGGGTCGGCTTTTAGCTCGCCCAAATCAAAATAATTATCAAACCAATGCATGTCATAAACCAAATATTTCTTAAATATTTTCATAATATTTACTCCACAAGACATGCATTCACTTCACACACATCTCCCTTACCTGGTTCAATGAAGTTTTGCTTCCTGCTCGTCTTCCTGATCGCATTTACCGAGTCCATAATTTCCAGCTGCAAAATAATTTATTAAAACTATTAATATTTTCCTTTTTATATATTTCCAACACTTTGGCGAGATTGAGATAAATCAACTAGCTCGCCCACAAAGATCCTACTACTCGCCCAATAGAGCTCTTATTAGCTCGCCCAACCGAGCTCGCCATTTATCAAATGGCTTACACATGGGAGCTCGCCCAACATTTCTTGCCATTCACATGTTGGCCAATTAGTGGGAGCTCGCCCACAATTCAACTCGCCATTGCCTAATGCATGTGAGTTCGCCTGACACGTCTTTCTATTAAGAAATGGGCTCGCCCATGAATTAAACTAGCATTGGGCGACCTCGCCCATCTGAATCAAAACTTTTAACTTGGCGAGTTCTTTATTTCCTACTCGCCTCATTGGCGATCACTAAAATTCAACATGGGCGATCACAATAGTTGCCATTCTCGTCACTTTTCCAATATTTTCCCTAATTTTGTTTATTTCCAAGACCACATCTTGTTTCTAGTTTTCATATTCTCTAAGGATTTAACTAAAAACAAGGCTGCATCTATGTTCATTACTTTGTAAAACATAGAAATCTACCATTAAATATCAATAGAACCATAAAATATGAAACTCACCTTAACCAACTGCACTTCCAGTACAGATCACTGTTGGTCTTACTTTGCTTATCCCTTTAGCTCATCAAACGATGGAGGAAAGGTTTTGCAAGCAGATTTACGTGTTTAGCCACCTTAAAGGTGAATTTTAGTAAATCAAGCAATTTTAGAAATGGAAGGAACCGAATATGAACTTGCAGCAACATAGCATCGATTTTCCATTCAATCTTCATATATATATATATATATATATATATATATATATATATAGAGCCATGCTATCGAAATCAAAATCTACCACCTGTCCCTTATTCTATTTCCTCCATCATTTCATGGGTCCATCATTCCTTTAATGCATGAAGAAAAACTGCAGCTCAAGGTGGCGTGAAAGTCTCCCTTCTACACGCCTTTTTTTCTTCTATTGACTTTGTTTTATTCCTCAACCAATAAGGATAAGTTCCTTATTGACTTTAACATCCTCTCTATTAATTGTTTTCAACCGTATGGCTTACAAGGTCAATCTTGACTGTACGGTTCTGATTTATTATTTCCAGATTGCCAGTTTTTATTTCTATTTTATCCGTGCTGATTCTAGTTCGCCTAGTCAACTTGAGGCCTCAGCTCGCCAACTCAATTCTAGTTTGCAAACATACGATTTGGTGATTTACGAGCTGATTTCCTTTACTTGGCAATCACCATTTATTGTTCTACTCGCCTATTTGCTATGACTCAAGCCACAAGTTGGCGATCACACTTAACATTTAAATTGGGCGAGTACATTTTGGCTTTTCTTGCCTACTAGGCTATCATCTGTGCTTCTATATGGGAGATCACGTTACTTACCAAGTCACCATATTCATTCTTTGGGCGATCACAACCCTCGCCTCTTTCGGGTGATCATCATATCCAATTAACTTGGCGAACTTGCCTATTCGCCCTCGCCATTATCCATTGGCGATCATCCTCTTGCTCGCCCATTGGCGAGCCGTTCCATTGTGATACTCGCCCATAGAGTATTTCACAAAATTGCTCCATTTACATCTTAAGTTAAGGAGTTTTTTTTTCACCTAAGTGGAAATCAATATTCATTATTTATTTAATTTCCATTATCAATTTTATTAAATTAGAGTCAACAGTAGTGTAGAATCAGGTTTTACACTTATTTAGCTATTAAGCCTAAAATCTATTGATCGTGTAAGAGAGAATTTTTTCTAAAATTAAATAAGCTTCAAAAAATTTCAAGAGATAAGCATTACAATTTTTTTTAATAATGTACTCCATTGGTTTCTTTACAACTAATTGTGCCATAGCACTTATACAAGCAATAGAATAAAGAAAAGGAAATGAAAACAAGAAGCTGTGCAATGCAAGCTTTATTTTTTGGCCCCCGTCTACGCTTAGAGAATAATCTCAACAACGAAACCGGAAAGGGCAGAAAGGATAGCACTCTGCATGAACTCTATGTTGCTTATCCTTGATTAAAAGCCACATGGATACTATACATATACTTGGTTGTAGCCAGCATTAATTGATGGTTTAGACCTTAGGAGGAGGAAGTAGCCATTTGGTGCCATCGATGTAGTCAAGAACTAGGAAAGGTTTGGCTTCCGCATCAGTTAGTTGCTTGGCGAATGCCACTCGCCCACTTGGATTTGCCCCTTCTCCCGTGCACTTGTATTCTGCAAAAAATACAGTCCTGCAAACCAAAAGAATTATCAGTGTTGAGTTTATGGAGCCTGATAGGATTTAATTCATTTGACACTTCAACAAAGTTAGGATGACAATTTCGCTCGTCGATCAACAAGCGAATGTCAAAGGAACAGAGCTTTTTAGCTAGGATCGTGGACGGAGCCCTAGAAAAGTTTATAATGCAAATGCTCAATGAACCTTAATTTCTTTCCTTTTTTTTTTTTTATAAAAAGGTATAAGGGGGAGGTGGATTCAAAATTTGAACTTAATCTTTCTTAAAAGGGGTAACAACAACCTAGCGAGTCTTGGTTGTTAAACCTAATTTCTTTGAGTTGCCCTAGCTTCATTATGTAAACTTTCTTTATTGTAAAATGTTCCAAAAAATTAGTAAAAAGATCTATTGTTGTCTTGGACATAAGTAAATTGCGGAATCACATAAATCTTATCTTCTGTATGTGTGATTATTTTTTTTTTTGATTTGCCATATATGTACTTAGCCTTATTGCATGAAAAAAGAAGCAATATAATATACAGATATAGCTTACTTGGCGCGCTCAGATTTGAAATTATCAGACCATCCAGCAGGATTTACGACTTTGGTCATCTTAGTATAAGCAAACACAACTTTGGGACTGGTCTTCCAGGCCCTGCCCAGATATGTGCCGTTTGCTGGTCCTGTAACGCTACAATGCACGAAGGAATAACCAGTGTTCTCCGATTCACTTTCCCTCGCTTGTGCTGTAATTACTGTAAGTTGTGTATCCCCATCCACGTATAACTCCGTTCCCTGCACGAAGATTTTCAATCAAAATAGGGTAGACTTAATAATTCGTGTTCGTGTTGCATAAAACACGAAGATTTTGAGTCAAAGATTCATATCGTGTTTAGGATTGTTAGAACGAAAGATCATACCAGATACAAAGATTTTCCGCTTCCAAAAATGAAATCAACGGTTCCTGTAATGTAGCAATCCTTGAAGAAATGGTTGCCCCTGTCATCACAAACAGTATCCTGGAAACCAATGATTTTGCAGTTATAGACAGCTGCCTTGTCGCCAGAGATTCTCAAGGAAACCGCTTGCGCTCCCACCATTTTTCCATCTGGCCTTGGAGCAGTGTTCTATGCCAAGAAAGAAAAATCAACAGAAGAAAACTACATGACAAGATTGAAATTTGACGTGTAAAGCTTACCACTATATTGAGGTTAGCAGCCACAAAGTAATCAGACATGACAATAAGGGTAGCACTGTCTACGGTTCCATACTTCTTTGCCGTACCGTCAAATGTCAAATTTGGCATGTTCTTCGGATCCCCGTATAATGTAATGAATGGCTTATTTTTTTCTATTGTGATTTTTTCGCGGTAAGATCCTGGTCCAATCGAAATTATTACACGCTTCGTGTTATCTGCTGGAATGCTTTCAATAGCTTTGGTTATGGTGTCGAAATCTCCCCTGCCACTTTTGTCCACCTTTATGACTTTACGTTCAGACTCAGCCTGAGAAAGGGCAGGGTCTAGAGTGCCGGCTCTCGTGGAGGCAGGCTTGACATTGGCGTCAAACCAAGCATTAACTTGGGATTTGTCTGTCGGTATCGGTGGTGAATCGTGTGAGAAAACAACTGGAGCTAGGAGGAGAATTGTGCAGATTGCTGCACGAACCTCAACGTTTGGGATTCTTTTTCCTGTCATCTTTGAATGTGATCGGCTCAGTCTTTGATTAATTTGAGGAACTAAAGGGGCTTCATTTTATAAGAGAGTTGGTCACGCGATAGTCGAAGAACATGAGATTCAGAGGTTTCGTCGCTTTGCTATATTCGTTTATGGTTTCTGCTTGATACAAATGAAATTGACCAAGCATTAATAATTTATGATGAACGTAATAATTTGTTGCTTAATTAACAGAAACTCTGTTGGCTTTTAATAGTATTATTCTAATTTGGGATTGATATAAAAAACTCTGTACACGAATGATGATTAATTGACGACTAATTCTGTCATAATAATCTTGAAAACTATGTCCGGACAAAAGTGAAAATACAGGATTCATGCCATATTATAAAATTTTATTCGGATCTAAATAATTTGAAAGTCCCTTTAACTATAATATTGAACCTGACAAAATTGGAATGTGAAAATTACTTTCATTCTTGGGTAAGTAGTTCTGTGTATAGATAACATAATCTGTCAAATTTGGCATTGATTTTATTAATAGAGACAATATCTATCAATAGAGATATAAAAATTTTATGTTAACACGTCAAACATAATAAATTTATTCATATTATACTTTTTTTTTATATTTTATTACCGTGTATTTAACTTTCGTATGATATTGTTATGTTGTTCCTAAAACTACAAGTGGAGTTCAAAATAAAGAAGTGGGTCCCTAAGCAAAAATGGCCCTAGCCACTAGCATATTGAACAGTAACCAACCAGTTTGACGATTAGACCACCAAGGTTTCAAGAATACTTTTAGTTTCAACTGTCAATCACTAGATAAGCCTGCAAAGGCAGGCTCCTTGTTCTTGTCTTAACTCTTACAAGCGAAGTTGACACAAACAACCGTACAAGCTATAGCCAACTTCCCATGGCCTTCACCGCACTACCCCTTTCCCTCAGTTTTTTCCTCCCTTCCCTCACTTCTCGATGTCGGCACCACCACAGCCACCTAGTCATCGGGCATTTTGCAGATGCCCAGTTTTTCTCTTTGTTCCAATAGATTTGACGCAAAAGCTTATAATGATCATCTGTCTAAATTATGGTTAATGGGATTGAACTATTCTTTTTATTTTCTATTAAATCTGATAATTCATGTTTGTGTCACGTAAAATATAAAAATTTTGTGTTTATAAATCTTGTTTTTAGAGCCATATTCATATACAATGTTTACTAAATTTTAATTTGAGTCATCTTCGTGTTGTTTCTTTTTGTCATGACTATAAATCCCAAGTCTATGGTTCTTTATTGCATATTTTGATGTATTTTTGTCTTTCGAAATTGGCTGTAATAGCGTAGCACTGTCATGACACAATGTTTTCTTGTTTTGTCAAGTTTGGTGTATTTATGCTAATTGTTGATTTTTCTTTTTCTCCGTTATGCAAAAGGTTCTGCTAATGCAGTTTTATGATCTAGAACTTTAAGAAAAAAGCTAATTCATGCTTATATCAGCAGCTTGAAGGCTATGACATAGTGAAGGAAAACTCATGGCTTATAACGAGTTTCCGAGCTGCAAATCTCTTACTAGTGTCTAGGAATTCGATTAAACGAATTTTCTCACCTAGGTGGATCATGCATCTTTTCAAAGCAAGTTTAAGCCAGTTTACGCTGAAAAGATGTTACTGGCTATTCTTAGACAGTTAGATGCAAATCTGCATAGAAAAACCTTTACATGATAAACTCATGTATTTCTGAGTATTCCTGTCGAAAATTAGAGTTTTTGCTTGTAGGTTGCTGGCCGATGAAGAAGGGGGACTTAAGCTGCAGTGTTTGTGGAAGTTGAGAGATTTCAAACGTGGAGTTGATTGATCAATAGGATTTATATGGTTGCAGAAGCCACCGGGCAATTTCCAAATCTCTACTTGAATGAGTTAATCATGTCAGATCTGGACTGCTTCAATTAGTAAACTTACCATCTTCTCCCTTCCAGCAATTGCAAAATGCCTTTTAATTTGTTGTACACTTAAAAAGCTATGTCTTAATGTAAGGCCCCGGCCCATCCCTCGTCCACCATTACTCATTCGTACTGTCCTCTTTGGCGAGCCCACTGGCCCCCTCAAGGTTTTGTCGTGAGGCCCAGCCTGTTCACTGGGTCACTCACAATTCGTATCTGGAGTGACTTGAACCTTTGACTTCCTCAAGTGTCAAGTCACTCTTAACCAATTATCCCAAGACAATTGGTTAAGAGTGACTTGACACTTAAGAAAGTCAAGGGTTCAAGTCACTTCGGATGCGAATTGTGAGTGACCCAGTGAACGGGCTGGGCCTCATGACAAAACCTTGAGGGGGCCAGTGGGCTCGCCAAAGAGGACAGTACGGATGAGTAATGGCCGACGGGCCAGGGGCTTAAACAAAACGCACGTTTTTTTTGTAAGGCCCTGGCCCGTCCGCCGTCCGCCATTATTCATCCGTACTGTCCTCTTTGGCGAGCCCATTGGCCCCCTCAAGGTTTTGTCGTGAGGCCCAGCCCGTTCACTGGGTCACTCACAATTCGCGTCCTGAGTGACTTGAACCCTTGACTTCCTCAAGTGTCAAGTCACTCCGGACGCGAATTGTGAGTGACCTAGTGAACGGGTTGGGCCTCACGACAAAACCTTGAGGGGGCCAGTGGACTCGCCAAAGAGGATAGTACGGATAAGTAAAGGCAGACGGTGGACGGGCCGAGGCCTTACAAAAATTTATTTAAGAGCTTCACCCGATCACCAAGCCGTTGGCGAGCATCTCCTAGGCGATTCCCTCGCCCCAGGTTTACCCTTACACTTGAGCTAGGTGATCGCCCACCCTCACTTAAGCATTGTCCGCTTCGGCGGTCGCCCACCTCACGGCTTTGTTCCAAGGGTCTTGAAGAACTCAAGAATAATCCCTTGAACGCGTTTTTTCCTCATGAGACGCTCGAACCATGGCATCCTTAGATACCCGAGCCTTACACTCATGTTACCATTGAGACAACAACTTGTCTCAATGGTAACATGAGTGTAAGATTCGGGTATCTAAGGATGCCAGGGTTCGAGCGTCTCATGAGGAAAAAACGCGTTCAAGGGATTATTCTTGAGTTCCTCAAGACCCTTGGAACAAAGCCGTGAGGTGGGAGAAGCGGACAATACGTAAGTGAGGGTGGGCGATTGCCTAGCTCAGGTGTAAGGGTAAACCTGGGGCGAGAGAGTCGCCTAGGGGATGCTTACCGACGGCTTGGTGATCGGGCGAGGCTCTTACATAAAAATGCGCATTTTTTTTGTAAGGCCCCTGCCCGTCCGCTATCCGTCATTACTTATCCGTACTGTCCTCTTTGGCGAACCCACTGCCCCCCTGAAGGTTTTGTCGTGAGGCCCTGCCCGTTTACTAGGTTACTCACAATTCGCTTCCGGAGTGATTTGAACCTTTGACTTCCTCAAGTGTCAAGTCACTCTTAACCAATTGTCCTCGTCAAAGAAGACAGCACGGATGAGTAATGGCGGACGGCGGACGGGCCGAGACCTTACACTTAATCAGTCATTATGTCCAGTCATTATGTCAAATTATATCAATGTTGAAGAAATCACTCGACAACTAAAATTTGATTTAACAATTGTTACTTATATTTAAAAGGGATTAAGCTCAAAATTTAAATTTCTTTCACCCGTGTATCCCTCCGCAAACCCAAAAAAGAGAAGAAAACCATTACTTATTTACCATTTAGCAAACAAAAGTGTGATTCTCCCTTTTTTTTTTTCCTTTGACACGTACCCATGATGGAATTGCAAGAAGAAGGTAGAACTTGTAATTATTACTGGTCCTTTGGGATAATTTTTTTATTTTTGTTGTTTGAGCAAAAACGATAATTAAAAAAAATTATTTGCATTCATATTTTTCTCAACACTACCACATTAAAAAAAAGTACGACTGTATAAGTAAAACGATAGTATTGACCAAAAATATGATTATATGTAGAGTTTTTTAAAAATTATTAACTAACGTGTTTATATTTAATTACCTAAACACACGTCTATGTTTTACATATTTCTAATTTAAGCTTTAAGAAGAAAGAGGAAATGATAATTCATTGTTTGCAATATCTAGTTTTGTAAAGTTTATAGCTAAAGCTTCTATGTGTATATATATGTGAGCAAGGGAATATATTGTAAAAAGGATAAGAGAAATTCGGGCACTATTTCTAAAGGGGATTTGAATATTAAATCTTACCAACATTTAAATAAGAGATAAAGGTTATTGGACAAAAACTTAAATGATTATGTCTTCACTTTTAGTTAGACTTGATAATTTATGTATATATTTTATATTCATATAGTATAAAATACGAAAATTATCATGTCAAAATTCATAGTGACATGACAAAAAGAAAATAATTTTTAGTTTTTATTAAATTTATGTATATTTTATCAAATTTTAAATTTCAGTACTTCCGTATTTTTTTATATCGTATTATTGTGTTATATCTAAGATTACCCTCAATTCTTTTTCTGTTAGTATTCTTCTTGCTGCAATCATAAGCTAGCAATAATGGGTAATGCACAAAAGGAAGAATGAAAGTGTAAGTTAGGATGGAATAATGGCTTGGAAGTTGAATCAGCTGATGGATTATCATGTCCTGTCGTGTGAGAATTTTGTATATATGAAATTCTTCATTAATAGATGAACGTAAAATTTATTGATTGCGTACGAGATAATTTTTTTTAAAATTAAATAAACTTCGAAAAATTTCAAGAGATAAACATTACAATTTTTTTTATAATGTACTCCATTGGCTTCTTTACAACTAATTGGCAATAGCACTTATACAAGCAGTAGAATAAAAAAATGAAATGAAAACAAGAAGCGGAGCAAGCTTTATTTTTTTGCCGTCGTCTACGCCTAGAGGATAATCTCAATGACAAAACTGAAAATGGCAGAAAGGATAGCACTCTGCATGGACTTTATGCTGCTTATGCTTGATTAACAACCACATGCAAATTATACATATAATTGGTTGTAGCTAGCATTAATTGATGGTTTAGACCTTAGGAGGAGGAAGCAGCCATTTGGTGCCATTGATGTAGTCAAGAACAAGGAAAGGTTTGGCTTCCGCCTCAGTTAACTGCTTGGCGAATGCCACTCGCCCACTTGGATTTGCCCCTTCTCCTGTGCACTTGTATTCTGCAAAAAATACAGTTCTGCAAACCAAAAGAAATTATCGGTGTTAAGAGTTTTTGGACACTAAGAGGACCTAATTCATATGACACTTCAACAGAGTTAGTATGACGATTTTGCTAGTCGAACAGTGAGTGAAGGTCAAGCGAGCAGAGCCTTTTAACGAGGATCTTGGGCGGAGCCCCAGAAAAGTTTACGATGCAAAGGCCTAGTGAAACCTAATTTCGTTTTTCTTTTTCTATTGTTCATAGAAAGGTATAAGAGGGAGGTGGATTTAATTTTTGGACAAATTTTTTTTAAAAGGGGTAATAACAATTAGACGAGTCTTGGTTGTTAAATCTAATTTCTTTGAGTTGCTCCAACTTCATTACCTAATCTTTCTTTTTGTAAAATGTTCCAAAAAATTAATAAAAAATCTAATGCTGTCATGGACATGAATAAATTACGGAATCATGTAAATTTTATCTTTTGTATGTGTGATTATTCTTTTTTCCTTGTTTATTTTTCATATATGTACTTAACACTATTGCATGAAAAAAGAGGCAATATGATATACAGATATAGCTTACTTGGCGCGCTCAGATTGGAAATTATCAGACCATCCAGCGGGATTTACGACTTTGGTCATCTCAGTATAGGCAAACACAACTTTAGGACTGGTCTTCCAGGCCCTGCCCAGATATGTGCCGTTCGCTGGTCCTGTAACGCTGCAATGCACGAAGGAATAGCCAGTGTCCTCCGATTCACTTTCCCTCGCTTGTGCTGTAATTACTGTAAGTCCTGTATCCCCATCCACATATAACTCCGTTCCCTGCATGAAGATTTCCGGTCAAAATAGAGTAGAACTGATAATTCGTGTTCATATTGCGTAAGACACGAGAATTTTGTGTCAAAGATTCATATCGTGTTTAGGATTGTTAGAACGAAAGATCTTACCAGATACAAAGATTTTCCGCTTCCAAAAATGAAATCAACGGTGCCTGTAATGTAGCAATCCTTGAAGAAATGGTTGCCCCTGTCATCACAAACAGTATCCTGGAAACCAATGATTTTGCAGTTATAGAAAGCTGCCTTGTCGCCAGAGATTCTGAGGGAAACCGCTTGCGCTCCCACCATTTTTCCATCTGGCCTTGGAGCAGTGTTCTATGCCAAGAAAGAAAAATCAACAGAAGAAAACTTCATGACAAGATTGAAGTTGACGTGTAAAGCTTACCACTATATTGAGGTTAGCAGCCACAAAGTAATCAGACATGACAATAAGGGTAGCACTGTCTACGGTTCCATACTGCTTCGCCGTACCGTCAAATGTCAAATTTGGCATGTTCTTCGGATCCCCATATAATGTAATGAATGGCTTATTTTTTTCTATTGTGATTTTCTCGCGGTAAGATCCTGGTCCAATCGAAATTATTACACGCTTCGTGTTATCCGCAGGAACGCTTTCAATAGCTTTCGTTATGGTGTCGAAATCTCCACTGCCACTTTTGTCCACCTTTATGACTTTAGGTTCAGACTCAGCCTGAGCAAGGGCAGGGTCTAGAGTGCCGGCTCTCGCCGAGGCTGGCTTGACATTGGCGTCAAACCAAGCATTAGCTTGGGATTTGTCCGCCGGTATCGGTGGTGAATCCTGTGAGAAAACAACTGGAGCTAGGAGGAGAATTGTGCAGATCGCTGCACGAACCTCAGCGTTTGGGATTCTTTTTCCTGTCATCTTTGAATGCGATTGGCTCAGTCTTGATTGATTTGAGGAACTAGAGGGGCTTCATTTTATAAGAGAGTTGGTCACGCGATGGTCGAAGAACATGAGATTAAGAGGTTTCATCGCTTTACTATATTCGTTTGTGGTTTCTACTTGATACAAACAAAATTGACCAAGCATTAATTAGTTATGATGAATGTAATAATTTGTAGCTTATTTAACAGAAACTCTGTTGGCTTTTAATAGCATTATTCTAATTTGGGATTGATATAAAAAACTTCATACGAAAATGATGATTAATTGACGACTAATTTTGTCATAATAATCCTGAAAATTATGTTCGGACAGAGTTGAAAATATAGATATTTCTTGATCAAGCGGATAAAAATGAGTCGTACTGTATTATAATATTTTGTTCAAATCTAGATAATCCTAAAGTCTCTTATGTTTTTTAAGTTGGCAAACTCGAAAAATGAAAGTTATTGTCATTCTTAGATAAGTAGTTGTGTTTATAAATAAGATAATTTGTGTTCGTGTTAGATAAAATATGAAAATTTTGTATTAATACATTAAAAATAATACTTCTTTTTTAGTTTTGCCATATTCATTCATATTGTACTTTTTTTTTATTATACTGTCGTATTTAACTTTCGAATGATATTATTATGTCGAAAATTACAAGTGTACTTCAAGATAAAAAAGCAGGTCCCTAAGCCACAATGACCCTAGCCTCAAGCATATTGAATGGTCGGTTGGACCACCAAGGTTTTAAGAAAACTCTCAGTTTCAACTTTCAACCACCAGATGAGCCTGCAAGTCCCTGTTCTTAACTCTTACAAGCAAAGTTAACACAAACAACCATACAGGCTACAGCCAACTTCCCATGGTCTTTACATCACCGCACTTTTCCATCAGTCTTCTTTTCCCTTCCCTCTTTTCTTGACGTCGGGACCATGACAGGCACCTGGTCATTGGGTTTCCCTCTCCGATTCAGAGTCCACTCTCCGTAAAAACTCTAGTTATGTGCCCTGACTTGTTGGGTGATTTTAAGGCCAGAGAGCCTTTCCCGAAAGAATTTGAGAGTCTGTTTTCGGAGAAGGTGTTGGGAAATGTTGAACCAAAGGACACGATTCTCATTCCTAAAGCCTCAACTCTTTCTCTTGCACAGCAAGGCCGCTCTCCTGTTTCTCCTTTGCAGGCTCCCATATCACTAGACTAGATGATGCTGAGGCTCCATTGAAGAAGGTGATTTTCCAGTTCTTGTTCTCTTCATTATTAAGCAAAGGAAGAAATTAAAGCAAATTGTTTCAGAAATTCAAATTTAGACTATTGAAATATCATAATTGATGGGCTATTGTGGTTGTAAGATTGTTGTTGGTTGTATGTTTTACAAGGTTATTATTGACATGACAGTGTTTTCTTGTTTTGTCAAGTTTTGTGTATCCATGCTACTTGTTGATGTTTCTTTTTCTCCATGATGCAAAAGGTTCTACTAATGTAGTTTTATGATTTAGAACTAGATCTGCTCAAGGGTTGGGCTATCCGTCCAAGTCCGAAGGTTCGTTAGATATTTGGTCGGGCTTGGACAAAAATATATGATGCAATAATCGAGTTTGGGCAAAATTTTTAGGCCCGTTTAAAATTCGTGCCCGAGCCCGAGCTAGAGCCCGAGCCCGAGCCTGGCCCGGCCCAAAATTATTTTTTATTTTTCTTTTTTAATTTTAATTAAATTATATATTTACTAAGTATAATATAATTATATGTATATACAACATTATTAATTAATAAACATAATTATAAATATTTAATATGAAAATTGATATACAAAATTTGACAAATTAAATTCAAATTTAAAGGGTATAAAATAATAAAAATATAAAAAATTATTTCGGGCCGGGTTCGGACTTGTAGTATAAAAATGAAAATAGGCTTAGACAAAAAACCAAGCCCAAATTTTTTGGTCGGACCGAGCTTGGGCATATACAAAATTTATTATTACCTATCCGACCCATGATCAGGTATATTTAGAACCTTAAGAAAAAAGCTAGTTCATGCTTATATTAGTAGCTTGAAGGCTATGACTGTGAAGGAAAATTCATGGCTTATAACGAGTTTCCGAGCTGCAAATCTCCTACTAGTGTCTATGAATTTGATTAAAATAATTTTCTCACCTGGGTGGATCATGCATCGTTTCAAAGCAAGTCGGTTTACACGGAAAAGATGTTATTGGCTATTCGTAGATAGCTATATGCAAATTTGCATTAAAAACCTTTGCATGATAAACTCATGTATATCTGAGTATTCTTATTGAAAATTAGAGTTTTCGCTTGTAGGTTATTGGCTGGAGGCTGTTGGATGAAGAAGGGGGACTTAAGTGCAGTGTTTGTGGAAGTTAAGAGATTTCAAATGTGGAGTTGAGTTGATCAATATGATTTATAAGGCTACAGAAGCCACCGGGCATTTTCCAAGTCTCCACTTGGAAGAGCCAAATCAAGTCAGAGCTGAACCATGGATTGCTTCCATCAATAAACTTTCCATCTTAGCATTTCTCCTCTAGTTACCTACAAAAATCGTTGTCTTCAAGCAATTGCAATCTGCGCGTTAATTTATTATACACTTAAAAGTAGAGGTGGCTGTTACCGAATTTTCGATGAGTGTACCGCAAGTATACGGACCGTAGCAAGTAATAAAGTGATGAGTAGAGTATCGTTCCCACGAGGATTGAATTTATGAATTACTTACTAAGTACTAAAATTTCACACCCTAATTTTATTCAAACGATCGAAAAGAATTTTTGATCAATAGCAAGAAAGTAAAAAAAAAAATCTTTATTTAAATCAAACTTCTAAATATTCCAAAATAAAAACTGAAAGAAATTTAGATGAAAAACTTGAAGACTAAAACAAAGAGAATAAAACTAAACTACTCTATATCCCTTAGTAGGATTGAATGCTCTTCATGGTGCTGAAGCTGGCTATTTATAGAGGCAGTGGGGATGATGATTAGCTCAAAATCTTGGCTGATAGGGCTCGATTTTTATCTTCAAAGAAAATTTATCTTTTATCAGCTCCCTTGATTATCTCTATCCTTAGCAAAAAGTCCATCTTGATAATTTCTTCGTAAAAGATAAATGCAACAATTTATCTTTCTTGGCAGCCAGTAGAAATATCCATGCATGAAGCTTTATCAACAAAGTCTTGTGTTTGAATGAAATTTGGAACTGAAATCTTTCACATCTTTGACTTCTTTATCAGTTGGAGTTCCTACATCGTTAAGAGAAATTTAACAGATAAATGAGGGATTTGAATCTAATAGTAATGATTTAGAGATAAATTATATCATTAAATTCATGATAATTCTATAAATTATAGAATTATCACACCCCCAAACTTGAATTTTTGCTTGTCCTCGAGCAAAATAAAATTCACAAAGAAATGTACCTAGAGGTCAAATATACTTGCAATAATGATTTCCCTTTAATTTCTCCAAAGATTTTGAAAACATTATAACTCCATGAAAATCCATAAACGTTAGCTAAATATATATAAACTCATTCAAAAGAGAGTATCAATTCAACTGAATTCTTCCGTGTGTGTGTAATGTTTCTTCATTTTAGTTCATGTAATCCAGATGAATTTATACAAATATGAACATAACAAAAGATCTCAAAGAATAGTTATCTTCCATAAGTTTGTTTTTCTCATCTTCTCTCCACTAATGTAGACACACATAGCCAAAGATCAATAGGACTTTATAAGCTTGTAATGTATGGCTAGGGTAATAGGTAGGAGAAATAGGATTTTTAGGCTTAACCCCTAATCATGCATTCTTTTTCTTGGACTTTTTAAGAGCTTTCAAATAATTCCCCCAACTCGATTTTTTTTTTGAATTTCTTTTTCTTTTTTCTTTTTTTTCTTTTTTTTTTTTGAAAATTTTTTTTTTCAATTTTTTTTTTAATTTCACCCTTTCTTCCATATATGCGTAGCTCTAAATATATCTTGACATAGTCCTCATGCACATAATGGGGTATAGGACTTTTTTTTTTTATATAGGCTAGGCTAATTATTAATGTAGGTAAAACAAAAAAAAAAGGTATGTTTAAGCTCAACTTGGGTGACTAAGGATAAAATATATCATGGTAGTCATGAAAAGCTCAAACGGTCCAAAGATGGCCTAAATCACCTCTTTAGCTAAGTGTGTTCTAGGATTTCGCCTTGAGGGATGATAGAACAAATTCTAGACAAATAACAAACTTTAAAGACTATTGTTTATTCCTATTCACATAAATCTTCTCTAAATATGCATGACTTCATTGATAGAAACATTGTGCATTCAATTTTTAGAAAAATCTCAATCAAAAAGATAATTCACTAAAGAATTCATTCACATACTTTGTTCATATTCATAAATTTCATTTTGCTATAACATTCTCAATCAATGGTTAAATATCAAGGAATTATCAAGCAAGCATATAATCACTTCAAGGTAAAAACCATTTTAAAGCACAGAATTTTTGCAAAGATTTCAGAAGAAAATCGAAAAAATGTTACTAAATCTTTGAAAACAAAAATTTTGCTCTTCCCCCAACTTGAAACATACATTGTCCTCAATGTATAAAAATGAAAAATAGGAATGAGAAAGAAATACTCCCCTGACTTGTGATTGAAATGCCACATGTTCATGAAACTTCATTAGACACACGTTTCCTCTGCAGCTGCCCATTAAATGTACTTGACACGGACCAGCAAGTCGTCCCCTGCACAAACCGATATTGAGCAAAACAGAGATGAAATAGCAACATTCGGCCAAATCGCATCATTGCATCCAAAACCGTGAAGATCCGGCTAAGTAGTCCATGCACCAAGCCAAGCCGATGGTCCACATGTCTCCTGCTTATGCTATCAATCTGACAAACACAGGGAAACCAGATCTGTCTAGACGTCACGAACACCACTGCCAGCCAAGTATTCACGTCATGCACTGCTTTGCCGTTCTCAACAGCCACGTCTCCAAGCCGCACCTATAGCACTACTTCAGCTTCAGCCCCTCCTTATGCATCCACGCAGCTCTGCCTTCCTCTTCTTTGTCCTATCGCTGCCACGCATTAGCTTCAACTGACAATGTACATAGCCAGCACACAACAGCCAGCTTCTGTCCACGTCTCCCAACAAGCTTCACCAGCACCAAACGAGAGCCACGTTCTGCTGACAACGAACAAGCTTTAGCCCGTGTACTTTTCTTGCAACGCCACGTTTCTGCAGTTTCTTTATGCCATCGTGCACCATATCAAGCCATGCATACTACGGACAGAAAGATACCACAGCAGCTTCCATTTTTTCTTCAGTTTCAGACCACGAAAATTGCCCAGCCTACGACAGCCGCAACATCGCCTAGAGCAGACTAATCTTGCCATGCTGTCTACGCATCGCGCCTCCAGCCATTATTACACAGAGTTGGATGATAACTTGTGAGCGGCAATCTTCACCGTTCCAGCCTTGCTGTGCCACATAGCTTGTTAAACAATAGCATAGCTCGTGACTAGCTCCATGCAACATCCAGAGCTGAGATCATCACCTATGAATAAATAAACAAAGAAAAATAAATAAATAAATAAAGTAAAATATAATAACAAAATCTGAAAAGGAAAGAATTGAAAACTGGGGTTGCCTCCCCATAAGCGCTTGAGTTATAGTCTTCGGCTTGACTACCATTGTTGATTTCAAGTTGGATCATTAAGATGAGTGACCGATTTTTGACGATCGATTGCTCCTCCCCAATAATGCTTCAATCTTTGACCATTAACCTTAAATGGTTCTTTAGAAAACTCTCCTTTTATTTCCACAGTTCCATATGGAAAAACTCGAGTAACAATGAATGGTCCAGACCACCTTGATTTCAACTTACCTGGAAACAGCTTTAAACGAGAATTATAGAGTAAAACCTGTTGCCCCAGCTCAAATTGTCTTTCCACTATCTTCTTGTCATGCCACTTCTTTGTTCTCTCCTTATAGAGTCTAGCACTCTCATATGCTTGCATTCTGAATTCATCTAACTCGTTGAGCTGCAATAAACGCTTTTCACCAGTAGCCATCATATCAAAATTTAATTTCTTGATCGCCCAAAATGCCTTGTGCTCCAATTCCACAGGTAAGTGACAAGCCTTCCCAAACACTAATTGGTATGGAGACATTCCAATAGGTGTTTTGAATGCAGTTCGGTAGGCCCATAGTGCATCGTCTAATTTCATGGCCCAATCCTTTCTTGAAGGGTTCACTGTCTTCTCTAAGATTCTTTTTATCTCCCTGTTGGAGATTTCTGCTTGGCCATTTGTCTGAGGGTGATAGGCTGTAGCCACCTTGTGTGTGACACCGTACTTAGCAAGCAGAGCTTCAAAGGACTTGTTGCAAAAGTGAGTCCCTTCATCACTAATGATCGCCTTGGGGGTGCCAAAACGAGTGAAGATGTTCTTTTTCAAGAACTTCATAACTACCTTGGCATCATTTGTAGGTAAGGCCTTTGCTTCCACCCATTTGGATACATAGTCCACTGCTACAAGGATGTAAAGGTTGTTGTAGGAGGAGATGAATGGTCTCATGAAGTCTATTCCCCAAACATCAAAAATTTCCACCTCCAAAATGGTGTTTAGGGGCATCTCATGTCTCTTGGAAATATTGCCAACCCTTTGGCATCGATCACATCTCAAGGCATATAGATAGGCATCTTTGAACAGCGTAGGCCAATAGAATCCTGATTGAAGCACCTTAGCAGCCGTTCTTTCCCCTCCAAAGTGTCCTCCATAATCTGAAGAATGACAATGATGGAGGATATCCTCCGTCTCTTCCATGGGTACACATCTTCTTAAAACCTGATCCCTACATTGCTTAAACAAATAGGGTTCATCCCATACAAAGTATTTGACATCATGCAAAAATTTTTTCTTTTGTTGAAATGATAAATCAGGAGGAAGCACTTTACCTACTATAAAGTTGACATAATCTGCATACCATGGTAAGTTATTATGCCTAACCTTGAATAGTTGCTCATCGGGGAAAGACTCTTTGATGATAGTTGCATCTCCAACACCATCATTCTCTAGTCTGGAAAGATGATCTGCCACTTGATTTTCTGTCCCCTTTTTGTCTCTAATCTCCAGGTCAAACTCTTGTAAAAGGAGAATCCACCTAATCAATCTTGGCTTGGCATCCTTCTTGGCAATCAAGTACTTGATGGCAGAGTGATCGGTGTAGACTATCACCTTGGCGCCAATAAGATAAGGACGAAACTTATCGAACGCAAAGACAACTGCCAACAACTCCTTTTCAGTAGTTACATAGTTGAGTTGTGCATCTGTCAAGGTTTTGCTCGCATAGTAAATTGCGTGAAAAATCTTACCTCGTCGTTGTCCTAAAACTGCACCAACTGCATAATCACTCGCATCACACATTAGTTCAAAAGGTAAATTCCAATCAGGGGCTACAATTACAGGAGCAGAAATTAATTTATCTTTTAAAGTTTGAAATGCTTCTAAACAGGAATGATCAAACCTGAAGGTTGTGTTTTTCTCTAAAAGATTACACAATGGTTTGGAAATCTTTGAGAAATCTTTAATAAATCTCCTGTAGAAGCCTGCATGTCCAAGAAAACTTCTTACCCCTTTCACTGAAGTTGGTGGTGACAACTTCTCAATTACCTCTATCTTGGCTCTGTCAACTTCAGCTCCTCTAGAAGAAACCTTATGGCCTAGCACAATACCTTCTTGGACCATAAAATGACATTTTTCCCAATTTAAGACTAAGTTGGTTTCTTCACAACGCTTGAGCACAAGAGTTAGATTTTTCAAACATAAATCAAAATTATCACCAAAAACAGAGAAGTCATCCATAAATACCTCGAGAAATTCTTCTACCATGTCTGAAAAGATGGCCATCATGCATCTCTGGAATGTGGCAGGAGCATTGCACAATCCAAATGACATCCTCCTAAAAGCAAACGTACCATATGGACAAGTGAATGTGGTCTTCTCTTGATCTTCTGGAGCGATGGCAATCTGGTTGTACCCGGAATACCCATCTAATAGGCAATAGAATTCATGCCCGGCTAGTCTATCAAGCATCTGATCGATGAATGGCAAAGGAAAGTGATCCTTTCTAGTGGCCTTGTTGAGCTTACGGTAGTCCATGCACACTCTCCAACTAGTGACTGTTCGAGTAGGAATGAGCTCATTATTTTCATTAGTTACCACAGTCATACCTCCCTTTTTCGGCACACACTGGATAGGACTAACCCACGAACTATCTGAAATCGGGTATATGATACCCGCATCCAACCACTTGATAATCTCTTTCTTCACTACCTCTTTCATGGTTGGGTTTAACCTTCGTTGGTGCTCAATAGTGGCCTTGTGATTTTCCTCCAACAGAATCTTGTGCATGCATATGGATGGGCTTATTCCTTTGATATCAGCTATGGTCCATCCCAATGCTTTCTTATGCTCCTTCAAGACACTCAACAACTTTTCTTCTTGTTCATTAGTAAGAGCAGAAGAAATGATAACTGGTAAAGTAGAAGACTCACCTAGATAAGCATACCTTAAATGAGGAGGTAGAGTTTTGAGTTCTAAAGTTGGAGGTGCTTCAATCGATGACTTGAGAGGTGAAAATCCAGAAGCACCTAACCTTTCAAATTGTCTGTTAGGAATCGTCACAACTTTTACCTCAGCACAATTGGACGTCTCTTCATCAGGAATTGCTTCTATGGTGTCCATTGGTTGTTGATTGATGAATATTCCCTGAACTATACTTTCCTCTTTATCCACTTCAAAACAATTATCAGTCTCACTTGGGAATTTAATTGCAGAGAAAAGGTTAAATGTTACCTCTTGATCATTGACCCGCATGGTGAGCTCTCCTTTTTGCACATCAATAAGAGCCTTACCAGTTGCCAGAAAGGGCCTTCCAAGGATAATTGGGACTTCACGATCTTCCTCCATATCTAACACTACAAAATCAGCTGGAAAGACAAATTTGTCAACCTTCACTAACACATCCTCAATAATGCCTCTTGGATACTTGAGAGATCGGTCTGCTAATTGGAGTGTTATCTTGGTTGGTTTAGTCTCTCCTAGTCCAAGTTTCCTGAAAATAGAAAAAGGCATTAAATTAATACTTGCACCTAAATCACATAAAGCTTTATCAAAAAATAAGTTACCAATAGTGCAAGGGATAGTAAAACTCCCTGGATCTTCAAGCTTAGGTGGTAAGTTCCTTTGCAAAATGGTGTTGCACTCCTCAGTAAGAGCAACAGTTTCAAAATCCTCAATTTGCCTTTTCTTGGAGATGATATCCTTCATGAATTTGGCATAAATTGGCATTTGCTCCAATGCATCAGAGAAAGGGATGTTGATGTGGAGCTTTTTGAATACCTCTAGGAATTTAGCAAATTGCCTATCTGTCTTCTTTTGCTTGAATCTTTGAGGAAAAGGGATAGGTGGAGGAGGTGATTCAATGGTCTTACCAGATTGAGATGAAGTCTGCTCAATGTTCTTTTGTTGCTTATCTTCTTCTTCTGCCTGGACTTCAACTCTAACATCTTCCTCTGAGTCATTAGGTATGTAACCCACTTCTTTACCCTTCCTCAAGGTGATTGATTTACAATGCTCTTTACCTTCCCTTCTTGGATTAGGTTTCAATATTGCTAGGTAGGGTACCTTGGGGACGGTTACTAATGGCATTAGCAATCTGACCTACTTGAATTTCAAGGTTCTTTATAGAAGTTGCTTGGTTTTGTAAGATGGTGGTGAACATCTCTTCTAAAGAAGGCTTCTTTTCTTGTGGTGGGACTTGTGGTAGAGGATTATGTGGAAGTGGTGGTGGTGGTTGAGTATGGAAACCAGGAGGATAGGTAGGTCTTGGGTTAGATGGTTGCCCTTGATTATTGTTCCAAGACAAATTTGGGTGATTTCTCCAGCCAGGGTTATAGGTGTTTGAGAATGGGTTATGGTTCCTATTTGGATGGGAAACATATTGGACTTGTTCGGCTCGAATAGGACACCTATCGCCAGAGTGATTACCCCCACAATTATCACAAGTTACGAAAGGGTTTTGAATGGAATGAATTGGGTTGGGTTGTTGATTGACTCCAAGAGAATCAACCTTTTTGGTTAAGGCTGAGATTTGAGAGGTAAGGGTGGTGAGTGCATCTAACTCATACATACCTGCTGTTCTCTTTGATGTTAGCCTCTCAGCTGACCACTGATAACTGTTTGCAGCCATGTCTTCTATCAAATTGTAGGCATCATCTATAGACTTGCTCATTAATGCACCACCTGCAGCTGTGTCTATAGTAGTTCTGGTCTGGCTTACCAACCCATTGTAGAATATCTGCACTTGCAACCAATTTGGAATCCCATGATGAGGACACCTTCTCAAGAGTTCTTTGTACCTCTCCCATGCTTCATAAAGTGACTCTGAATCGTGTTGCATGAAAGTGGTGATGTCGTTCCTCATCTTAGCTGTTTTGGCTGGTGGGAAGAATTTTGCCAAGAACTTCTGGACTAAGTCCTCCCATGTTGTGATTGATCCTGGTGCCAATGAGTTCAGCCAATCCATCGCTTTATCCCTAAGAGAAAAAGGAAATAATCTCAGTCTTATCGCATCATCAGAAACACCATTATTCTTAAAAGTGGAGCAAATTTGTAAAAAATGTTTCAAATGAGCATTAGGATCATCATTGATTGAACCCCCAAACTGTACAGAAGTTTGGATCATTTGGATAATGGCTGGTTTGATCTCGAAATTGTTTGCTTGAATGGTTGGATATCTTATGCTCATCTCGAATCCATTCACCGTAGGCATTGCATAATCTCGAAGAGCCTTGGTATCTGCTTCTTCCATGGTATTTGTTTCAACAAGGTCTTCTTGGTTCTCCTTCTTGATTCTTCGTAAAGTCCTTTCAATTTCGAGGTCAAGGGGAGCCAATTCACCCCTCCTTGCACGGCTCATGCACTAGGCCGATGTACCTCGCAAGAAAAACAGGAGAAGATATTAGTAACAAGGAGAAAAAATAAAAAAAAATATTTGAATTAAAACTAGGTATGCTTGGTATTAATATTAGCAAAACAAATCCTTCAATCCCCGGCAACGGCGCCAAAAACTTGTTACCGAATTTTCGATGAGTGTACCGCAAGTATACGGACCGTAGCAAGTAATAAAGTGATGAGTAGAGTATCGTTCCCACGAGGATTGAATTTATGAATTACTTACTAAGTACTAAAATTTCACACCCTAATTTTATTCAAACGATCGAAAAGAATTTTTGATCAATAGCAAGAAAGTAAAAAAAAAAAATCTTTATTTAAATCAAACTTCTAAATATTCCAAAATAAAAACTGAAAGAAATTTAGATGAAAAACTTGAAGACTAAAACAAAGAGAATAAAACTAAACTACTCTATATCCCTTAGTAGGATTGAATGCTCTTCATGGTGCTGAAGCTGGCTATTTATAGAGGCAGTGGGGATGATGATTAGCTCAAAATCTTGGCTGATAGGGCTCGATTTTTATCTTCAAAGAAAATTTATCTTTTATCAGCTCCCTTGATTATCTCTATCCTTAGCAAAAAGTCCATCTTGATAATTTCTTCGTAAAAGATAAATGCAACAATTTATCTTTCTTGGCAGCCAGTAGAAATATCCATGCATGAAGCTTTATCAACAAAGTCTTGTGTTTGAATGAAATTTGGAACTGAAATCTTTCACATCTTTGACTTCTTTATCAGTTGGAGTTCCTACATCGTTAAGAGAAATTTAACAGATAAATGAGGGATTTGAATCTAATAGTAATGATTTAGAGATAAATTATATCATTAAATTCATGATAATTCTATAAATTATAGAATTATCAGTGGCAAACGGATAGGTTCGGATGAGTTCGGTTCGGATTATCTTGGGTTGAGATTATCTCAGGTTCGAGTTTTTTCGAGTTTGAGTTTTTTTAGATTTGAGTTTTTTCGGGTTTAGGTACTATCGCTTTCAGGTTTTTTCGGTTTTGAGCATTTTCAGGTTCGGTTATTTTCATGTTCGATCCAATTTCCAGTTCAGTCCGGTTCTAGCCAACGAGTTTAGCGAGTTTAGTCAAATTATTTTGAAATTTTATAAGTTAAAAATATTTTTTTATAATTTTGAATGTAATAATTAATTTAATTTTTTATATAGTTAAATAAAAATATAATAGAATTGCGAAAGTAAAGTTAAAATTTAATAAATGTTAAAATTTAATAAATGTTCATATAAATATAAATTTTTACATTTTAATGTTTTTATTACTTGACAATGATTATTTATTTTTTTAATTTCCTGCGATAGTCACATTGTTACAAAATATATAATATATGAATAATTATATAAAAACTTATTTTTTAATTGAGCCAAAAATATATATAGTAAAACTAAACGAAAGTGAAAATCCAAAAGTATTAGTTATATAAATAAATAATGAACAAATTATAAATTGTTGTTGCACAAAACAACAATAAAGGTATGCCGACGTGCTGTTCGTACTCTGTCTCCACGTGTCTCCAATAAACTTCTGTAAAACAAGGAAAAGTCAGAGGGACGCAGGGGTGGTTTCTTGCGTAAGCACTCCGATGCTTAAGTCAGCCACAAGTTCTTCAGTATTGGGCAGCGTAAAAGCCAGTAGTCAAAAATTAGAGAATAGAATTATACATGGGGCCTATTTATAGGCGAATATTCTAGGTTAATTACCTGAGGGTGATCATGTCCTTTTACTAGGAGTTTGTTTCCAAGTAGAACACAGATTTCGCAAATCCCGGAAGTAGAAGCAGCCTGTCACCGGCGAGAGGCTTAGAAGTATAGCATGTTGTTAGCGGTAGGCGTCTGTCGCTCGCGGAAGCCCGTAAAGGTGCCACGTGTCAATCGACGGACGACAGGAGGTTGGCGTGGGGAGTCTATCGCCTGCGACAGATTCCCTGTCACAAGATGTACCCTCTATCGCCGTATGCCACGTGGCCCAATGATTCTTCGCCACGTGATGAATTCTGACACTTTTGGGCCTGGCCCAATGTAGGTAGATTTTGCCATATCAATTGCTCCCCAGTCTCTTGTTGGATTTTTCCAACCAAGAGAGTATAAATATGTGTTTTTGGGCTCTAGCCCAATGTGAATAGTTTTCTGATTTTTGTGATTTTCTCTGATATTTTTTGTAGGTGAAAAAGCTCTATTTTGTGGGAGACGTGATCAGGCGCGATGTTTGGCATTCCCTGTCGCGACTATATAAGCAGCTGGGGTTCAACGAAAGAGCATACGAAAACCTTTGAGCAGCAGTCTGACGCCTGTTTTTCAGCTCTCTCTCCAAAAGAGTCTTTCGTTTTCACACCAGGAGTCTATTGCTTATCTCAGTGATAGTAAGTATACATCTATCGCCTTACTTATCACCTCTCGCAACTAGTTTTAGGTCTCCCGCAGGTACTTTAGTCTTCCGCGTAGGGTTTAGGTCTCCCGCAAGTGTCTTGGTCTTCTGCATAGAGTTTTAGGTCTCCCGTAAGTGTCTTGCCCAGTAAGTCTGTCGCCCATTTTTGGTTTTTCACTGTTTCTTTTACCATGTCTTCGCAATGTCTGGGTAAATCACTTAGAAGGGGTGGTGTTGAATGTAAACTGACTAATGCTGATTTAGAGGATCTCAACACTCGCTTTCCCCTTCCTTCCGGTTACAGTTATAGACCTCCAGTTAGCGGGGAAGTTACGCCTGACTTAGTTATAAGTGGCGTAGTAGTGCATAAAGCGTTCTTACTCTTCGATTTTCGTTTTTCGTTGCCGGAGTTTGGTCTAGGGTTTCATAGGTACAAAGATATAGTTCCATGTTAACTTCATCCGCATGCTTGGGCTCAAATAGTAGGATTTTCTGTAGTGTGTCATAGTTTAGGTATCGTTCCTACTGTCCCCATTTTGAGTGCTTTTTTAGGGTCCGTGGTTTGAAAGGACTAATAACGTTTTCTCTCCGGAGGTTAAAGGTTGACGAGTTTCCCAATAACAAATTTTTTTTGGACCTTCCTAATAAATTGCGCGGTTTTGAGAGCGAGTGGGTCATTGTCGAGATTCCAAGTGATTTGCGAATTCGCACTTCATGGAATTGTGATACCAGCGACCACTCGAAGTGCTCGGAAAGATTTAGGGTAGAATCCTTAAGGGACCATTTTAGTGAGCCTATATGGTGAATTTGTTCTACTGGGAAACGTAATTTATTTTTCGTTTTAACCCTAGAGAATATTACAGCAACCGGCTGGGGAGTAAGCTGAGCCGTTTCTGGGACTTCTGGTACCCCGTCTAACCTCCCTACTAGCTCGCGCGCGCCTGATGCTGGCCCTAGCCAACCGTTCAGGCTTCCTATAGCTGAAACCTCTAACCCTTTAGGTCACCTTGTAGACGAGTCTTCTCCAGATTCGAGAGATGAGACACCTGAGGTTGCGGGTGCCAGTGGTCCATTCGAGGAGGATCTTGAATGGACTCAGGGCAACGCCTTTCGGAGCCCTTTCGTTGACTTCCAGGTAGATCCGAATTTGGATAACTTAGAGGATCTTGGTGATATTATAGGTTTCTATTTTCTTTACTTTATATATCCGTGTGCATGGCATTTTGGATTTAGATTTGTTGATTGCTTCTCCTTGTATTATGCAGATATGAACTTTCATAATGCTATGCGCAAAAGGGAAGCTAATGCTTCTGCCAGAGAGGCTCCTCCTTTTCAACAACAGTCGGTTGGAGCCTCCGCTTCTGGACATCCTCGCGCTCCTACTCCCCCTCCTCCGGCTACCGTTAGGCCTAGCCGTCCTGTGCAAGAGGTTGGGAGAAACAAGCAAAAGAGGCCTCTTATCCGTGATCGTAGCTCAGACGATCAAGAGAGCTCTGGGTCTCAGAGGAGTGAGTCAGCCCACCAAGAAGGTGGTTCTCGTGCTTCCAAAGATAGGTCGGCTCCTCGCCAGCCTAGGCGTAAATACAGGAAGAAGTTGATTATTAAAGCCTCGATGCCTACGAAACCAGTATTGCCTAAAGTGGCCAATCCTACCTTGAAGCGCTATTTAGTTGATAGTGGGGTTGTCGTAGATGGAGAGGACTTCCGGACCTATCCCAGAGTGAACGACAATGACAGCATTGAGGAGACCGGGATAACGTCTCGTCTAGCCTGGAGCACCATTCTTCCTTGTGACGAGGCGAGGCTTTTCCCAAACCTGGCAGAAGCTGAGGATAATTCTGACTATCTCACGATGAAGGTGAGAGCGTCGTGCTTATTTGGTAATTACATTCCTATTTTTTCCACCTCTTCCGTCAAGTTTTTGAATTACCTCTATTTTTGGTTTTATCAGACGGCTCAGCAAATTGCGGCTGTTAATGCTCATCATAGGGCTCTCAGGGAGAAAGCTGATAAAGACATTCGTGAGCTCCGAGATGCAAAAATGGCACTTTAGAATGAGGTTGTTCAGCTTTGTCCATATGCTAGCAGGGTTGAGGAATTGGTGAAGAAGAATGAGGATCTTGAGCGGAGGTTGAGAGAAGAACAAGCAAAAGTAGCCTCCCTTCAGGGGTATGAAGAGGCCTATAATAAGGAAGTCAATGATCGGGAGGCCATGAGGAGGGAGCGAGATGAGTCCGTCGATGAGATGCAGAGCTTGTTGGATCGACAAAAGAAGGTCCGAGCTGAGGCCATCTGTGAATACCGCCTGTCTCAACACTGCTATGAGAAGAAAGAAGAGCTTACGGTGGGATTCATCAAGTATGGCTTCTACTTAGCCCTCTCTTGGTTGGAGAAGCATCAACCCGATGAGTTTTTTCCTGAATTACTCTTCACCGAGGAGGCCTAGTACTATGAAGCTCTTTCCTGGACCAAATACGAACCTGACTCACTAAGTCTGGATGATTATATAGAGGTGGAAGCCACAGATAACTTGGACAACCTTGAAAGTCTGTGGCCTCCTCGACAGCCACGCTGCCGTCCTGAGCCTACTGGGGCACGTGACCAATCCGGGCCTGCAATGACGCGTAATGAGCCTGAACCTATCAAGCCGGGCGATCAACTTGAGTCTGTCAAGGCACTGCTAGGTTTAGACGGTGATGAGCTCCAATTTTCTGATTCTACTGCCGTTGATCCCGTACCAGATTCTGCGACTGTGGTCGGGCCTTCAGGTGATGCTCCCTTTTCCGGGATGGCTTCTTCGGCTCCACAAGACCCTGATTCTTCGACTCCTCAAGTTCCTAATCCTCAGGCTATTGAAGGCTCTGGTGCTGATGCGGCATCTTCTCAGCCGGCTGACTTGGTCCTCACTATAGATTAGGATATTTTGTATTTCATTTTGTTTGTTAATTCAATGTAAAAATTCATTTTTAATGAAAAGTGCAATTGCTTTTTGTAGCTTTTTCTTCTTTTCTTTGAGTGAATATTTTGTATTCATAACTGCTACATCACAAAACTCTAAAGAACAGCATTAAAGCGTTAGAAATATTGAATAATTCTATTTTTGCGGCATAAAGCGTATCGAATAATTCTTGCTGCATAAAGCGTACCTTTACACCATATTGCTCCCCAAGTTCTGCTTTGAGACAGTGTTATTGTTTCTGTTCAAAGATGAACTTTTTCTCGAGTATTTGTGCCTATCTCGCGCTTTTTTCGCTTAAGGACTTGTTAGATTTGATAAGCCAATCACAAAATATGTAGATATTTTGAATCAATTGCAGCACATATATATTGTAACGTACCTCGTAATATGTTTTACGTTATGCCGTCTTCTATCTTTTCGCTTAGGGTCTTATTTTTGCCCGTCTTGCGCATTTTTCGCTTAGGGACTTATTTGTGCCCGTCTTACGTATTCTTCTCGCTTAGGATCTTATTTTTGCCCGCTTAGGGACTTATTTGTGCCCGTCTCGCGTATTCTTTTCGCTTAGAGTTTTATTTTTGCCCGCTTAGGGACTTATTTGTGCCCGTCTTGCGTATTCTTCTCGCTTATGGTCTTATTTTTACTGCTTAGGGACTTATTTGTGCCCGTCTCGTGTATTCTTCTAGCTTAGGGTCTTATTTTTGTCCGCTTAGGGACTTATTTGTGCCCATCTCGCATGTTCTTCTCGCTGATGATCTTATTTGTGCCCGTCTCGCGTGTTTTTCTCTTTAGGGTCTTATTTTTGCCCGCTTAGGGACTTATTTGTGCCCGTCTCACGTATTCTTCTCGCTTAGGGTCTTATTTTTGCCCACTTATGGACTTATTTGTACCCGTCTCGCGTCTTCTTCTCGCTTAAGGTCTTGTTTTTGCCCGTTTCGCGCATTTTTCGCTTAGGGACTTATTTGTGCCCATCTCATGTATTCTCATTTCAATTCCTGTTAACACATAATCTGTCTAACAAATTGCATTAGAGAATATAGAGAGCGAATAACTGCTCTTTATTCAGGAATCAGATAATCACAAAACAATAATATCTGTAAAGTAACAGGATAATAGATGGTAAAAGACAAGAATCATAAAAAGTGTACAATATTTTACTGCCAGCACAGCTTGAGATGGTTGGCGTTACAAGTCTTCAAGATCTTCTTTCCTTGCAAGGTTTCTAAGGTGCATGTGTTAGGTCCGATCATCTTCCTGATTCTGTAAGGTCCTTCCCAATTAGCTTGGAGTTTTCCATCCTCCCTATGGGCATTTGTAATTGCCGACTTTCTCAGTACCAGGTTTCTTTCTTGCAATTCTTTGCTCTTGACTCGTGCATTGTAATAAGTGGCTATCCTCTGCTGATAGGCAGCCAATCTCATTTTTGCCATGTCTCTCAGCTCATCAATCAGGTCTAGATTCTCCCTTAGTCCATAAGAGTTAAGTTCTTCAATGTAGGGGACCAATCTAGGTGACTCAGCTCCAATTTCAACCGGGATGAGGGCTTTAGTTCCATACACCAAATTGAACGGTGTTTCCCCTGTCGACACTTTACTTGTCGTTCTATAGGCATATAGGACACTTGGGAGCTCATCTACCCATGTTCCCTTTGCCTTGTCCAGTCTGGTCTTCAAACCATCCAATATAGTTCGGTTGCTCACCTCGGCTTGCCCATTAGCTTGAGGGTAAGATACAGAGGAGATTCTTAACTGAATGCTTAGGCCTTTACAGAATGTTCGGAATGCGTCACAATCAAACTGTTTCCCATTATCGGCATTAAGCACGTGAGGGATCCCAAAACGGCAAATGACATCTCTCTAAACCATTGCTTCCACCTTTCTTTCGGAAATTGTAGCCAAAGGCTTTGCCTCTATCCACTTTGTGAAGTAGTCTGTGGCTACGAGCAAATATTTCCTTTGTCTTGTGCCCAAGGGAAAGGGTACCAAGATGTATAGCCCCCACTGTGCGAATGGCGTTGGTTGAAGAGTGCTCTAGAGGGTCGAGACTGGCGCAGTGACTATAGGGGCGAACTTTTGGCATTTTTCACACTTCTGCACCTTTTCAGTGGCATCCTTCTTCAGTGTAGGCCAATAAAACCCCGCACGCAATATTTTCATGGCTAAGGCTCGAGCCCCTAAGTGTTCATCACATATCCCCTCATGGACTTCAGTCAGGGTGTACTCAGCCTGTTGAGGCCCTAGACATTTTAGCAAGGGCATAGTGAATCCATGTTTGTAGAGTTCTCCGTTCACCACAGTAAATCTGGTACTTTGCAACTTTAGCCTTCTGGTCTCATCTTTATCAGTTGGGAGTGTGCCCCCCAATATGTAGTCTTTGATCAGGCTTCTCCAATCAACTCCGATCTCGACATCGCAAACATCTTTTTCTTCGATACTTGGCTTAGCGAGGGATTCCACTTTGACCATACCGCCTTTGATTCCTCTCGAAGAAGCCAACTTTGAGAGGGCATCCGCATGACTGTTCTCAGACTGGTTTATTGGGGTCAATTGAAAGTTCTTAAACGATTGTGCTAATAATTGCACTTTCTGCAGATAGGGGACTAAAGTTAGTTCTCGTGCTTCATATTCTCCCAAGAATTGATTGACTACCAATTGTGAATCGCTATGGGCCATTAAGTTGCTAACTTCTAGTTTCTTTGCAAGTTTCATCCCGGCTATTAAGGCCTCGTACTCAGCTATATTGTTCGAGCATGGGAAATCGAAACGCAGGGAATACTAATAGGTTTCCCCTTCAGGTGAAGTTAGCACAATTCCAACTTCACTACCATCCATGTTACAAGCCCCATCCACAAATAGTTTCCACCAGACTAACTCTGTTTCTTCTAGAATCTCCCGGCCTGTACATTCGACAATGAAATCCGCCAGCGCCTACCCTTTTATTGCTTGGCGAGGTTGGAAGTGGACGTCATATTCACTCAACTCGATAGTCTATTTGGTCAGACGTCCGAAGTGCTCTAGTTTCTGCAGTATTTGCCTTAAAGGTTGGTCTGTTAAAATAGTCATTGAGTGAGCCCGGAAGTAAGGTCGTAACTTCCGAGTTGCTATCACCAAGGATAGAACTATTCTTTCAATTAGGGGGTACCTCGTTTCGGCATGTAGCAGGACTTTACTTACATAATAGATCGAACAATCCCTGTCTCCCTCTTTCCTTAGTAAGACTGCACTTACAGCTTTCTCTTCTACACCGAGATACATGAGGAGGTGGTCTTTGAGCTGTGGTCGAGATAATAGAGGCAACTCTTTCAGGTAGTCCTTTAATTTCTCAAAAGCATCATTGCACTCTTCTGTCCATTTGAAGTTTTTTCCTGCCTTTATCGCCTTAAAAATGGTAGACTCCTCTCAGCTGATTTGGACAAGAAGCGATTCAAAGATGTTATCCTTCCTGTTAGCCTTTGAACCTCTCTAACAGTATTGGGTGGCCTCATGTCCAGAATAGCTTGAACTTTTTCGAGATTAGCTTTTATGTCCCGATTGGTTATCATGAATCTCAAAAACTTTCCAGACCTCACCCCGACTGAGCATTTATTGGGGTTTAACTTCATCTCATACTGCCGCAACACATTAAATACCTTCGTCATCTTCTCGGCATGCGACTCTTCCCTTCGGCTCTTTATGATCATGTCATCGACATAAGCTTCCATGGTGTTGCCCAACAAGTCTTTGAACACCTTATTCACCATACGCTGGTAGGTTGCCCTGCGTTTTTCAAAAACAAATGGCATTACTCGATAGCAATATGTTCCACTATCGGTAATGAACAAGGTCTTCTCCTCGTCCTCTGGGAGCATCATGATCTGGTGGTATCCCGAAAAGGCATCTAAGAAACTAAGCAATTCATACCCACAAGTTTCATCTACTAACTTGTCAATTCGAAGTAGTGGATACGAATCCTTAGGGCAAGCTTTGTTCAAATTCGTAAAGTCCACACACATTCTCCATTTTCTGTTGGCTTTCTTTACCATTACAACGTTAGCCAACCATTATGGATAGTTAACTTATCTAATAAACCCTGCCTGCGACAACTTCGAGATTTCTTCGTCTATGGCCTGTTGCCTATCTGGAGCGAAATTTCTCTTTTTCTGCTTTATCGGCCTTGCCCCTGGGACTATGTTCAACCGATGACAAGCAACTTTAGGGTCAATCCCAGGCATATCAGCTGGGGTCCATGCGAATACATCAGCGTTTTTCTTTAAACATCGGATTATTTCCTCTTTTGCCTCCTCAGGCAACTGGCTTCCCACATATACCACCTTCTTTTCATCTTCTCCATCTAATTAACTGCCTCCATCTCCTCGTTTAGGTTTTGGCTTAGGCTGTTCTTCGATCGTAAGGGTATCCTTCCTTTGAATCCCCTTACACGTGGTGGACGCGATATTACACGTCCTAGCCTTCCTTTAGTCTCCTCTCACTTGTCCAACGCCATGAGGAGTTTGGAATTTCATTAAGAGATAATAGGGATGTACCACCGCTCTCATATTATTCAACAATGGCCGCCCGAAGATCATGTTATACGCCACTGACGTTGACTTCACCATCATAAATAACACTTGACGAATGACACATTTTGGGCTTTCCCCCAATGTCACAGGTAGCTGAACTGCACCCCGCACCTTCACATTTTCTCTTGAGAAGCCATACAGTGGTGTGGGTACTGGCTTCAGCCTATCATTCGAGATGTTCATCTTCTCAAAGCGACTCCAGTATATCAAATTCACTGAACTCCCATTATCGACCAGGATACGACTCACTGGATGCTTTGCTATCACTGCTGAAATCACCATTGGATCACCATGAGGGATCATTACATCTCCTTTGTCAGCTGGTGTAAAAGTAATGGGCTTTTCATCCTGCTTTTCCTCCATTACTGAGTTAATTTAGTGAGCCTGCCGGACGTAAGACTTCTGAGACGAGGAAGGTGTACCAGCTAACAATTCACCTCCGGATATCACATTAATAGCTGGCCTTGTGGGTTCATTATCTTCCTCTCTATTCCTTCAATCTCTCCTCCTGTCATTTTCTCTCCTGTCATCATCATTTCGCCTTACTGTTCCCCTGTTTTCACCTTTTTTGTCTATAAAGTTGTCTCTAAAGTAGTTTCCTCTGTTTCGTGCAGGGTAGTTGCTCCTGTCACTTCTCCACACAAATCGATTTATTTTTCCATCATGCGCTAGCTTTTCTAGCTGATTCATTAAGTCCCTACATTTTTTCGTCTAATGCCCATGTGCTGAGTGGTAGTTACAGTACGAGTTCGTGTCACAGCCCAGATTCCTGGATGTTTTCTTTGGAGGCTGTAGAAGACCTGATCCCTCAATAGCCGCTAACACCGAAGCTCGAGATTCAGTAAGTGAGGTATAGGTGGTATACTTTGTTGCAGAGGTTTTGTCAAATTTCCTTGACTGACTAGAGGATGCTTCAGGAACTTCTCTTCCTCTTTTCCTTCCCTTCTTGGATTCTCCATTCCTCACCATTTTCATCACTTCTTCCTGGGTGACATATTTATTCGCTCGAGAAAGCAGGTATGAAATCATGGTTGGCTGGTCCAGTGATAGGGATTCCTGCAGCTTTTCAGACCTTGTTCCTTTTAACATGGCTGCCATAGCTATACCGATTTGTAGGTCCCGCACTTTCAGAGTAGTGTCTTTGAAGCGAACGACATAACCCTTCAACGACTCCTTAACTCCTTGTTTAAGAGTGAGCAGATAAGTTGGTTCTTTCCTTTTCTGACTATTCACTACAAACGCCTAAAGGAACTCACTTCGCAATTGATCAAAAGAGACAATAGACCCTTCAGTCAGGTTATTAAACCACTTCATTGCATACTCGGACAGAGTTAGAGAGAAGGCCCTGCACATTATCTCATCTTCCCATTCATGTAGTAACATTAGCGCTTCATAATTCTGCATATGATCATAGGGGTCTGTCTTTCCCGTGTATGCGGTCATCTGTGGCATTTTGAATTTTGGCGGCAGGGGTTTATGCAGGATGGTTGTGCAAAATGGTACCCTTCTTCTCTGACTCTCCTCCGTGGACACTAATTTCTTCTCTTCAAGTACCTGTTCTATCATCTTCTTCATGTCCACTGAGGGAGTAAGTTGATTCCTGGCATGAGATGAATCGGGCAGGTCTTCGATAACTATTTCCTTACCCCTTCCTTGAGGTGCATTTGTTCGTGCCATTTGCGTACACCAAGTGGGGTCAAACTTCGACGCGGCTTCCCAAGTGCTTTGGTCATCGCCACCGTTCTTTCCAGCACCTCCGATACCTTTTTCTAAGTTGGTACCATCAAAATTTGACAAATCATGGTGGTGGGCGGAAGACCCTGCCGTTCGGTTGACACCTTGTCGCCTGACACCAGACACCTGTAGCCTGACATCAGGCATCTGTCGCATGACTCCTGCCATAGGTTCCAGATTTATCGCCTTGTCAGCCTTCCACTGAGTACCTGCGACAGGCCTTTGGCTCCTCTATCCTGTCGCCTCATGGTGAATATCATCCTCCTCTACGGGGGGATCCTCCTGTTGCCGAGAGGGATCCGCCGCTGTCCCATCCTCCGATCACCCAAACGCATGTGGAGGGGCCCCATCGACTTGTTTCTCCAGCTC
Source organism: Heritiera littoralis (assembly GCA_031772115.1). Taxonomy (NCBI): domain Eukaryota; kingdom Viridiplantae; phylum Streptophyta; class Magnoliopsida; order Malvales; family Malvaceae; genus Heritiera; species Heritiera littoralis. Next base: position 9,806,042 of record JAPDPK010000010.1, on the reverse strand, counting down.
CCACCAAATTTTGCACGGCAGGCGGTAGACTCAATGTCGGGAGGACTCCTTTGAACAGGTCTACCATGGCTCTCAATGCCTGAGTTGTTTCTTCACTCTGCCACCTTAGGGCCTCGAATTCTGCCGTAGACACAATGATTTTTCTTTTTCCCTGTTTGCCTGGTTGCTCTGACGAATTGGTTGTTCAGGGGAACTCATAGAGTTCTCATCACTTCCAGTTCTAACGTTTGTCGATCTCGTTCTCACCATCTTAAAAGTTTTAATTGGCTTTTATACGTTTCCCACAAATGGCGCCAATTGTTGTTGCACAAAACAACAATAAAGGTATGCTGACGTGTTGTTCGTACTCTGTCTCCACGTGTCTCCAATAAGCTTCTGTAAAACAAGGAAAAGTCAGAGGGATGCAGGGGTGGTTCCCTGCGTAAGCACTCCGATGCTTAAGTTAGCCACAAGTTCTTCAATATTGAGAAGCGTAAAAGCCAGTAGTCAAAAATTAGAGAATAGAATTATACCTGGGGCCTATTTATAGGCGAATATTCTAGGTTAATTACCTGAGGGTGATCATGTCTTTTTACTAGGAGTTTGTTTCCAAGTAGAAGACAGATTTCGCAAATCCCGAAAGTAGAAGCAGCTTGTCGACGGCGAGAGGCTTAGAAGTATAGCATGTTGTTGGCGATAGACATCTGTCGCTCGCGGAAGCCCATAAAGGTGCCACGTGTCAATCGACGGACGACAGGAGGTTGGCGCAGGGAGTTTATCGCTTGCGACAGATACCCTGTCACAGAATGTACCCTCTATCGCTGTATGCCACGTGGCCCAATGATCCTTCGCCACGTGGTGAATTTTGACACTTTTGGGCCTGACCCAATATAGATAGATTTTGCCATATCATAAATAAATCACACTAAACAATTAAACATTTATATAAATGGTTTTATGCTCTTAACAATAACTTATTATGTCATTGCATTTTTTTGGGTCAAAGTTGGGCCATTGAAACTTGGATACTCTTAGTTCAATATTTTTTTATTTTGTTTTATTAGCTTTTTAAATAATTATATTACAGTTTTAATAAAATTTTAAATTTTTAAGAATTTTTCTTACATTTATTTTGTTTTTTAAATACCAACATAATTAATAATTAAATCAAATCTAACCATATATCTAATGAACTAATTGTTCAATTATAATGTTGAATAAAACTATATTATACATTAAAAATTCTTAATATTATTAATAATTGGTTAACTAATTACCTCAATTTTATATTTATTTTGTTTTTGGTTTGTACATAAATCATAATATTAACATTATTACATTAAATATAATTGTACTCGTATACACTGAGTAATCAAATTTCTCATTAAAAATTTAGAACATTGAATTAAAAAAGTTATATACACCAATTGACATTATATTAATAAATAATAATATTTGATATAATCATATCATACACAGTTATTCACCAATTGAGTATTAATTTTTTTATGTTCACATTGACACAATAACATTAAATATGCATTAATTGATTGAATGTCTAATTAAATTGTTAAATAGTAGATATTACTAAATTAATTAATATAATGATAGTTATTTAAATATAATTAATCATAATATTAATAAAGTATAAAAAAACAAATTTTATTATAATTACCACTTACATAATAATACTATTATAGTATATTATTAAATTACACTATAATTTACTATTAAAAATATTATTTTTATCTAAACTTTAATTTTATATTTAATAGATAATAAATAAATTTTTTTAATAAATAATTAATTCTATCATAATAATACTTATGCATTAAAAGATTACATAATTTATTCTTAAAAGATTATTATAATATTGTAGAAACTCAATTTTGTCCGAATCGGTAATACTGTTGCTTGAAAATCTTAGATCAAATATTGTGCAATAAATCCAATTGGACTTTCAAAATCAATATCAAAACGTATGGGCTCCAAGGCCCAAAGAAAAATGGATTGAAATTTGTTATTTTTATTTTTTTTTCTTTTTCTTACTTATTTAATTCTCCTTTTTTATTCATTTTACTATTATTATTATTATTATTTTATTATTATTATTATTATTATTATTATTATTATTATTATTATTATTATTATTATTATTATTATTATTATTATTATTATTATTATTATTATTATTAGCATTATTAATTTTCCTTTTTTTTCTTCTCTTTTCTTTTTTTCTTTATTATTATTATTATTCTTTTCTTTTCTTCTTTTATTATTATTATTATTATTATTATTATTATTATTATTAGCATTATTAATTTTCCTTTTTTTTCTTCTCTTTTCTTTTTTTCTTTATTATTATTATTATTCTTTTCTTTTCTTCTTCTTTTATTATTATTATTATTATTATTATTATTATTATTATTATTATTATTATTATTCGTTTTATTGTACATCGCATTTAATGGGAGTGGACAATCCTGTTTGCTGGCTACGTTTAGGCCAAAATTGGTTCCTCTAGCCGCCGGTGCCTCCAGCTCCTCTCCCACTATCTCGAGCTTCACCAAAAACCCTTCTTCCCAAGCAATCCATCCTATCCTGACAATCCTTTCTTGTGACTAAAAGACAAAGACAAAAAAACCTAAGGATTAAACAAAGTTGCTTGATCAAAGGTCAATCCTAATTGGATTTAAAAGGAACAAAAAAAGGGGATTTGGCTGTAACAAGCACCACCATTCACCACTGCCAGCACACCCCAGCACCCTTGCCACCCCCTGCCATTGCCCACGTTTTGCCACCCATCGCCATTACCCGAAAACACCCAGAAAACCCCACTTCAAGCTCACGACCAACCCTCACCAAACCCCAACAACCCCTCAACCACCGAAACCACAACACCATCACAAACCACCATTATCACCACCATCTGTGTACCAGCCCGACCACTGAGACACCATCACCATCACCAAGCCATCACCACTGAAACCACAGCACCATCATCGAATCACCACACACCTCACAGAACCCATTACAACAGAAACCCAAAACCCGAAAGGCCACCATGAACCAGTCGCCCTTTCAACCACACCCTATAATCCCTACCAAGCACATAAACACCACCACCAAACTCGAATCCTCGCTAAAAACTGAAGCCCCAAACACAGACCTCGAACCTGGGAGCCCCAAAACCCAGATCTAAAATCTAAACCCCAAAAATCTTTCCCCTAACAACACAAAACCAAACAACACAACAATCTCAAGTAGATTCAAGAACATCCAAACCATCAACACAAAAAAAAATAGAGAAGAAAAGGAGGAAAGGGTTTCGGCCTAGGTTAGATCTATAGGGTTAGAGGAGTTTTTAGGTAGATTGAGGCTAGATCCTGGTAGAGGAAGAAAAAAGGAGAGTTTTTAAGGTTTTGGGAAGACAACCGGCGCACGACGGCCGGCAGCCGTTCGGGGGTTGAAGGGTTGAGAGAGTTTTTTGATTTTTTTTTGAAGTTTTTTTTTGTTGAAAACCAGTGGAAATGAGAGGTTGAACAAAAAAGAGGCCTTTTAAAGAGGATCAAAACGCAGCGTTTTGGACTAGCCAACCCGCACGCCGCCCTGACCCGGATTTGAGATTCGTGCACCCGGTCCGCTACTCGCTTCGTTCCAGCCCACATCCATTTCTTGGCCCAGTCTTGCGTGGATCCGAATTTGGGCTATTTTTCTAGGCCATTCAAAAGCTCTTTTGGGTTCTAGGCCCAACCCGATTTGGATATATTTTCCTCATATTTATTTAATTATTTGCTTATTTATTTATTCATTTATTATCATAGATAATTGTAAGCATAATTTATTTAATTCCATGAGATTAATTTTAATAACAAAGTTATGTATATATTTAAAATAATAATAAAAATAACAATAATAAATTTTTTAGGCAAATTGTTAGGTTTCAAAATGTGTAGTAAAAGTAAAAAAAAAGGAAAAAAAGAAAAAAATTAAATTAATTAAAAATCAATTAAAATAAATATGACTTCCGATGATAAGTTTTCGTAGAAGTCGCAAGTAGCGATTCTTCAAAAAACTTTAGGTGAGAGGAATTTATCGGATGCTACCAAAGTATTGGGATATTCGATATTATTTCTTAATACTATGTTCATATTTATTTTAAGAAAGTATATATATGTACACCTAGTAGGAAATACTTAGGAAAATAATAACTAATTGAAAATAAATGAATAAAAATAGAGTAGATAATGAAAATTTTAATAAATAGAAAATGGTTAAAAGGAAATTGATTGAAAAGATGAGGCTAAAAAAATAATAATAAGATAATAATGAATTTTCAAAAAAAGTAAAGAACAATTATAAAAATAATTAAAATAAAACAAATAATTGGATAATAATAATAATAAAAATAATAATAGAAAGAAATAGTTTGATGATTAATTAAATTAATAAAACTAAATAAAATGAAAACGAATGAAGATGAAATAATCAAGTTATTCACAAAAGGTAAAAGCTAATGTCCGATGATGGGATGTTACGGAAGTCACAAGTAGTGATTCCTAACTGATCCCTAGGTGAGTAGAGTCTACTAAATGTTACCAAAAGTATTGGAATATTTAGTGTGATTTTTCAATAATTTAAATTTTTGTTAAAAATAAAACTGAATAAGTTTTTCTTAAAACAAAGAAAAATTTAAATTTAATTAAACGAATGTCCGATGATGGGATGTTACAGAAGTCACAAGTAATGTTCTTAACTGATCCGTATGTGAGAGAAGTTCGCTAAATATTACTAGCGTATTGGAGTATTTAGTGTAACTTTTCAATAATTCAATTTTTCGTTAAAAATAAAAATGAATGTTTTTTTTTAAATCAAAACAAAGAAAATTAATAATGAAATTTAAATTTGATTAAATGCTCTGATGATGGGATGTTACGGAAGTCACAAGTAGTTATTCCTAGCTGATTCCTAGGTGAGAAGAGTTTACTAAATGTTGCCAAAAGTATTGGAATATTTAGTAAGATTTTTTTTGTTACAAGAGGAATATTAAATAACTGGGAATGGGAGATGCTTGGATTCGAACCCAAGACTTACAATATGCCACAACTCATCCTTAACTACTAGGCCAAAAGGTTGTTGGCTTAGTATGATTTTTCAATACATGAGTTTTTAATTTTTAAAATAAAAACAAATAATATTTAAAAAAATAATAAATATGTTAAATAAGAAAATAGAAATCCATGTGCATCATGTACTATATGATTGCATCATATGCATAAATATTAATTTCAAAATAAATAAAATTCTTCCGATGATGAGATATCGTAGAAGTCACAGTAGTGATTCTTCGAATATCTCTAGGTGAGAAGAATTAACTAAATGTTACCAGAGTATTGAGATATTTAGCTAAATTTTTCAACATTGAGAGTTTCATTAAGAAAATCAAAATATAAAAGTCCTTTCTATAAATCCATATGCATCATACATCTTTTATTAACATCATATGCATCCATAATCAATTATAAAAATAATGTGAGTCCTATCGAGGATGAGATTCTATAGAAGTCACAAGTAGTGATTCTTAAGAAATCTCTAGGTGAGGAAAATTATTTCAAATATTACCAAAAGTATTGAAGTATTTGATTTAATTTTTCAATAAAAAGGGGTTCATGTTTATTTTAAAAATGAAACCTTTTTTTAAAAAATATATAATAATAATAATAATAATAATAATAATAATAATAATAATAATAATAATAAAAAATTTTAATCAATTATACAAATAGCATGAGTCCTACCGAGGATGAGATTCTATGGAAGTCACAATTAGTAATTCTTAAGAAATCTCTAGGTGAGGAAAGTTATTTCAAATATTACCAAAAGTATTAGAGTATTTGATTTAATTTTTTAATAAAAGGGGTTCATGCTTATTTTCAAAAATGAGGTTTTCTTTAAATATATATATAATAAATTTTATTCAATTATACAAATAATATGAGTCCTACCAAGGATAAGATTCTATAGAAGTCACAAGTAGTGATTCTTAAGAAATGTCTAGGTGAGGAAAGTTATTTCAAATATTACCAAAAGTATTGGAGTATTTGATTTAATTTGTCAATAAAAAAGGTTCACATTCACTTTCAAAAAATAAAATTTAACCTTTTAAAATAAAAAATGATTTCGACAAATAATAAAAATGACTTGAGAAAAAATAGAATAAAAAGGAAATTATTTTTAAATATTAAATTAAGACTATTTTATTGGAACCAAAGGATAACACGTGATTACTATGGTACCGTTTTTAACGGGCGTTGTGGGGGTGTTAATCCTTCCTCACGCGTAACCATACTCCCGAACCTGATTTTGTTTTCGCAGACTAAAAATTGTCTTTTTAATAAAACTTAATTAATTTTGAGATTTTGTTAAAAAGATAAATATTTTTAGGTGATCAATCACACCTAGTCAAAAAAGGTTGGTGGCGACTCCCATTGTTTTTAAATGTTTTCAAAATCGTCGAGCGGTCGAGTCCTCGGACGAAATCGTTATGACAAATATAATATATAAATAATTGTTATAAGATACCAAATTGGAATCTTATTAATATAACAAATAATTTATTACCAATAGCTTGATTTATTTATGTATTTTATTAAAATTACCGCTTATACAATAATACTACTATAGTATATTTTTAAATTATACTTTCCTATTAGAAATAATTATTTTTATCCATACTTTAATTTTATAATTAAAAAGTGCATCTATTATTTATTTATTTTTAAATAATCATCATATAATTATAATTCGGATTTTTTTGGGTTATAAATTCGGTTTTTTACCGGTTTCGGATCGGATCAGCCTTGATTTTTGATCGTATTAGGTTCGAGTTATGTCGGGTTCGGGTTGTTTCAGGTTAGGGCTTTTTCAAGTTCGAGTTTTTTTGGTTTCAAGCTTTTTCAATTTTGAGCTTTTTCGATTTCGGACTTTAGACTTTTTTGGTCAATTCGAATTAGACTTGGGTTCGATCTCGAGCGGGTTTTAGGGCTCAGCTAGCTTTTGCCACTGCTACTTAAAAAGCTATGTATTAATTAATCATTATATCAAATTATATTTATGTTGAAGAAAATCACTTAACAACTAAAATTTGATTTAATTATTATTACCAAAATGTTAAAAAAATTAAGTTCAAAATTTGAATTTCTTTTGCTCGTGTAATAGTCGTGTACCTCTCCGCAAACCACAAAAAAGAGAAGAAAACCTCTACTCTTAATTTATTTACTGTTCAGCACACAAAAGTGTAATTCTCCCTCTTTTTTCTTTGACACGTACCTATGATGGAATAGCAGGAAGAAGGTAGAATTTGTATTTATTAGTCCTTTGGGGTAATTTGGGATTTTTCTTTGAGCAAAAACGATAATTAAAAAAAATTATTTGTATTCACATTTTTCTTAACACTACCACGTTTATGATTGTATAAATAAGATGATTGTATTGACTAAAAACTTGATTATATATAAAATTTTTCAAAAATTATTAACTAATGTGTTTGTCTAATTTAAGAATTAAATTTAATCATATCCAGATTTTATTTATTTTTAATTACCTAAACACACGTCTTTTTTTCACATATTTCTAATTTAACCTTTAAGAAGAAAAAAAAGATAATTCATTGCCTACAATATCTAGTTTAGTAAACTTTATAGCTAAAGCTGTGTGTGTGTGTGTATGGGAATATATTGTAAAAAGGATAAGAGAAAGTCGGGCACTATTTCTAAAAGGGATTTGAATATTAAATTTTACCAACATTTTAATAAGAGATAAAGGTTATTGGACAAAAACTTAATTTATTATGTCTCCACTTTTAAGTAGACTTCATAATTCATGTATATATTTTATATTCACATCGTATAAAATACAATAATTATCGTGTCAAAATTCATATTTACATAACAAATAGAAAATAATTATTTAGTTTTTATATATTTTATCAAATTTTAAATTTCATTATTTTCATTGTTGTTGCACAAAACAACAATAAAAGTATGCTGACGTAGATATTTGTACTTAGTCTCCACGTGTCTCCAAGAAGCTTCTGTAAAACAAGAAAAGTCAGAGAGACGCAGGGGTGGTTCCCTGCGCAGACACTCCGATGCTTAAGTCAGCAAAAAAGTCTTTAATATTGGGAAGCGTAAAAGCCAGTAGTCAAAAATTAGAGAATAAAGTTGTACCTAGGGCCTATTTATAGGCCAGCATCCTAGGTTAATTGTTTAAGGATAAGTCTATCATCTTGCTAAGAGTTTGTGTCTCAATATAATACAAATTCCTAGAAAATCGGAAGCACTCGGAGCCTGTCGCCGGTCGCCGGCGAGAGACTCACACTGCATGGTACACTGTGGCGTCAGGGTTTTGTCGCTCGCGGGAGCCTAGGTCAGGTGCCATGTGTCGCCATATGACTATAGGCGACGGGCTGTGGATCTGTCGCCAGGCGATAGGTATATGAGCACCATGTGTCGTCTTATGATTGTAGGCGATAGAATGCGAGCCTGTCGCGGGGCGACAGGTATGATCAAACACCTCTACCTCTTTCGCCGAATGCTACGTGGGACAAAGAGCTTGTTGCCCAGCGACAGGCGTGACGCGCTTTGCCTTTGTCGCCGATGGACACGTGGACCAATAAGTCTTTGCCATGTGGCAATTTCTGACGCTATTGGGCCTGGCCTAACACGGGTAGACTTTGTCATATCAATTGTTCCCCACTCTCTTGTTGGATTTTTCCAACCAAGAGAGTATAAATATATGTTTTGGGCCTCAGCCCACAATTAGTAGTTCTCTTTGTTCTTTTGCAATTTCTTTGGTATTTTTTGCAGGTGAAAAATTCTACTTTGCGACGGGTGTGATCAGGCGCGACGTTTGGCATTCCCTGTCGGGGCTATATATACTGCTGGGACCCGACGAGAGAACGCACGAGAAAACCTCTGAGCAGCCATCTGTCGTCCATTTTTCCGCTCCTTCGCCACAAAGAGTCTTTCGCTCTCACGCCTGGAGTCTCTCGCTTATCTTATCGTCAGTAAGTATACCCCTGTCGCCTTATATATTCGCCTACCGCACTAGGTTTAGGTCTCCCGCAGGTGATTTGGTCTTCCGCGCAAGTGTCTTTTTCAGTAGGTCTGTCGCCCAAGGGGTCTGTCGCCTAGGTTTCGCTCCAAGGGTCTGTCACCAGGGCCTGTCGCCTTAAGGTCTGTCGCCGGGTAGTTTTTGCTTTCTTTGCCATGTCCTTGCTACGCCCGGGTAAAACACTTAAGACAGGTGGTCTTGTGTGTTCTTTGACAAATACTGATTAGAGGATATTAGGACTCGTTTCCCTCTTCCATCGGGTTATGGCTATAGACTTCCAGTGCAAGGGGAGGTCACGCCTGACTTGGTTAGAAATGGTGTGGCCGTCCATAAGGCTTCTTTGTCTTTTGGTTTTCGCTTCCCTCTTCCGGAGTTTGGCGAAGCATTTCTTAGATATAAGGACATCGTCCCGTGTCAACTCCACCCCCATGCGTGGGCTCAGCTGGTAGCGTTTTCCATAGTGTGTCATCATCTAGGTATCGTCCCAACGGTTCCCTTTTTAAGCGCCTTTTTTAGAGTTCGTAAGCTGAAAGGATTGATAACGTTCTCTCTTCAACGGTTAACAGTCAACGAGTTTCCTAATAACAAAATCTTCTCGGATCTCCCCAATAAACTGCGCGGTTTTGAGAGCGAGTGGGTCGTTGTCGAGATTCCAAGCAATCTGCGGATTCGCTCTAGATGGAATCGTGATACCTCTGACCACTCACAGCGTTCGGACAGGTTTAGGACGGAAATTTTAAGAGACCAATTTGGCGAGCCTATTCGGCAAATCTGTTCTTCCGGGGAGCGTAATTTATTTTCTCTTCTAACCCCGGAAAACATTGCCGCTGCCAGCTGGGGTGTAAGCAGGACCGTTCTTGAAGCTTCTGCTGCCCCATCTAACCTGCCCACAACTCCTCGTTTATCTGATGCTGGTCCTAGTCAGTCATCCCCGGTCCTAGTAGCTGAAGCATCTACCCCCGTGGGCCGTCTTGTAGATGAGTCCTCTTCAGATTCGGAGGACGAGACCCCTGAGGCTCCGGGTACTAGTGGTTATTCAGGGGATGGCCCTGAATGGGCTCAGACTGATGCCTTTGGGAGTCCCTTCGTTGATTTTCCGTTGGATTCGAATCTGGATAGTTTAGAGGACTTTGGTGGTTTTCTAGGTTTTCCATCCTTTTTTTGTTTCTTGTATACATGTGCGTGATGTTTCACTTGGTCGGCTAATCCTTTCTTTATATATTGTGCAGGCATGAACTTCCGGGATTTGATGCGTAGGAGGGATGCCAACGTTGCTGCTCAAGCGGCTCCTCATCCTCGATCGCCAGTTGGAGCCCCATCTGGACCGGCTATCGCTCCTACTCCTCCTCCTCCCGCTACTAGTGAATCCAGCCATCCTACACAAGAGGCCGGGAGAAACAAACGGAAGAGGCCTCTTGTCCCTAATCGAGGTTCAGGCGATCGCGAGAGCTCCGAGTCCCAAAGGAGTGATCCAGTCCCTCAAGAAGGTGGCTCTAGTGTTGCTGAGGGTAGGTCGGCTCCTCGCCAGCCTAGGCACAAATACAGAAAGAGGCTGATCATTGAAGCCTCAATGCCAGCAAGACCAGTCTTACCCAAGGTGGTCGACCCTACTTTGAGGCGCTATACAGTTGATAGCGAGGTCGTCATCGGTGGGGAGGATTTCCAGACCTATCCCGGAGTAAACGACAACGACAGTATCAAGGATGCCGGGATAGCATCTCGTTTGGCCTGGAGCACCATTCTTCCTCGCGACGAGGCGGGGCTTTTCACAAACATCCTTGAAGCGGAGGATAATTCTGATTATCTCGCTATGAAGGTAAGAGTTCTTGTGCTCGTTTGGCGATGATTAATTTCCTTTTTTTTTTAATTTCTGTTTTTTCGTCTTATCAGTCGGCTCAACAAATCGCGGCTGTCAATGCCCGACACCGGGCTTTCAGGGAGCAAGCAGACAGAGATATTCGCGAGCTTCGTGAGCAGAAAATGGAGCTTGCAAACGAGGTTGGCCAGCTTCGTCCTTACGTCCAGAGGATGGAGGAGATGAATAAAAAATATGCTGATCTCGAGCAGAGGTTCCGGGAAGAGCAGGCAAAGGTTGTTTCCCTTCAAGGGTACCAAGAAGCCTACAATAAGGCCGTCGATGATCGGGGAGCTATGGAGAGGCAGCGAGATGAGGCTATTGAGGAGCTGCATAACGTACTGGATCGTCAAAGAGAAGCTCGGATCGAGGCCCGGATCGAGGCCCGGATCGAGGCCGTTCGCGAATATCGCTTGTCCCAGCATTGCTTTGACAAGAAGACAGAGTTTGCAACGGGATTTATTAAGTATGGTTTCTATCTGGCTCGTTCTTGGCTGGAGAAGCACCGACCTAATGAGGCTTTTCCCGAATTACTCTTTACTGAGGAGGCCAAGTACTATGACGCCCCTTCTTGGAACAAATATGAGCCCGACTCACAAGGTCCGGAGGCCTACTTAGCGGAGGGGGTCGTAGATGAGCTGGACAATCTTGAAGGTCCATGGCCTCCTCGACAGCCACAGCATCAACCTGAGTCTTCCGAGGCACCTGATCGATCTAGGCTTCCAGCAGTGCGTGATGTTTCTGAGCCTATCGAGGCGGGCGATCAGCCTGAGTCTATTGAAGCACTGCTGGAGTTGGATAGCGATGAATTTCAGATTTCGGATTCTGCAGCCATTGATCCCGTGCCAGACTCTGACGCTGTGGTAGGTCCATTAGGTGATGTTCCTTCTCCCGGGATGGCTTCTTCGGCTCCCCAGGATCCTGATGCTTCGAATCCTCCAGTTTCTGAGCCTCAAGCTTCTCAAGACGCTAGTGCCGATGTAGTGCCTTCTCAGCCGGCTGATTCGGTCATTGCCGTAGATTAGAGTTTTGTAGTTTTTGTTTTGTTTGTTAACTCCGGTGTACAGATTCATTTTGAATGAAAAGTACCGTTTCATTTTGTAGCTCTTTCTCTTGCTTATGTGAATTTAGTAGAGTACCTTGTATGACTTTACTTTTACACCATGTTGCTCCCCAAGTTCTTGTTTGAAACAATGTTGTCATTTCGTTCAAAGATGAACTTTTCTCAAGCGTTGTGCCTATTTCGTGTTATTTTCGCTTAAGGACTTATTAGAGTAATCAAGACTAAAAACGCCAAAGTTTAATCATAATTTGTCAACATATTGCAACATATGAATCCGAAAATTTTGTAACGTACCTCGTAACTTGCTATATAGCTTGTACCTTTACCTTTTGTACGCACGTTTTGTATTAAGGACTGGTCTTTTGCCCGTCTCGCGCATATTTCGATTAGGTACTTTTTGTTTGCCCGTCTCGTGCATTTTTCGCTTAGGGACTTTTTGTTTTTGCCCGTTTTGCGCATTTTTCGCTTAGGGACTTTTTGTATTTGCCCGTCTCGTGCATTTTTCGCTTAGGGACTTTGTTTTTGCCTGTCTCGCGCATTTTTCGCTTAGGGACTTTTTGTTTGCCCGTCTTGCGCATTTTTCGCTTAGGGACTTTGGTTTTGCCCGTCTCGCGCATTTTTCACTTAGGGACTTTGGTTTGCCCGTCTCGCGCATTTTTCGCTTAGGGACTTTGGTTTTGCCCGTCTCGCGCATTTTTCGCTTAGGGACTTTGGTTTGCCAGCTGTTGCCTCATTTTAATTCCTGTAACACATAATCTGTCTCACATATTGTGTTAGAGAATATAGGAAATGATTGGCTGGCCTTTATTCATGAATCAGAAAAATAATAACATCTGTAAAGTGATGTAGCAATAGATGGAAAAGTAAAGACAAGAATCAAAAAGCAAAAATTACAATGTTTACTGCTAATATAGCTTGAGATGGTTGGCATTCCAAGTCTTTGAGATCTTCTTTCCTTGCAATGTTTCCAAGGTACATGTGCTAGGTCCGACCATCTTTCTGATTCTGTATGGTCTTTCCCAATTAGCCCGGAGCTTTCCATCCTCCTTCTGGGCATTTGTGATTGCTGACTTTCTCAGCACCAGGTCTCCTTCTTGCATTTATCTGTTCTTGACCCGTGCATTGTAATAAGTGGCTACTCTCTGTTGGTAAGCAGCCAGCCTCACTTTTGCCTTGTCTCTCAACTCGTCTAGCAGGTCTAGATTCTCCCTTAGTCCTTGAGAATTGAGTTCCTCGATGTAGGGGACCAACCGGGGTGACTCAGCTCCAATTTCTACTGGGATGAGAGCTTCAGTGCCATATACCAAATTGAACGGTGTTTCACCTGTTGATACTTTGCTTGTCGTTCTGTAGGCCCATAGGACACTGGGAAGCTCATCTACCCATGCTCCCTTTGCTGTAAGACCTGATTCTACACTACTGTAGAGTCTAATTTCATAAAAATGATAATGGAAATTAAATAAATAAAGAGTATTGATTTCCACTTGGGTGAAAAGCTCATTAAATTGAGTAGTAAATGGGGCAATTTCGGTGAAATAATGTGTGGGCAAGTAGATAGAGAAGCTCGCCAATAGGCGAATAGGTGAGTTCGCCAACGGGCGAATAGGTGAGTTTGCCAACGTGTTGCTTAAATCAGAGCAAGGTGGCGAGTTGAGCCATAATTGGTGATCGCCCAATGGTGATTATGGGTAAATATATGGCACAGTTCGGCAAAGGGCGAGTAAGATAAAGGCTTATGGTCAATTGTTGAAGGCGAGTATAAATATTCATCTTATAGACTAATATGTTCGCCAATTGTGTGTCTTTGGATGATCGCCCAACGTGGCGAAGACTATTGATTGCCCATATGATTGCAAGTGGGCGAGTAGAGCAATAAGCTGTGATCGCCAAACAGATAAGTAATCGCTAAAAGTAAATTTTCGTAATTGCCAAATTTTAGGTTGGCATCAATATCAAGTGGCGATCTCAAAGATTGGTGAGTTGAAGCTGAGGTTTCCAGAATGAGGAGGCGAACTGGAATCATGCACGGACAAAACGAAAAGAGAATGAAACCATTTGGCAGCCAAAATTGACTTATAAGTCACATGGTTGAAAACAATTAATGGAGAAGATGTTGAAGTCAGTAAGGAATTAACCTTATTGGTTGAGAAGTAAAACAAGGTCAATAGAAGCAGAAAAGGTGTGTGAAAAGGAGACTTCCACGCCACTTTGAACTGCAGTTTTCTTCATGCCTTAAATGCATGAAAGACGTGAACAATGATGAAAGAAAACAGGATAAGGGATAGGCGGTAGCTCCAATTTCTACTGGGATGAGAGCTTCAGTGCCATATACCAAATTGAACGGTGTTTCACCTGTTGATACTTTGCTTGTCGTTCTGTAGGCCCATAGGACACTGGGAAGCTCATCAATATCCAGTTTTTTTTTTCACGAGAGCCATTTCTCTGTTTCTTCCATTTCTCTGCCATGTTTGATCTACTGAGTTTCACTCTTCAGTTGGCTAAACAAGTAAACTAGCTTGTAAACCTTTCCTCCTTAGTTTGATGAGTTAAAGGAGTAAGCAAAGGAAGGCCAACATGAGATGGAAAGCAACATGTTCTGGAAGTGCAGTGGTTGAGGTGAGTTTCATATTTTCTGAGGAGTTCTTGATGCTCAATGATAGATTTCTATGTTTTATGAAGTAATAAACATAGATACAGTTTTGTTTTAGTTAGATCTTTGGAGAATATGAAAACAAGGAAAGTAATGGAATAAGTGACGACAATGGCGACTACAGTGATCGCCCATGTTGGAAACTAGTAATCGCCAATGAGGCGAGTAGATAATAAGAAACTCGCCAAGGTAAAGTCTTTGTTCAAAGGGCGAGAACGCCCAATTCTAGTGAAGTGAATTAATGGGTGAGCTCAAATGCAGAGGCTTTGGGCGAATAGAATTGTGGGCGAACTCCTACAATTATGCCAATGAAGGCTTCGTGAGTTGACTGGCGGGCGAGCTTTCACGTGTAAACCATTTATTGAATGGTGAGCTCGGTTGTGCTAGTTAGAACTCTGTTGGGCGAGTGCTCATTTGGTTTATTTCAATCTCGCCCAAGTAATGGAAAAATATATAAAGAAAATATTAATGGAATTTATATATAATTTGCAGCAGATAATTAGGAATGGCTATGGGCGAACAGAGAGCAGGGCGAAGCAAGGCTTCGTTGAACCAGGTAAGGGAGATGTGTGTGAAGTGATGCATGTCCTGTGGAGTAAATTTTATGAAAACATTAAGTTAAATGTTTTGTTTTCTGACATGCATTGTTTGAGGAAGTTATTTGATAATTATTTTGATTCGGGCGAGCTAAAAGCCGACCCCTATGCTGTTTCTGGATGAATTGGTTACAGGCGGGCGAGCTCTTGTGTTTTTATATTGGGCGAGCCCTTGTATTTTTATGTTGGGCGAATTGGTATTGGCGGGCGAGCCAAGCCCTTTTATAGTTTTTATACACCCGTTTCTTGATTTAAGGGCGGGCGAACCGTTTTTATAGAAAGCTATCGGGCGAGCCAGGTGGCGAGCTCTCTTTTATGAGAAATGGGCGAGTACCCTTGTTTTAAAGGGAAATCCGGGTAAACCATAGTTGGGTGAACCCTTTTTAATGTGTTTGGGCGGGCGGCCCTTGTTTTAAATTTAAGGCGGGCGAACCGCTATCAACGAGACATTTATTTTGAAAGCTAAGTGGCGGGCAAATACTAATTCACTGTCTTGTCGAGTTAGTCAGGGGCGAGCCGTGAAGGGCGAGCTGACTCTGGCGAACAGTTTTAAAGTGTAATTTCTTATACGAAAAATAAGACGTTTTAATATTTTCAAAATAGAAATATGAAATGTTTGGGCGAGTTGCTTAATGGGCGAGCCACTGAGGGCGAGCCAATTTTGCTTGTCGATTTAAAGGGCAAAGTTAGGCGGGCGAACACATGTTCTCCGCCATGGGCGAGCTACCATGGGCAAGCCATATCGGGCGAGCTGACCATGGGCGAGCAGGTTTTAAAAGTTGAGATTACGGGCTGTTTTTGGTGTTTTATTGTTTTATAAGAAATCAAATCATTTTGTGGAAATGATACATAAGATATAACTTGATTTTGAGACATTAGGCATTGAATTCATGCGTTATTAATCATATACTTTGCGTGACCTATCTGGGGCGATGGCTCGGGTCATATAGACCAACGAGTGCACCCTAGGGCGTCACAGGACTGATGGACCCGCCAAGTCATCAGCGGTCTCGAGGTCACTTGGCAAGTGGACCCGAGGACCACTATAGATTATGGCCATAGATCTGAGATAGCCGTGAGGGGCGATGGCCTACGGGTGCACCCCAAAAGCGGCAGATTCCGTTCTCGCAAGGGGGAGGGGGAACGATGATAGCATGATTTATTTGTTGCCTAGTCTCAACTTACCAATTTCTGTTTACTGTGAGGATTTGTTGAAATCCTATATAGTGTTTACTACATTTTAAAGTAAACTGTTTAGCCAGTGATTTGAATGGTGTTTTAAGAGAGTTGTTTACTATATATCCACTATCTTTTCTACTGGGTTATTGTTAAGAAAAGAATAAATGCGTTGTGATATATAGTTTTGCTTTATTTAAAGCAGCATATGTTTCCTTTACTGAGCGTATGAATCGCTCACCTCTTTGTTTTAACTCCACAGATAAGAAGTACACGAAGTTGAGAGAATTAGCTCTCAGATGGGTATAGCTATGCTTAAAGCACTGAGGCATGGCACATTAAATGTGACAAGTACAGTCTCTTCTCTTTTACATTTCAGACATATGTATACAGTACTACCTTAGTGAAATAAAGGTTAATAGGGGATGTCAGATGTAAGGAATAATGAAAAGAAATTTCATATTCTGTATTTGATAAATAAATATTATTATTTATCACTATTATAGTAGAATGTTATTGGCATCACAGACAGCCCAACCAGTAAAGTTGTATAGAAATACGTGCAAAATGTGGTAACGGGATGTTACATTTGCCTTGTCCAGTCTAGTCTTCAACTCGTGCAGTATAGTTCGGTTGCTCACCTCTGCCTGCCCATTGGCCTGTGGGTAAGACACAGAAGATATTCGTAGGAGAATCTTCAGGCTACTACAAAAATTTCGAAAAGCATCGCAGTCGAATTGCTTTCCATGATCTGCATTTATCACACGGGGGATCCCGAATCGGCAAATTATGTCTTTCCACACCATTGCTTCCACCTTTTTTTCAGAAATTGTGGCCAAAGGCTCGGCCTCTATCCATTTGGTAAAGTAGTCTGTGGCCACAAGCAAATACTTCCTTTGTCGTGTGCCTAGGGGAAAAGGCCCCAGGATATCTAGTCCCCATTGTGCAAATGGAGTTGGTTGGAGAGTGTTCTGAAGAGCCGAAACAGGCGCGGTAGTTATGGGAGCGAATTTCTGACATTTTTCACATTTTCTCACTTTGTCTGTGGCATCCTTTCTCAGTGTAGGCCAATAAAACCCCGAGCGCAATATTTTTGAGGCCAAGGCTCGAGCACACAAATGCTCACCGCATATTCACTCATGAACTTCAGCTAAGGTGTACTCAGCCTGTTGGGGCCCTAGACACTTCAACAGGGGCATTGTGAATCCCCGTTTATAGAGTTCCCCTTTTACCACGGTAAACCTGACACTTTTTAATTTCAGCCTTCGAGCTTCGTCCCTGTCAGTGGGGAGTGTGCCCCCCAGTATGTAATCTTTAATTGGGCTTCTCCAATCGCCTCCGATTTCGACATCACAGACATCTTCTTCTTCAATGCTTGGTCTAGCGAGGGATTCCACTTTGACCATACCCCTTTTGATCCTTCTGGAAGAAGCCAATTTCGAAAGAGCGTCTGCATGGTTGTTTTCTGTTCGATTTATCTGAGTCAGCTGGAAGTGCTTGAACGACTGTGCCAGTAATTGTACCTTCTGCAAGTAAGGGACTAAGGTGGGTTCTCGTGCTTCATACTCACCCGAGAACTGGTTTACCACCAATTGTGAATCGCTATGTGCCATTAAGTTGCTAACTCCTAGTTCTTCAGCAAGTCTCATCCCAGCTATCAATGCTTCGTACTCGGCTGTATTGTTTGAACTTGGGAAATCGAAATGTAGGGAATACTCATAGGTTTCCCCTTCAGGCGATATGAGCACAATTCCAGCTCCACTGCCGTCCATGTTACGAGCTCCATCAACAAATAATTTCCACCAGACTAACTCTGTTTCCTCTTGTGCCTCTCGGGTAGTGCATTCTACAATGAAATCTGCCAATGCCTGTCCTTTTATTGCTTGGCGAGGCTGGAAGTGAATGTCATATTCACTCAATTCGATAGCCCACTTAATTAGACGCCCGGAGTGTTCTGGTTTTTGCAGTATTTGCCTGAGGGGCTGGTCTGTTAAGATAGTCACCGAGTGAGCTTGGAAGTACGGTCGTAATTTCCGAGTTGCCATCACCAGGGATAAAGCTATTCTTTCAACTAAGAGGTATCTTGCCTCGGCATCTAGCAGGACTTTGCTTACATAATAAATCGGGCAATCTTTATCCCCATCTTTCCTTAGTAGTACTGCACTTACAGCTTTCTCTCATACACCGAGATATATAAGGAGGTGGTCTCCGGGATGTGGCTGGGATAACAGAGGCAACTCTTTCAGGTAGTCTTTCAACCTTTCAAAGGCGTCGTTGCACTCCTCCGTCCACTTGAAGTTCTTTCTTGCCTTTATCGCCTTGAAAAATGGTAGACTTCTTTCAGCTGATTTGGACAAGAAACGACTCAAGGCTGCTATTCTTCCTGTTAGCCTTTGGACGTCTCTTACTGTATTAGGCGGCCTCATGTCCAAAATAGCTTGAACTTTCTTGGGATTAGCCTCTATTCCTCGGTTAGTAATCATGAATCCCATAAACTTTCCAGATCTCACCCCGAATGAGCATTTGTTGGGATTCAACTTCATCTTGTATTGTCGCAGCACATCGAATACCTTAGTCATTTTTCGGCATGTGATTCCCCCTGTCGGCTTTTGATGATCATATCATCAACATAAGCTTCCATGGTGTTGCCCAACAAGTCTTGGAATACCTTATTTACCATGTGTTGGTAGGTCGCACCCGCTTTTTTTAAACCGAAGGGCATCATTCAGTAGCAATAAGTCCCACCATCGGTAATGAACGAGGTCTTCTCCTCATCATCTTGATGCATCATGATTTGGTGGTACCCCGAAAAGGCATCCAAAAAGCTAAGTAACTCATAACCACAAGTTTCGTCTACCAACTTGTCCATTCGAGGTAGTGGATACGAATCCTTAGGACAAGCTTTATTCAGATCTGTGAAGTCCACACACATTCTCCATTTCCCGTTGGTTTTCTTTACCATTACAACATTAGCCAACCATTCCGGATAATTAACTTCTCTGATGAATCCTGCTTGCAACAGCTTCGAGATTTCTTCGTTTATTGCCAGTTGCCTCTTTGGAGCGAAATTCCTCTTCTTCTGTTTTATCGGCTTTGCCCCTGAGATTAGTTCAACTGATGGCAAATAACTTTAGGGTCTATTCCAGGCATATCAGCTGGAGTCCATGCAAACACATCACAATTCTCTCTTAAGCATCGGACTATCTCCCTTTTTACTTCTTCAGGCAATTGGCTTCCTACGTACACTATTCTTTCTTCATCTTTCTCATCCAACCGGATTGCTTCCATTTCCTCATCAGGCTTCGGCTTAGGCTTTTCTTCGATCGTAAGGGTTTCCTTCCTCTGAATCCCTTTACATGTGGTGGATGCGACATTACATGTCCTGGCTTTCCTTTGATCTCCCCGCACTTGTCCAACACCGCGGGGAGTCGAAAACTTCATTAACAAATAGCAGGGATGCACCACCGCCCTCATGTCATTTAACAATGGCCGCCCAAGGATCATAATGTACGCCACGGAAGTTGATCTCACCACCATAAACAACGCTTGTCGAGTGACACACTTCGAACTTTTCCCCAATGTTACAGGTAACTGAACTGCGCCCTCCACCTTCACTTTTTCTCCTGAGAAGCCATACAGCGGTGTGGTTACTGGCTTTAGTCTATCATTGGAGATGCTCATTTTCTCAAAGCAACTCCAATAAATCAAATTTACCGAACTCCCATTATCAACTAAGATGCGACTCACTGGATGTTTTGCTATTACTGCCGAAATCACCATTGGGTCATCATGAGGGATCATTACATCACCTCTGTCAGCTGGCGTGAAGGTGATGGGCTCTTCATCATGCTTTTCCTCCATCACTGAATTAATTTGATAAGCTTGTCGGGCGTAGGTCTTTCGAGACGAGGAAGAAGTGCCAGCTAATGACTCACCTCCGGATATCACGTTAATAGCTGGCCCTGTGGGTTCATTATCTTCCTCTCGATTCCTTCTTTCTACCCTTCCGTCACCGTCTCTTCTTTCCCCTTCATTTCGCCTGACAGGCCTTCTGTTTTCACCTCTTCTATCTCTGAAATTGTTTCCTCTGTTTTGTGCAGGATAGTTAGCTCTATCACCTCTCCATACGAAACGGTTTATTTTCACCTCTCGTGCTAGCTTTTCTAGCTGATTCATCAGCTCTCTACACTTCTCAGTTGTGTGACCATATGCTGAGTGGTAATCGCAGTATGACCTTAAATCACGGCCCAAATTCCCTGACGTCTTCTTTGGAGTCTGTATAAGCCCTGATTCTTCAATTGCTGCCAACACTGAAGCTCGAGATTCGGTGAGTGGGGTATAGGAATTGTATTTCAGTGCGTGAGCTTTCTCAAACTTTCTCGGTTGGCTTGAAGATGCTTCAGTGACCTCTCTTCCTCGTTTCCTTCCATCCTTAGTTTCTCCAATCGCCACCATTCTCATTACTTCCTCCTGGGTTACATACTTATGTGTGCGGGAAAGTAGGTCTGAGATGGTTGTTGGCTGATCTAGCGACAAGGATTCTTGCAATTTCTCAGACCTTGTCCCTTGTAACATGGCTGCCACGGCTATACCGACTTGCAGATCTCGCACCTCCAAAGTAGCATCTCTGAACCGATCCACATCACTTTTCAATGACTCCTTAGCTCCTTGCTTAATAGTGAGCAAATAGGTCGGTTCCTTCCTTCTCTGACTATTGACCGCAAACGCCTTAAGAAACTCACTTCGCAGTTGGTCGAAAGAGATAATGGACCCTTTGGGCAGGTTATTAAACCATTTCATCGCATGTCCGGACAGAGTTAAGGAAAAGGCCCTACACATTATCTCGTCTTCCCATCCATGTAACAACATTAGTGCCTCATAGTTTTGCATATGGTCGTAGGGGTCCATCTTTCCGGTGTAGGCGGTCATCTGTGGCATTTTGAACTTCGGGGGCAGGGTTTTTGCATAATGGTCGTGCAGAATGGTACTCTCCTCCTCTGGCTCTCTTCTGCAGACACCAACTTTTTCTCTTCCAGTACCTGTTCTATCATCTTCTTCATGTCCACGGGGGGAGCGAGCTGATTTCGGGTATGAGACAAATCAGGTAGGTCTCCGACTACTTCCTTGCCTTTAGCTTGAGGTGCGTTTGTTCGTACCATTTGCATGCACCAAGTGGGGTCAAACTCCGACCCGGTTCCCCAAGTGCTTTGATCTTCGACCCCGTTCTTTCCAGCACCTCCGACACCATGTTCCAAGTTAGCCAAATTTGACAAGTTATGGTGGTAGGCGGTAGACCCTGTCGCCTGGTCATCATCCTGTCGCCCAGCCATCTGCCGCCCTACATGTGGAACTTGTCGCCTGACCCCTGCCGCGGGTTCCAACCCTACTGCTTCTCCATCCTTTCGCTGGGTCACTGCGACAGGCCTCCCACTGCCCTGTCGCAGGTTTTAGGCCAAGTGCTTCCTCAGTCTCTCGCTGGGTGCATGCGACAGGCCTCCCACTCCCCTGTCCTGTCGCCCCCTGATGAATGTCGTGCTTTTCCATAGGAGGAACCTCTCGCTGATGAGAGGGGTCCGCCGTTGTCGTGTCCTCCTGTCGCCCAAACATCTGCGGCGGGATACCTCTATTTGTTCGTCTTACTAAGTTCTGCACGGCAGGCGGCAGATCCAATGTTGGGAGAACTCCTTGGAACAGATCCACCATGGCTCACAGCGCTTGGGTAGTTTTTTCGCTCTGTCGCCTTAGAGCTTCGAATTCTGCCGCCGACACGGTAATTCTTTCTTCCTCCCTGTTCACCTGGTTTGTCTGGCGATTCTGTTGTTCAGGGGAGCTCACAGAATTTTCCTCACTTCCAGTCCTTACTTTTGTAGATCTTGTTCTCACCATCTTAGAAAATCTTGGCTTTTTATACGTTTCCCACAGACGGCGCCAATTGTTGTTGCACAAAACAACAATAAAAGTATGCTTACGTAGATATTCGTACCTAGTCTCCACGTGTCTCCAAGAAGCTTATGTAAAACAAGAAAAGTCAGAGAGACGCAGGGGTGGTTCCCTGCGCAGACACTCCGATGCTTAAGTCAGCAAAAAAGTCTTTAATATTGGGAAGCGTAAAAGCCAGTAGTCAAAAATTAGAGAATAAAGTTGTACCTGGGGGCCTATTTATAGGCCAGCATCCTAGGTTAATTGTTTAAGAATAAGTCTATCATCTTGCTAAGAGTTTGTGTCTCAATATAACACAAATTCCTAGAAAATCGGAAGCACTCGGAGCCTGTCGCCGGTCGCCGGCGAGAGACTCACACTATGTGGTACGCTGTGGTGTCAGGGTTCTGTCGCTCGCGGGAGCCGAGGTCAGGCGCCCCGTGTCGCCATATGACTATAGGCGACGGGCTGTGGATCTGTCGCCAGGCGATAGGTATATGAGCTCCATGTGTCGTCTTATGATTGTAGGCGATAGACTGCGAGCCTGTCGCGGGGCGACATGTATGATCAAACACCTCTACCTCTTTCGCCGAATGCTACGTGGGACAAAGAGCCTGTCGCCCAGCGACAGGCGTGACGCGCTTTGCCTCTGTCGCCGATGGACATGTGGACCAGTGAGTCTTTGCCATGTGGTAATTTTTGACGCTATTGGGCCTGGCCTAACACTGGTAGACTTTGTCATATCATTCATATTTTTTATATCTTATTCTTGTGTTGTATCTAAGATTACCCTCAATTCTTTATCTGTTAGTATTCTTTCTTGCTGCAATTGTAAGTGTAGTTCAGGATGGAATAATGGCTTGGAAGTTGAATCAATTGATGGATTATCATGTCGTGAGAATTTTGTATATATGAAATTCTTTGTTAATAGACGAACGTAAAATCATACGAGATAATTTTTTCTAAAATTAAATAAGCTTCAAAAAATTTCAAGAGATAAACATTACAAATTTTTTATAATGTACTCCATTGGTTTCTTTACAACTAATTGTGCAATAGCACTTATACAAGCAATAGAAAAAAGAAAATGAAATTAAAACAAGAAGCCGCGCAAGCTTTATTTTTTTCCCCCGTCTACGCCTAGAGAATAATCTCAACGGCGAAACCAGAAATGGCAGAAAGGATTGCACTCTGCATGAACTCTATGCCGCTTATGCTTGATTAATAGCTACAAGCAAACTACACGTATGCTTGTTCGTGGCTAGCTTTAATTGATTGTTTAGAACTTAGGAGGAGGAAGCAACCATTTGGTGCCATTGATGTAGTCAAGAACTAGGAAAGGTTTGGCTTCCGCCTCAGTTAACTGCTTGGCGAAGGCCACACGCCCACTTGGATTTGCCCCTTCTCCCGTGCACTTGTATTCTGCAAAAAATATAGTTCTGAAAACCAAAAAAAAATATTAGTGTTGGAGTTTTTGGAGACTAAGAGGACTAAATTCATATTACACTTCAGCAGAGTTAGTATGACGATTTTGCTGGACGATCAATGAGCGAAGGTCAAGGGAGTAGAGCTTTTTAGCGGGGATTGTGGGTGGAGCCCCAGAAAAGTTTATGATGCAAAGGCCCAGCGAACTCTTTTTGCCTTTTCTTTTCCTTTTTGTTCTTGTTCATAGAAAGCTCTAAGGGGAGGTGGATGCAAATTTTGGACCTAATTTTTTTTAAAAAGGAGAATAATAATTAGGCGAGTCTTGGTTGTTAAACCTAATTTATTTGAGTTGCGCCAGCTTCATTAAGTAATCTTTCTTTTTGTAAAATGTTTCAAAAAATTAATTAAAAACCTAATGCTGTCATGAACATAAGTAAATCGCGAAATCACGTAAATCTTATATTATGTATGTGTAATTATTCTTTTTTTCTTGTTTATTTGTCATATATGTACTTAGCACTATTGCATGCACTACAGCAAAATTAACTTTTAGCGGCATATATTTAGCGGCGTTTTAAACAAAATCGCCACAAAATTCTGTTTTTAATTAAATAGCGGCGTTTTATCCAAAAAACGCCGTTTAATTAAAAAATTTTTGATCAATTACGGCGTTTCTCTGATAAAACACCACAAAATTTAATAAATAGCGGCGTTTATTTCCAAAAAACGCAGCTATATAATAAATATTTTAAATAATTCCTTTTTACAAAATATAAGTAAGTTAACGGCGTTTTTTACAACACGCCATTAAGTTTTACACTTAACGGCGTTTTTATCTGAAAAACGCCGCTATGTAAAAAAAATATATATCATCTATTTTAACATTTTCTCCTTCCCAGTCGTCAATCGCAAATTCCCTTTCTTCGATTCTCGGCTCGCGTCTCTCTCTCTCTTCAATTCTCAAGCTCACGTCTGTCTCTCTCCGATTCTCAAGCTCGCGTCTCTCCCTCTTCGATTCTCAAGCTCACGTCTGTCTCTCTCTCCAATTTCAAGCTCGCGTCTCTCTCTCTCTTCGATTCTTAAGCTCACGTCTCGCTTAGCTCGTCACGCCCACTCTTCCTATTAGCCAAAGCCAAAGAAGCAGTATCCATTCCAATTTGTTCAGGTTGTTCATCTTCTCTATTTTTGCTTTATAATTATTACTATTATTATTATTATCTTCGTTTTTTTGATTTTCTTGGTAAATTTCGATCTCATGGTCTCTTCTAAAATATCAAAATCTTTCATTAGATCGACCAAATATTACTAATTTGAGTCCCTAACTTCAATTAGGGGAAGAGTAGAGAGATTTGCAGTCAATTCTGCTTTGCTTCTTATTTTTTCCTTTGAGATTCTATTGGGAGTTTAATTGATCGTTAGGGTTTAGTTTTGGAGGCTTCGATGCGCTACTAAGTCTCGTAAGACAAGATCTACTGATGAAAAGGGGTTTTTCTTTTCTTTTTCCATTTTAGGAATTGAATTTTGTTAGTACAGTAATATATGCTTTGTTTCACTTATCATGTTTTGGCACGAATTGGTAGTATCGAAATCTAGCCAAAGTTGTCTTTTTTTCAGCCACGTATTTTTTTTATGGTAGATGGGAATTTCAGTGGATTCATTCGGCTTCAGTTGCATTTATCTTTTTTTTTTGGTTTGGCATTATTTTCTTCTTTTTAACGAAAGAATCAAAATTTTGTGGTAATGTTTATAAATGCTTTGCTAAGTTAATGTGGCTCTGCAGATCTTGTCAACTTTTTCTGTGGATTTTGAATGTAGAGATTAAGAATTTTGATCCCTAAGGTTTGTGAGCCGTGACAATGCCTTGATTATAGGGATAAAGGAGGCTGTGGCTACTGACAAAGCTCCAGCTGCATTGGGACCATATTCTCAGGCCATCAAGGTGAATAATCTTCTCTTTGTCTCTGGTGTTCTGGGTCTTATTCCAGAGGTTTGTGACATGTTCATTGAAGATGTTTGACATGTTAAGGTTGTAGTCCTAGATTTTCGTTACATAGACAAGGTGCTGATCATGTCTATTGGTTTTCTATTCCAGACTGGAAAGTTTGTCTCAGACAGTGTAGAGGATCAGACAGAGCAAGTAAACTACTAATATATGAACTAATGGTTCTGCTATCATACTATTTTAGTTTTCCAATTTTGGAGCTGAACGTGTGTTTGGTAATAGACACTTCTATGCCAATCTACAGGTACTCAAAAATATGGGAGAAATACTGAAAGCTAGTGGTGCTGATTATTCCTCTGTGGTTAAGACGACAATTATGTACGATTCTTTTTCGCATTTCTCTGCCATTTTGCTCAATACTTTGGTAAGGGTTGATAATCTGAATTGGATAAGATCTTATTGCTTCTCTGGTTTCCGTCAAGCAGGTTGGCTGACTTGAAAGACTTAAAGAAAATGAGGGTTGATATTTGGAGCTTTCCCATATGCTGCCTGAGCTTTTGCTTGTGATCACAAAATTCCCTGTATCAAGCACGTCTGCATGCGACACTTGAGAATCATTAGTAAGGCTTTCGGACCTTCATAACTCTGTCTTCAGCGTCTTTAAGCACAAGATATCTGGTCCCTGTGAGCTCTACCTTTGATTCTCAATTAGTTGCTGGATTCTCTCTATTACCGTACCAGACTATAGTTCTTTCTGGTATCTTAGCATACCAGATTGCAAGAATGAATCGATCTTATTCACCCAGAATGCGATGAGAACCAAAGGCAAAATCTCCTGACGGTGACGGAGATTGCCAAGTCATGTTTTTATCATTTGCAGATAGAAAACCACCTACATTTATGTTACCTCGAACCTGAACTGTTGCAAGAATCCCAAGGATGCTTATAAGGAAAAGATGACTGTGAAAAAGTGCTAAGATCATTGAATCTCTCCGACAAGGAGTTCAAGTATTTTGTAACCTTAATATTTGTTTTTTCTTTCTTTTTCCTTATATATGATTTCCTTAATTAGATGTTGAGAGATTCAAATGTTTAGGACAGATTTATTTTATATATGAACAAGCTGACAAACGGTTGACAACTCTTAATATTGTTCATAGTTTCATCATTCCCTTCTGTTCTTTTCCATATAATATTGTTTGTATAGCAAGTAGTTTCATTTACAATTTGCCAAATGAAGTCGTGTACAATTTTTTCTACCAATGTGTATTGTGCTGGTGAGGTCGACTAAGCAGAGACGACTAATGGGAGTGAAAGGAGAGGATTGAGGAGGGTTTAGTAAAGGCATGCCTAATGCAATGAGTGAGATACGGGTTGTTCTTGTGGTTGGAAGGATGAAGCAAATTTTAAAGTTATATAATTAAAATTAAAAAAAAAGTAAAGCTTAACTTAGAGGCGTTTTCTAAAAAAACGCCGCTAAGTTCAAATTTAGCGGCATTTTAGCAGAAAAACGCCGCTAATTTGGCGTTTCAACGAAAAACGCCGCTATTTTTCCCGACATTGACAAAGCCGGCGTTTTTTGCAGCGTTTTTTGTTAATGCCGCAATCGTTTAGCGGCATTTATAAACGCCGCTAAATAACAAAAAAAATGCCGCTAAAAGTACATTTTGCTGTGGTGATGAAAAAAGAAGCAATATGATATACAGATATAGCTTACTTGGCACGCTCAGACTGGAAATTATCAGACCATCCAGCAGGATTTACGACTTTGGTCATCTCAGTATAGGCAAACACAACTTTAGGACTAGTCTTCCAGGCTCTGCCCAGATATGTGCCGTTCGCTGGTCCTGTAACGCTGCAATGCACGAAGGAATAGCCAGTGTCCTCCGATTCACTTGCCCTCGCTTGTGCCGTAATTACTGTAAGTCCCGTATCCCCATCCACGTATAACTCCGTTCCCTGCATGAAGATTTCCAATCAAAATAGGGTAGATTTGATAATTCGTGTTTGTGTTGCGTAAAACATAAAAATTGTGTCAAAGATTCATATCGTGTTTAGGAGTGATACAACGAAAGATCATACTAGATACAAAGATTTTCCGCTTCCAAAAATGAAATCAACGGTGCCTGTAATGTAGCAATCCTTGAAGAAATGGTTGCCCCTTTCATCACAAACGGTATCCTGGAAACCAATAACTTTGCAGTTATAGATAGTCGCCTTATCGCCGAATATTCTCAGGGAAACTACCTGCGCTCCTACCATTTTTCCGTCTGGCCTTGGAGCAGTGTTCTATGCCAAGAAAGAAAAATCAACAAAAGAAAAGTTCATGACAAGATTGAAATTTGACGTCTAAAGCTTGCCACTATATTGAGGTTACCAGCCACAAAGTAATCAGACATGACAATGAGGGTGGCACTGTCTACGGTTCCATACTGCTTTGTCGTACCGTCAAATGTCAAATTTGGCATGTTCTTCGGATCCCTATATAATGTAATGAATGGCTTATTTTTTTCTATTGTGATTTTCTCGCGATAAGATCCTGGTCCAATCGAAATTATTACACGCTTCGTGTTATTTGCTGGAACGCTTTCAATAGCTTTGGTTATGGTGTCGAAATCTCCACTGCCACTTTTGTCCACCTTTATGACTTTAGGTTCAGACTAACCAACCATGTATAGGATCATGATCGGATAAGATGTCATGAGCCAACTTTGTATAGGGCTATGACCGGATAGAGAGACATCGGGAAAAACAGAATCCATGGACTTAGAAAAATAGAATCCATGGAATTAGGAAAAGTGTTCCCTTTTCAAACATTTTTATGGTTACTGGTAGCATAGCTATAAAAGCTCTTTAGCTCTTTAGGAGGGGTGAGCAGTCGGCGGAATGTTGGGCTGCCTCACTGTCTAAGGTATGTGCAAGCACACCCATCTAGGGCTGCCCTCCTTGGCCCCGACGATGATGTGGAAGAGCTAACTCATTTTGTAATCTTTTGTAAACTCTCTACTATTAATAAAACCATTTTTTTTCTACGGGATCATTGGTGGTTATGATGTGTGAATTCTTTAGGTTCTGCTATATCGTGGCGTGCCCCATATCTAACTTGTTGCTCGATTGTTGCTTGTTCAGATAATTGTGATATCTTGGCTGACTTGTGTGGATGAGACCATTCAAATGCCGCGCGGCCAATCACTTTAGTTGAGAAAAAGCCTTGTCCGTGACACGTGGTATCATAGCTTGGTTAATTGCACTAGCAAACGAAAAGAAAATGGTGTCGACTCGAGGAGGGTCAGACTAGAGAATGAGAATTGAGGAGCTCGAGGCCGCAGTGGCCGCCTTGAAAGCTCACATGGTCACCAACGACCGATTGGGGGAAAATGGAAGCAGCCCAACGAGAGCTGTCCGAGTCATTAGCTAACTTGGGCGAAGAGACCAGAGATGCATTGAGAGTTATTTAGAAAGAGTTCGAGGAACTCAAGGCTCAAATTAGTGTGCTTCAACTAGCTGTGGGCAGGGCTGGTGCTAGCACGATAGATAGGGGAAAAGAGCTAAGGTGCCGGAACTGAACCGGTATGAGGGAGCAAAGGACGCAAAGAACTTGAAAATTTCTTGTTTAACATCGAGCAATATTTTCGAGCTGTGCGCACAGAGTTGGAGGCAGAAAAGGTCGCAATGGCCTTGATGTATCTTGCTGGAGATGCCAAGTTATGGTGGCGTTCAAAATTTGCAGGTGAGGAGTGCCCCATCAAAACATGGAGCGATCTAAAGCAAGAACTGAAGAACCAATTCTTCCCCAAAAATGTTGAATACTTGGCTCGGAGAAAACTACGAAAATTGGTGCAAATAAGAACAGTGCGAGAGTTTGTGAGGACCCTGATGTTGGATATTAGGGACATGTCTGAAAAGGACAAGATGTTCTATTTCCTTGAGGGACTTAAGCCTTGGGCTAGAACAGAAATCCAAAGGCAGAAGGTACAAGACATAGCCATAGCAATGGCTGCCGCCGAACGCCTCAACGATTACAATGATAGCTCAAGCAAGCGCAAGAACCCTCCATCAGTAGGCAGTAACTCCAACTATGGAAACGGAGGAAAGGCGGCCAAGGTGGATAGACCCTCAAGTGGGGGAGTGGACAGGAGACCACTAGGTAGAGACGCCCCTCCATCTAAGACAAACAATGCTCCGATGTTCAAGCCCAGACAACCATTAGCTTGCTTCCTATGCTAGGGATCGCATCGAGTGGTTGAGTGTCCCCATAGAGGTGCCCTCAATGCACTAAGGACTTCCACCCAAGAAGCTCCCCAATTGCCGCCAGTGGCCGAAGAGACTGTGGAAGAACCCGCGAGAATGGGTTCTATCCGATTCTTAAACGCACTTCATTCGTATCTAAGTCAAATAAAGAAAGAACCTGAGAGGGGCTTGATGTACGTGGAGATAATGCTTAATGGGAAATCTACAAGGGCAATGGTCGACACAGGGGCAACCGATACCTTTATCACACCCGAGGAGGCCAAAAGGTGTGGCCTAAAGGTTAGTAAGGATTGCAGGTAGATGAAAGCGGTCAACTCACCAGCCTTTGCCATTTGTGGAAGTTCTAAGAACGTGATGACCAAACTTGGACCATGGGAAGGAGGCATCAACTTCACCGTTTCCCCCCATGGATGATTTTGATGTTGTCTTGGGATTGGACTTTATGATGCTGGCTCAGGCGATCCCAATTCCAGCTGCCAGTTGCCTATTGTTCTTGGGGGAATGCCTATGTGTAGTGCCGGCCACGATCCTCCCTAGTAGCGGAAAGATAATTTCAGCCTTACAGTTCAAGAAAGGAGTAAAAAGAGGGGAGCCCTCATATGTCGCCATGCCAATTTGCAAAGAGGGTGCCGAGTCAGAGTTTGTGCCTGAGGGAATAAGACAGGTGCTAGAAGAGTTCAAGGATGTAATACCAGACCAACTACCCAAGGTCCTACCACCACGAAGATCTGTAGATCATGAAATTGAACTCTTCCCCGGGGTAAAACCTCCTGCAAAAGGACCTTATTGCATGGCTCCTCCAGAGTTGGTTGAGTTGAGGAAACAGTTGGATGAACTCTTACAAGCTGGCTTTATCAGACCATCCAAAGCACCATTCGGGGCACCAGTGTTGTTTCAAAAGAAACATGATGGGAGCTTACGATTGTGTGTAGATTACAGAGCCCTAAACAAGCTGGCAGTGAGGAACAAGTATCCAATCCCCCTTATAGCAGACCTTTTTGATCAGTTAAGTCAGGCCAAGTATTTCTCTAAACTTGACCTAAGGTTCGGGTATCATCAAGTCAGAATTGCCGAAGGAGACGAGCCAAAGACTACTTATGTAACTCGGTATGGTGCATTTGAATTTTTAGTCATACCTTTTGGACTAACCAATGCTCCTGCCACTTTTTCTACTCTGATGAATCAGGTTTTTCATGAGTATCTTGATAAATTTGTTGTCATCTACTTGGATGACATCTAGTCTTTAGCTCTACCTTGGAGGAGCATCAAGATCATCTCAGACTGGTCTTCGAAAGGCTTCAAGAGCACCAGTTGTTTGTAAAAAGGGGAAGTGTTGTTTTGCTCAAACCCGAGTCCACTTTCTAGGCCATGTTGTGGAACAAGGGCAGATTCGGATGGATATGGAGAAAGTCAAGGCTATTAAGGAGTGGCATGCCTCGAAAAATGTTAAAGAACTGCGCTCATTTCTGGGACTGGCCAACTATTATCGGAGATTTGTGGAAGGATACTCCTGTAGAATAACGGCCCTTACGGAGTTGTTGAAGAAAGATAAGAAGTGGGAATGGTCGGGTGAATGCAACAAGGCATTTGAAGAATTGAAGCAAACCCTAATTGAAGACCTTGTGTTAGTCCTCCTAGACCTTGGAAAGCCCTTTGAGGTACAAACAGATGCTTCAGATTTTGCCATTGGAGGAGTGCTCTTACAGGAAAGACACCCGGTTGCTTTCGAAGGCCGCAAGTTGAATGAAGCGGAAAGGAGATACACGACCCAAGAGAAGGAACTATTAGCAGTGATCCATTGTTTAAGGGCTTGGCGGCATTATCTACTGGGATCAAAATTTGTCATCAAGACTGATAATAAAGCAGTTAGCCATTTTCTCACCCAACCAAAAACTCACGGCAAAGCAGGCCAGGTGGCAAGAGTTTCTCGCGGAGTTTGATTTTCATTTTGAATACAAAGCGGGGAGTGCCAATCAAGTGGCCGATGCATTGAGTCGACGGGCGGAATTAGCAGCACTTAGGAGAATCGCCCCAATGTCAGCTACCAAAGTAACCTCAAATATCCGGAAACTGATTGAAGAAAATCTTGATAAAGACCCCCAAGCCAAGTCCTTGATGAAGCTAGTACAAGAAGGGAAGTCAAAGTATATTTGGTTAGAGAATGGGGCTCTATTGACAAAGGGCCCAAGATTGTTTATCCTGAGAGCAGGAAATTTGAGATAGAAGCTGATGCGGGAATGTCATGACACACCTTGGACAGGTCATCCAGGTTGGCAACGTACTCGTGCTCTACTGAAACAGGGCTATTATTGGCCGTATATGAGACAAGACGTGATGGACTACACCAAGACATGCCTCATCTGCCAGCAAGACAAAGTCAAAAGAAATAAGCAAGCAGGCTTGCTTGAACCATTGCCAGTGCCAACAAGACCTTGGGAAAGTATTTCTCTAGACTTCATAAGCGGGCTCCCTAGAGTTGGTGATCTGGGCTCAATCCTGGTAGTTGTTGATCGGTTTTCAAAGTATGCCACTTTCATCCCCGCTCAAAAGTACTGCACAGCAGAAGACACGGCTCGTCTAATCTTCAAACATGTAGTCAAATATTGGGGTATTTCGGAGAACATTGTTAGCAATAGAGATCCAAGATTCACTGGGTCATTTTGGTGGGAACTCTTCAACATATTGGGATCACAACTTAACATCTCTTCAAGTTACCACCCGCAAACAGATAGGCAAACAGAACATTTTAACGGATTGTTAGAGGAATACTTGAGGCATTTCGTACAAGCCAACCAAAAAAATTGGCCTCTGTTACTAGATGTGGCACAACTATGTTTCAATTCTAGAAAGAGCTCCGCCACGAACAAGAGCCCTTTTGAAATAGTCACAGGACAGCAACCAAGATTGCCCCACACCTCCCTTGAGCCATATGAAGGGAAGAGTCCTCGAGCCTTCAACTTCACCAAAGAGTGGAGGCAAAACACAGAGATTGCACGAGCTTACTTAGAAAAAGCATCAAAGCGCATGAAGTAGTGGGCAGACAAGGGTCGAATAGCTCGACAGTTTGAAGTAGATGACTTGGTCTTAGTCAGAGTAGTGCCTGAACAGCTTAGATTCCTACGGAAGCAGGACCGCAGATTAGTACGCAAGTATGAGGGCTCAGTGAAGATTCTTAGCAAGGTGGGACAGACCTCCTATAAAATTGATCCCCCAAAGTGGATGAAAGTGCACCCAGTTTTCCATGTAAGCAACCTAAAGCCATATCACGCTGACCCAACAGATGCAAGCCGAAGTAAGGCAACTAGGACTGCTATTACCATGAAGCCACCTTCAGAGCGTCGAGTAGAAGAAATCTTGGCGAATAGACAAACAGTAGTGTCAAGAAGACTGATCCAAGAGTACATAGTAAAGTGGGAAGGATTAGGGCCAGAAGAAGTTAGTTGGGAGAGAGAGCACGACCTCAAAGCTTTCAAACAGAAGATCGAAGAGTTCCAAGCAGCTAAGTCAACGATGACATCGACAGATTAAGTGGGGAAGGATGTCATGAGCCAACCATGTATAGGGCCATGACCGGGTAGGATGTCATGAGCCAACCTTGTATAGGGCCATGACCGGGTAGAGAGACATCGGGGAAAACAGAATCCATGGACTTAGGAAAATAGAATCCATGGAATTAGAAAAAGTGTCCCCGTTTTAAACATTTTTATGGTTACTGGTAGCATAGCTATAAAAGCTCTTTAGGAGGGGTGAGCAGTCGGTGGAATGTTGGGCTGCCTCACTGTCTAAGGTATGTGCAAGCACATCCATCTAGGGCTGCCCTCCTTGGCCCCTGACGATGGTGTGGAAGAGCTAACTCATTTTGTAATTTTTTGTAAACTCTCTACTATTAATAAAACCATTTTCTTTTCTACGGGATCATCGGTGGTTATGATGTGTGAATTCTTTAGGCCCCGCTATATCGTGGCGTGACCCATATCTAACTTGTTGCTCGATTGTTGCTTGTTCAGATAATTATGATATCTTGGCTGACTTGTGTGGACGAGACTATTCAAGTGTCGTGCGGCCAATCACTTTAGTTGAGAAAAAGCCTTGTCCGTGACACTCAGCCTGAGCAAGGGCAGGGTCTAGAGTGTCGGCTCTCGCCGAGGTAGGCTTGACATTGGCGTCAAACCAAGCATTAAGTTGGGATTTGTCTGCTGGTATCGGAGGTGAATCCTGTGAGAAAACAACTGGAGCTAGGAGGAGAATTGTGCAGATTGCTGCATGAACTTTAGTGTTTGGGATTCTTTTTCCTGTCATCTTTGAATGTGATTGGCTCAATCTTGATTGATTTGGGGAACTAAAGGGGATTCATTTTATAAGAGAGTTGGTCACGCGATAGTCGAAGAACATGAGATTTAGAGGTTTCGTCGCTTTGCCATATTTGTTTGTGGTTTCTACTTGATACAAATGAAATTGACCAAGCATTAATGAGTTATGGTGAATGTAATAATTTGTAACTTAATTAACAGAAGCAATATGTTGGCTTTTAATAGCATTATTCTAATTTGGGATAGATATAAAAAACTTCATAGGCTACTGATGATTAATTGAGGATTAATTCTTTCACAATAATCTTGAAAGCTATGTCTAGATAGAAGTGAAAAGATAGATTTTTTTATCCGGCGGATAAAAAAATTATGATATATTATAAAATTTTGTTCGAATTAAGGTGATTTGAAAGTTTCTTTGATTATGTTTTTGAAGTCAGACAAATTCAAAAAAGTGAAAGTCATTGTCATTCTTAAGTAATTGTTATTATAGATAAGATAATTTGTATTTGTGTTATGTAAAATATGAAAATTTTATTTTAACACATCAAACATAATATTTCTCTTTTAGTTTTGCCGTACTCATTCATTTTGTTTTTATATTTTATCATTGTGTCATACTTAATTTTCGTATAATATTATTTTGTTGTATCTAAAATTATATGCCGACTTCAAAATAAAGAAGTGGGTCCCTAAGCCACAATGGTCCTAACCAATAGGGATGTAAATGAACAAAGTGTTCGATAAACTATTAGTAAATATATTCGGTTTTTGTTCGTTTATTATTCCTAACGAACGATCACGAACAAAGATATGATTCGTTTGCTTATGTTCACGAACAAGTTTATTTGATGTTCGTTTTAAACTTGTTTGTTTAATGAATCATTTATTATTCGTTTACTGTTCGATAATACTAAATTTTTAAATTACATATTTACTTATAGATTATTTTAATATGTAATTATTAAAATTACATATTTATGTAGGATTTTTTAGTTTGACATCATATATATTAGGGTGAATACATTTTGTTTGTGTAAATATTTTTGTTTAGTGCTCATGAACACGTTCGTTTAATGTTCACGAACACTTATTAGTGAACTAGTTCGTTTAATATTCACAAACACGTGTTTATCAATATGTTCGTTAACGTTCATGAACAAAGTTAACAAACATGAACACAAATATGAATAGTATTAAAAAATAAATGAACAAACACAAACATATCAAACATAATATTTCTCTTTTAGTTTTCCCGTATTCATTCGTTTTGTTTTTATATTTTATCACTGTGTTATACTCAACTTTGGTATAACATTATCTTGTTGTATCTAAAATTATATGCCGACTTCAAAATGCAGAAGTGGGTCCCTAAGCCACAATGACCCTAGCCGGTGGCGTATTGAATGGTTCCCAACCAGATACTCAACTTTCAACAACCAGGTAAGCCTGCAAAGACAAGCTCCTTGTTCTTATCTTAGCTCTTACAGGCAAAATTAACACAAAACAACCATACAGGCTAAAGCCAGCTGCCCATAGCCTTCACCGCACGACACTTTTCCCTCAGTCTTCTCCTTCCCTTCTACATGTCAGCACCACGACAGCCATCTGGTCATCGGGTTTTCCTCTTCGATTCGGAGTTGACTCTCCCTCAGAACTCGAGCTATGGGCCTCGACTTGTTGGGTGATTTTGGGGCCAAAGACCTTTTCCCGGAAGAATTAGAGAGTGTGTTTGCGGAGAAAGTGTTGGGAAATGTTGACACAGAGTTCAAGATTCTCATTCCTAAAGCCTCAACTCTCTCTTGCTCAGCAAGTGTTTCTTCTTTGCAGGCTCCCATGTCTCTGGATGATGCTAAGGCTCTATTGGAGAAGGTGATTTTGCAGATACCCATTTTTTCACTTTGTTTTAAAAGATTTGACACAAAAGCTGATCATGATTATCTGTTTGAATTGTGGTTAATGGGATTGAACTATTCTTTTTAGTTTCTAGTAGACCTGTCCATTTGTGTTCTTATTGTATAAAACACGAAAACTTCATATCTGTGCACCAAATACAAAATCTTCTTTTCAGCTTTTGTCATATTCATCTACAATTTGTACCAAATTTTAATCCATGTCATTTTTATGTTATATCGATGTATTGCGTCTAGAATTGCCAAGTCTAGTGAAGTTTACTGCATATTATGGTGTATTTTTGTCTTTGGCAATTGGTTGTAATAGCATAGCACTGTCAAAATTTCCACTGTGGAAAGAGGGAATTTGGGGTTGTTAGTCTGTTTCTATTTTGATGATGTTTTAGCTCGTTCTTGTTCTCTTCATTTTTGAGCAAAGTAAGAAATTTCAAGCAACCTATTTCAGAAATATTTGAAATTTAAGCAGTGGGAAATATCATAATTGATTGGCCATTGTTTTCGCAAGATTGTTGTTGGTTGTATGTTTTACATGGTTATTACTGACATGACGTGATGTCTTCCAGTTTTATCAAGTTTTTTGTATCCATGCTAACTGTTGGTGTTTCTTTTTCTCCATGTTTCATGATTCAAAAGGTTCTGCTAATGCATTTTTATGATCTCGAACTTTAAGAAAAAGCTAATTCATGACTTATATTAGCAGCTTGAAGGCTACGATTTAGTGAAGAAAAATTCATGGCTTATAACTAGTTTTTCGAGCTACAAATCTCCTACCAGTGTCTATGAATTTGATCAAACGAATTTTCTCACCTGGGTGGATCATGCATCGTTTCAAAGCAAGTTTAAGCCGGTTACAAGGAAAAGATGTTACTGATTATTCTTAGATAGCTATATGCAAATCTGCATTGGAAAACCATTACATGATAAACTCATATATTTCTAAGTATTCTTGTTGAAAGTAAGAGTTTTCACTTGTAGGTTGTTGGCTGGAGGCTGTTGGATGCAGAAGGGGGACTTAAGCTGCAGTGTTTGTGGAAATTGAGAGATTTCAAATGTGGAATTGAGCTGATCAACAGGATTTATAAGGTTGCGGTGGCCATCGGATATTTTCTTTGGTAAACTTTCCATCTTAACTCCCCTTCTAGCAATTGCAATATGCACTTTATCTTGCTAGACTTGACCATTTGTGTATATAATTCATGTTAAAATTGTGTTCGTGTCATGTATTTGTCATTGCAAGCACACAATTTTTTTTTTAGCTTTTGTTATATTCATATACAATTTTCACCAAATTTTAGCAAATGACACCTTCATTTTTTTTTATGTCATGTCATTGTATCGTGTTCTCTGTTATTAAATGGCAGAGTGCTCCATGCCATGAGCTTTTACCGGGCTTGGTCCAACAATGCCCTGACAGAAGTGTTTGTTTCAATTGCAGGAGGCTTGAGCTTGAATGGTTTCACTGTGGCTGGTTGCCCAGGTAGATGAAATAAAAACATCAGATCTTGCTCCCTGCAAAAGAGTTTGGGCATAATTGAAGCACTGTTTTCCTTTTGGAACTTGGACTCTGTCTGATCATTGCAACTTAATTAGCAGAAAGACTCATGATACTGCAATACAATTGATTAGAGATTTAGCACTTTGTGCCATGACACCCATTTTATTTGTTTATTAATTTTTTTTATAGAAGTAAAACTTCAGGATTTCAATCATACTTCCCTAACAAAGTTTATCCTAAGGTTATTTCACATTTCACATCAATATATATATATATATATATATATATATATTTCAAATCAAATCACATAATTATATTATTAAAAAAAATCATTAGCAACATATATATTAATTAAAATTACGATTACTTATTTTAATAGATTTATTATTTATTTTGATAATAAATAAATAATTTTTAATAATATGATTGTGTGACATAATTTGAATAAAAAATTATCATAAACTAGATATGATAATTTTAGATACAATATGAAAACAATAAAAAAAAACCACGAATTAAGGTGTTGGTAAAAATTATATATAGATTTAACGATCGAAGCTTGCCAAACAGTTGATACATCCAGTTGGGAGGATTAAGATCTAATGTTCGAATTTTTCTTTTCTTTATACCTTTTTATGAATCCAAAAAATGTGTGTGTGTATATGTTATATATATATATATATATATATATATATATAAAACAAAAAATTTTAAAATTACTTAGCGTTTGTAAAATAACAAGAATTATAATATAATTGTTAGTATATCTTAAATTCTTAATCAGTCAACATGTAAATGTATTATTTAAACATAATCACTAGTACC
Source organism: Heritiera littoralis (assembly GCA_031772115.1). Lineage (NCBI taxonomy): Eukaryota > Viridiplantae > Streptophyta > Magnoliopsida > Malvales > Malvaceae > Heritiera > Heritiera littoralis. The sequence goes on along the minus strand of JAPDPK010000010.1, from coordinate 9,767,529 downwards.
AAAATTAGTTGAGATGTTGTAACCAAAAAAAAAAAAAATTAGTTGAGATGTTTGGGAAGTACGATACTTCACTAGTACACAATGTACTACTGCTCCTCAAACTAGGGAAAGTACAAGCATGTCCGAGCCGAGACACCATGAAAATGTACTACTACTAATAGCAGCAGCTGCTTCCAAGGCGACTTCATTATTGTTTGCCGTTCCTTCTCTGTTAATCTTTCTCTCTTTCTGTTAACTTTAGTATTAGATTTTGGTGCTTGCAAAAGCAGAGCTTCATGGAACCCGTCGCAGCTTCTTCAAAACCCCAGGTTTTTCTTTTTTTACTGTGCATATGCTGTTTGTTCGAAAAAATTTGAGTTATGTATTTGGGACGTGGAGAGTGGAGTATATTAATGATGGTAGACAAAATTATCATGTTCGAATGATACTCGATTTGTATAGATTTATTACAAAATTGATATGTATCATTTAGAAATACATAAAGAAAAGGTTTAATCATAAATTTGCAACTATCATACGTGAACGAATTTATGCATGTACTATATATATATATATATATATATATATAGTGAATTTGTATCAAGATAAATCAAAATCTGACGGTGTATTAAATAATTATTTATATTAAATATTCATTTAATACAATTATTATTTACAATATTTTTACTTTAGTTTATTTTACATATACATGCGTTATTTATAATTAAATTTAAATTATGTACTCATCTTATTGTATTAAGATTTCTAGCTTTTCAACCAGATTCATTACGCTAGAAGTCATTTGTTTTCATCCCTTTGACACAATCTTTCTGTTACAGGGACACTTTCCGAGTAAGGATGCTTCAAATTTGGTAACGGCAAAATATGAGCTGAAGCTGCCTCCATATCCGATGGTAAAACTCAAAGTTTTCATTTTTATATCTTTTTTATTGAAACATTTCTTTTTCTTGTTGCAAACTCGAAATTCAATCTTTTAGATTAGCTTGCTATTGTTAAGCTTGTTGCTAGCACTACTAGAAAATTGGTTTCTAGCAATCCCATGTGAATTCTTTTTATAATGAAAAGGTTTTTGCAAAGATAAATTAACATTCTGCAATGATTTTAAGCAATGGCAGAGCTAAAAATTTTAACTAGTATGGAAACTTAATTTAAATATAATAATAATAGGATTTGTATATGATGTACGGTCAGTATATAATTTTTATACACTATCAATACACTAGAAGTTGACATCTCATCGATAAGTAAACTAAAACAAATATGAAGCCCTTAAATACAAATAAATATTTTGCAATTTGCTCATAATGATTTATTGATAAGGTGTCAACTTCTAGTGCATTGACAATGTATAGAGATAATACACTGTCAGTGCATCATATAATAATAATAATAATAATAATAACAATAATAATAATAATAATAATAATAATAATAATAATAAAACTTACATATTCAATCATAATTGTTAAAAAATTTTACAGTTACCTTTGATATTGTTTTAAAAACAGTGCACAATAGTTTGGTTGTATTACTTTCAACACAACGTTTTCAATATACACAACTAACTTATCACCTTTTATCTTTCATTTGATTATGCAAATAATTTTCAAGATATATATTATTGAAAATATACTCCCTATTTTAGTATTGACAACCAGTAAAATCATCTTAACAACAAATAAATTAATTGCTAATTCCTTTTAATCTTAAAAACTCAATGTTTGATAATATAATTTTAAACAAGCATCAAAACTTTCACCAAAAAAAAATAGTAAAATATAAAAAATTTTTTTATGTTAAATATAATTTTATTTATGTAAAGGCCAGCGGATGCTTGAGCTCCCACTGCCCTCATGAGGCTCCGCCCTTGGTTTTAAGTGTTGTGAAAAGCTCATTTTTTCCGTGGTACAGAGACATAATCTGTTATTTGTTTACACAAATCTACATCATTTGTTAATGTTCATGTGCCACGTCCAGGGTAAACTGGAAATGATGAAAAGAAATAGAAAAAATGCAAACTGTGTTGAAATTTTGTTATTTCTTCTTCTGCCCAGGATGCATTGGAACCCCATATGAGCCGTGAAACCCTGGAGTATCACTGGGGAAAGCACCATAGAACCTATGTGGAGAATCTAAAGAAGCAAGTTGTTGGAACAGAGCTAGAAGGTGTGTCCCTGGAAGACATAATCATTGCTTCATACAACAATGGTGATTTACTCCCTGCCTTTAACAATGCTGCGCAGGTCTGTGATGGACATTGGTGAATCTAAACTTGCATAGATGCATATCATATCCCCCTTTTAAGTTTTATGACTTGTTTGCAGACCTGGAACCATGATTTCTTCTGGGCGTCAATGAAACCAGGTGGTGGAGGAAAACCATCTGGAGAGCTTCTAGATCTGATTGAAAGAGATTTTGGTTCTTTCGAGCAATTTGCTGCAGAGTTTAAGTCAGCTGCAGCTACTCAGTTTGGTTCTGGCTGGGCATGGCTTGCTTGTGGGTGACCACTTAGCTCTTAGCATGGCATCTTTACTTTTTTAATTTCCCATTAAGATTTTCAAGTTCTTAGTGTTGGGCCTCAAACGACAAATACGCGGAAGCAATGTCAGAATAACAATACCCACAACAATCAACAGCAATATCTCAAGCCAATAACAATAATAAATCAAGCTACCAAGCCACAAATAATACGCAGGCAATAAAACGTAAATAAAACGACACCAAAGTTTAACGTGGAAAACTCTCCAGTGTAGAGAGAAAAACCACGGGGCAAACCGAATAAAAATCCACTATAAGAAATAAGCAAATTACAAAGTTTCAATACCCTAGGCTTTTTGCCCAAAGCTCAGGGTTCCAACAATTGGCCTAAAAACAATAAAGTTTACCTCTTTGGATTCACCAAGATAATCTACCCAAAGAATACCCAATTGTTGTACAAGCTTATCTCTCCCCTTGCTCTCTCTATGGAACAAGAAAAATATCACAAAGCCTAAAGCTTACTTTTTCTCCTTTGTGTCGCCTCTCACCAAAATAGACTTCTCACTCTGTCTTCTTTTTACAAATTGTTTATGCCACACTTTATATAGAGAAAAAACAAATCCCTAACTGACTCCATGTAGGACTCTAATAATTAATGTGGGCTGGACCCCACACATCTAACAATCTGGTTCTTAGCACAATCTGGAGATTAATGTGTCTATTTGTTTTATCCAGACAAAGCAAATAAGCTTGAAGTTGTGAAAAGTCCAAATGCTGTGAATCCGCTTGTTTGGGACTACTTTGTGAGTATATTCCTTGATACAAACTCATAATTCATGTCACTAGTGTAGATGAACAATGTGACCTTGAGCATTTGCTCAAATGGTCATGTTACCTTTAAAGTGTGAGATCTCTGCAAGTTTGAGATTTGAAACTCTACACTTGCATTTCTCTCTTCCCCAAGGCCAGAGCCTCCATTGTACAAAAAAACGTAGAAAACTATCTGCACAGACTATAATATATGTTAAGTCTATGCATCTGATATTTTATATTCTGTTGATTTTCTGCAGCCACTTCTCACTATTGATGTCTGGGAGGTAATCCATATTTTAACAGTTTTTCCACTGATTTGATATTTGAATTATTCCCAAATTCTTCGTTTTGAGAATTGTTCTTGTTAACCAATACTAATTCCACTGGTGGGATATGCTTTTTGTCTACAGCATGCTTATTACCTTGATTTTCAGGTAAAGGTTCATGACTTATAAATTGCTTCGGATTGTGTTGGAATGTTGTCAAGTGAGTCTAAAAATTATGTAAATTTGTTCTTCTGGCAGAACCGGCGACCGGATTACATATCAATTTTCATGGAGAAACTTGTATCTTGGGAAGCAGTTAGTGCTAGACTGGCAGAAGCTCAAGCTGCGGAGGCTGAATATATTAAAATGATAGTACAACACCATGAAATAAAGCTCTAGTTGGTTGAGAAAAGTTCAGTTTGAATAAAATGCATTTGAAAAGTACTGTGAACAACTGTGATGAAAAATAGACAAATTGTGTGTTCTTTTCATCATTTTTAACCTGTGCAATGCATGCTTGCACCAGCCAATTTCCTTCACTGCAGTAGCAGTTACAGCTCAATATTCAAGTGACTTTGAGAGGAAAATAGAATGGTAACAATGGAATAAGTTACAAAAAAGGATTGTAGGCTGTTGCAATCATCTTGTTGAAGTTGTCCTCAAAGACGAAAGACCTTGAAGATCTGAAACAGTTGAATTTGCAGCAGCAGGCAGTCGGAAAACGTCCCAAAAGCCAAGAGTCTCATCTGCCTCAGCAGATGCCACAGTTACTCCATCAGGGCTCCACAGCATACAAATACAGGAACCTTCAGATATTCATGTGTTCTGCAAATATTCTACTTGGTTCTAGAAGTTTGAATAGTTAAACCTGGCATAGATTGATGATTCTGGATCTGTGTTTCCCCAACTCCCCCACAGCTTGTTTTGATTCTCACTTGTGCTGTAACCATGGCCGCTCAATATCTCCTTGTGATGACTGTTCCACTCCGGCCCATCATCTGTTCATTGACATCAAAATACTAATAGAAACAGCTAACCCAAACAATCAAATTATTTGTTTTTTGGTCTAACTTCACAAAAGAAATTCGGCAAAGGATCCTTCAGCCACAGAAGATAATAGAAGAGTGGAGAATTGTTTGTAGAATTGAATTGCGCGACGAACAGATTGAAAGAAAAAGCTTTGATTTTCATTATGTTGCACGTTGCTTAGAATGCTTGTATGTACTAGATATGGAGGGAACGAAATTGTCTGTTGTTTAAAGATATGGAAGAAACTTTAATACAGGTGACTTATCAGATTAAGGATGCCGTAAAAAATAAATCACATAAGCTATGTCAAATTTCTGCTGACACAATTTATAAAGAATTATGTTACGAAAACTGATTTTTGTCTTTGTAAATTTGTTGAACTGTTGTACGGTAGCAGAATTCTGCTAACTTGGATAAATGGAATTACAACTTATCCAAAAAAAAAAAAACCAGATAATTGGTAGATATATGAGATATACCTGTGCTTTGGCCTCAATGCTGATAATGCATAATTCTTTCTGTGTATTCCACAGCTTAATACATCCATCATTCAAGCCTCCTCCAGAGGCAAGAACATTGTACTGATCGGTACACCAAGCAAGGGCCTTGACTGCAGCAGAATGATCACTGAGTCGGTACAGGAATTTGGATGAACTCAACTTGGAAGCTTCCCATATGTATAAGAGATTATCATTGCCTCCACTTGCCAATCTATTGCCTTCAGTTGACCATTTTAAACCACAAACTTCACCGGCATGCTTTGTTATTGTGGTAGCCCGTTACCACATTTTTCACGTATTTTTATACAACTTTTTCCGGTTGGGCTGTCTGTGATGCCATTAACATTCAACAATGACAGTAATAAATGATAAATATTTATTTAACAAATACGGAATATGAAAATTCTTTTCATATTTCCTTACATCTGACATCCCCTATTGTCTTTATTTTAATAAAGTAGTACTGTATACTTATGTTTGAAATGTAAAAGAGAAGAGACTGTACCTGTCAAGTTTAAAATACTTTGCCCCAGCGCTTTATATGTAGCTATATCCATCTTGGAGCTAATTCTCTAACTCCGTGTCTTTTATCTGTGGAGTTAAAATAAAAGGGTAAGCGAACTACGCGCTCAGTAAAGGAGATATATGCTGCTTTATAAAACTAAAACTATATATCACTAAATATTTATTTTTCCTAAAATCATATCAACTAGAAAAACAGTAGATATAGTAAACAATACTCTCAATTCACCTTTCAAATCATTAGCTCAACAGTTTACAATAAAATGAAGTAAACAGTAAATAGGATTCAATAAATCCTCTCAGTAAACAGAAATCAGTAAGTTAAGAATAGGCAACAAATAAATCATGCTCTCATTGTTTCCCCAGGAACACAAGTCGTCCGTTTTTGGGGTGCACCCGTAGGCCATCGCCCCTCACGGCTATCTCTACTAGATCTATGGCCATAATCTACAGGTGGTCCTCGGGCCCACTTGCCAAGTGACCTCGAGACCGCTGATGACTTAGCGGGTCCATCAGCCTTGTGACGCCTTGAGGTGCACCCGTTGGTCCATTGACTCGAGCCACCGCCCCAGGTGAGTCACGCAATTACATGAATAATAATGCATGAACTCAGGGCCTAAAGTCTCAAAAATCACCTTTATATCTCATGAAAAACCTTTATGGAATTATTTCACCCATATTATCATTTCCTCAAAATGATTTGATTTCCAAAAAGGTTTTAGGCTTTCTGTTTACAAATGGCAATTAAAACAACTCATTTTTCGTAAGAGGAAAAAATACCAAGTAACTTAGTTTGCCATGGTCAGCTCGCCCATGGTCACTTGCCCATATTCAACTCGCCCCCGAAAAGGTTTCATAATTTCTAGCTTCAAAGATATTAAAAATAGCTCATTTTTTTCGTTGAGAAAATGCGAATTGAAATCTGTTCGCCCATGGTCAGCTCACCAGTACGGCTCGCCCATGGCAGTTCGCCCAGTGCGGTGAACTAGTGTTCGCCCGCCAACATTTTCATCTAAAAACAAGTTAAACTAGCTCGCCTTTAGTGGCTCGCCCATGGTCAGTTCGCCCATTATGGCGTTGCCCTTATTCAACTCGCCCAATGGCACTACCATGGTCTACTCGCCCATCTTTTATAAAAACATAGGTTATTTTATTTTGCTCGCCCAAAATTACGTTAAAACAAGGGTCGCCCGCCCAAATAGCATAAAAGGGTTCGCCCACCTTGGCTCGCCCAGATTTCATTTAAAACAGGGTCACTCGCCCAAAAGAACATAAAAGGGTTCGCCCACTTCGGCTCGCCCACCTTTATCAATTCGACCAGAACAACATAAATGGGTCAGCTTTGTAGCTCGCCTAAGTTTATTAGAGCATAGTTCGCCTGACCAAGACATCAAAAGGGTGCCAATAATTGGCTCGCCCGAAGTTTGTTAAAACACAGGTCGCCAGCCAAAACATCACAAAAGGTCGGGATCTTAGTTCGCCCACGTCAAAACAATTATTAAACTAATGCATGTTGTAAACCGAAAACATTTTCTCAATATTTTTATAAGGTATTACTCCACAGGACATGCATTTTACTTCACATACTACTCCCTTACCTGGTCTCATGAAGCCTTGCTTCCCGATCGCCTTCCTGATCACTTTTACCGAGTCCATAATTCTCGGCTGTAAAATAAAATAATTTATTTAAAAACTATTAATATTTTCCTTTTTATATATTTCCAACGCTTTGGCGAGATTGAGATAAAGCAACTAGCTCGCCCACAAAAATCCTATTACTCGCCCAACAGAGCTCTTACTAGCTCGCCAAACCGAGCTCGCCATTCATCAAATGGCTTACACATGGGAGCTCGCCCGCCATTACTCGCCATTCCATATTGGCTTATTCGTGTGAGTTCGCCCACAACCAATTCGCCACGCCTTTATTGGCTTAAATGTGGGAGTTCGCCCATTATCAACTCGCAATTGCCTTGGTTTAAACTAACATGTGGCGACCTCGCCACTACCACATTCCATGACTTAGCTTGCCCATGATGGCTGAGCTCGCCCATTATCATTTTATACTTCATCTATTTCAAGCTATGAATTTATTCTATTTCTATGATCTAACAAGAATCAATCAAAAGCAAGACCATACTCATGCTTGGAATCATAGAATTATATCATTTAATCTCAAGAAACCATTAAATCTCACCTGAATCAACTGCACTTCTAGAACAGAACCCTTTCTGTTTCATGTTAGCCTTACTTTGCCTATTCGTTTAGCTCATCAAACTATGGAGGAAAGGTTTTGCAAGCAGGTTTTCTGATTTAGCTAACGTAAGGATGAAGCTTAGTAAATCAAGCATGGTGGAAATGTATGGAATCAGAACAGAAACTGGCAGTTGCATAGTTTTCGTGAAGAAGATGAAGTTTGCTAAGCCGGTTTTCCTCAAATGTTTCTTCTTATATAGCCATGCTAATCCAATCAGAACTCATCACCTGGCCTTTATTCTGCTTCTTCCATCATTTTACGTCTTATCATGCATTAAAAATCGAAGAAAAACTGCAGCAAAAGGGAACAGATATTGGAAGCTATTTTCTACACGTGTTGACTTACTTCACTTTACCATTAATTGTTTAAACCAATTTGTACAGAAGAAGTAAATGGCGTGAAGTCCATAGCCTCTTTTCTTGACTTAGTGCACCTTTGTCTTATTCCTCAACCAATAAGGTCAATTCCTTTATTGACTTTAGCAGCCTCTCTTAATTTTCTTCAGCTGTGTGGCGTACAAAGTCAATCTTGGCTGTACTGTTCTAATTTATTATTTCCAGATTGCTAGCTTTTATTTCCATTTTGTCCGTGCTGATTCCAGTTCGCCTAGTCAACTTGAGGCATCAGCTCGCCAACACAATTTCAGTTCGCCAACCTTTCATCTCGCCAGTATTCTTACGCTTGCAAATATTCAAGCTCGCCTCTGCTTGCACAATCACTACTTTGTTTTATTGCCAACTTAATATTTGGCCATTACGAAATGATTTCCTTTTCTTGGCGATCAAATAGAGGTTTGGCGATTTTAGCAATTGTTACATTGTTGGCAATCACCATGTATTGCTCTACTCGCCCAGTTGCTATCATATAACTCACTCAATCCATATGGGCGATCACAAGTCCTCGCCCCATTCGGGCGATCACCAGGTATGGCTCAACTCGCCAACTTTTCTCTGATTCATGCCACACGTTGGCAAACTCACTTATTCGCCAGTATGGCCGTTAGATACAACTAGTCATCCTCCATTGGCGATCACCCTTGTTCGCCCATTGGTGAGCTCCTCAATTGTAGTACTCGCCCATAGTGTTTCACCAAAATTGCTCCTTTTACATCTCAAGTTAAAGAGCTTTTCACCCAAATGGAAATCAATATTCATTATTTATTTAATTTCCATTATCAATTTTATGAAATTAGGGTCTAGAATCAGGTCTTACATTTTCTCCCCACCGATTGAAATTTGGTCCTCCAAATTTCAATCGGGCCTATCAGTGATAAAGCTCTGGATACTTCTTATGCATAAGGCTTTCTAATTCTCAAGTAGCCTTCTACTGCCAGAGCATCCAATCAAAGGATTAATCTTAGATCACAGTATTTTATCCTTCTTATCCAGAATCCGTACCATTTTCTCAACGTAACTCATGTCCTCTTTGATCTCCAGTGGCTCATGTCGAATCACGTGAGAAGGATCTGGATGGTACTTTTTCAACATCGAGACATAGAATATGTTATGTACTCCTGACAACTTTGGAGATAGTGCACATCTCCCATACGATCTAAGATTTCTAACGATCCAATGCATCGGGGACTCAATTTCCCTCTCATTATGCATCCCAATGGTGAGACCTTAATATACATTATCTCTTGTATATCTCAAGAAGTCTGTTCGACCAAGTCGAAAATAATTCTCGATCTCTTGTTTTCTCATGCTATCGTGGATTATATCGTCTGCTAAATAAACCCTTTAAGGTGTTATGCCTATACTTTCCTTTGGCCATTATCATAAGCAACTCTGCCAGGGTAGAGGATTATCCCAGGAGCTTATAAAATCAACTGCACACGCTCACACCATATCCTCGAGCGTCCATATCATACGCTCGGACTGTCTCTTAGTCTGCGAATGAACTGCGGTGCAAAACTCAATCGGGATCCCATAGCTTCCTGTAATCTCTCTCTTAACACTGAGATACGAAGCGGGACTCCCTATCAAATGTAATGCTCACTAGAACACTATATAACCTCACCATTTTCCTGACATATAACTCGGCCAAGGCACTAATTAGCTCAATAAATTCCATAATCAATGAATAAGCAAACTCAATCAATATATCCACAACTATCCAAATAGCATTATACTCTTTTCAAGTTTCACTTAGTTTAGGAAGTACCACCAATATAGGTATTTTTCTTCCTTATCACATTTCCAACTTTTAGTTAATCTCGTCTCTAAGTTGAGATCACGAATATCTCTTTATATTCCATCTTGTCTTTAAGGGTCATGCCCGTCTCTTCAGGCCATTGGTGAACCTGTCATTGGTGAACCTGTCATTGGCACTATCCCACGCCCTAGAATTACTCTTTCAAGTGAGTTGGCGACCACCTAGCTCGCCCACACCTCACAACATGTTATCCGCTGTTGGGTGATCGCCCAACTCGTGGGTCGCCCATTCCGGATTCCACTCCAAGGTCCTGAAGAACTCGGGCTTCTTCTCTCAAAACCAATTTATACTCCTTGAAATCTTTTATCATCCTTGGGAGTTAGCAAATTTTCACTTCTTTTTACACAGTAACTCATTCATATTATTTATTACTTATCATCTCATTCGGTGCTAAGTCGATAATAATTTTGGTGACTATCATTTAGATAGTTTTAATCAATTGTATGTAATTGTCCCAGTAGTCTAATACGATGCACTCGCTCTCCATATATCCCGGAGCGTCCATACAATGCGCTCTGATATCTATATCAATCAGAGGCGGTGCTGACAGTAAAATTTGGAATCCCGAAGCCTCTTGCTATTCTCTCAAAGCATGTGGCAAAACAGGGATCCCTATCACAAGTACTCACTCACTGGAACTTCACATACGTTCTCACTGTTTCTCCAATATTTATCGACTATAGCACTCAAGACATCCCAAAACATGATGATGAAGTGAAATAATTTGGTTACTCAATCCATACTCACTACTATAACCTCATGATTCTTTCGGATTCTCTACCATCCCACAGTGATTGTTTCGTGGTTAAACTAGGACTGCCCTTCTTTTGCAGACTTTAATACTAACCATCGATTACACCTCAGGTAATCATTTTTCTCGATAACTTCTTTTATATCGAGTTATTATTTTATCTCTTATTCTCCTAGTACATGTAATATTACTTACTTGGAGAATATATTTGAAAGTATAATTTTCTCACAATCCATTTCTGAAATTGAATTTATCATCATTCAGATTTCATCACCACTTTACTTAAACAATTTCACATTTCTAATATGTACATATATACATATATGTATATCCTTTTTCAGGATTAACAATATTTCTTGTATATGCTCCTCTGAGTATCACAATTTCATCTGTCCAAATCTGGCTTGTTATTAATTCCAGCCATAACCACAGGATAATCAGATGAAATCACATTTATTCATATACTTGGAAACTACCTCATAACTCGTGTTCCCTAATCATCATATGATTTGTGTCTTAAGACATTTTCATCCTTTCACATTAATCACAATAGTCATTTTTTCCACTTAATATAGTATCTCACTGTTACTATCTCGTAATCATTTCGAATACTATACTCATACATACTCATTCTCATTCACTTTCTCACAAGTATGTATCACATTAGTAAGGTAGCAAATTCCACAAACGCCTCAACAATTCATTTATGCCATACGGGTAAACCTCATAAATTTTATACCGCAATAACCACTTTAATCTCACCTAAGTAGTAAAATACTCTACTTAGACAATTTCAATGTCCATTTAATCACTTGAGACCTCACGTCTCTAGTATAGTTCAATTAGAACTTATGTTCACTGACTTAACAGTAATGTTTTCCATTCCTAGAAATTTGTGGCATTATTCAACGATATTGCTTATATCAATACACATATTCATTCTCTTTAAAATCTTCCAAATTGGCTCTAGGCTCACATATAGGAAGGATACTACAGTCGACTAGGGATCCAGATAGAATAAGATAGGTATTTTAGAATACCATACTTGTTCCGGAACCTAGAAGCAACTGTATAGAGTATTAATCCCGTTGTTTTCAAAATGATATAATTTTCGTTTTCACCAGTTATACCAAAACAGTTAATTTCTCTACTCATCAATCTCTTGAGTAATTTCTCAAGCTCTTCTGATTCTCTGATAACGGCTTACAAACAAATTCCATGTTGTGAATCGAGTCAACAATCTCTCGAATCCACGTTATTCCAAAAGTTTACTTAAAATATCATCCCGTAATTTCTAATTCAGTAACCCATAACGTCTTGAATGTCTCGTTATTTACATCCAACAAATCTACTATGCATTCTCCAAACACACAAATATATATATATATTTATATATATATATATATATTCAAGTCACTTCACATATATTTCACAATATTTCGGTTCTATTAACATCGTATTTATTCTCCTAAAACATAAGGAGTATATAGAACCAGTATTAACATCATTGATTTTACATCATTTCTCACACAATTCATCTTTTGGTTCACACTCTATAAGTATATTACTTTTCATAATATTCAAAAATCCCTAACCAATATAGCCCATATTTTCACTTTAATTCAGACCCTAAAATCCACAACAAGGCCGACTATCTCGCGACCTCTTATAGTATATACTACGGGTCGCCTTACTTATCAAATATAAGTGGGGCTCACAGTAGGGATCGTCAAACAAGTAATATGTCCTTTGCACCATCACATACCATTTCACCATCAATTTCTATTTTAAATCAATTTTGTCATTTATGACTCAGAAAAATTTCAAAAAAATTATTTTAATGCAGGTGTATTTCATAAATTCCTCTTTAATTCTCTCTCTTCGATGTACCTCCAAGCATGCGATCTTAGGACTTATGCACTAATATTATCCCTTTTCATTTCAATATCATCATTTCAGGATTTTAGTTCGATATGGATAGAGAAGTCCTGGTGGGGCCCTTATCGAGTTCCTCACTGTACCTTACCGAATAGACCTGACATTATGATGATAAGATCGCCTATCTCACATGAAATTCTCGAATTACAATCTCTATTTGTAACCCTTAATTCACCAACTTTCATCACATTTCAACACTTAACTCAATTCACAGTCACTTGACTCCTCTATACATTAAGACTATACAGTACTACAGGGGATGTTAACCTTTATCAATACTTTCAGTGCTAAAAGCATTAACAGACATCAGACCAACCACAGCTCTGATACCATAAAATCTGTGGCAGCCCGTTACCATATTTTTCACGTATTTCTATACAACTTTTTTCATTTGGGCTGTTTGTGATGCCATTAACATTCAACAATGACAGTAATAAATGATAAATATTTATTTAACAAATACAAAATATGAAAATTCTTTTCATATTTCCTTACATCTGACATCCCCTATTGTCTTTATTTTAATAAAGTTGTACTGTATACTTATGTTTAAAATGTAAAAGAGAAGAGATTGTACCTGTTATGTTTAAAATACTTTGCCCCAGCGCTTTATATGTAGCTATATCCATCTTGGAGCTATTTCTCTAACTCCGTGTCTTTTATCTGTAGAGTTAAAATAAAAGGGTGAGCGAACTACGCGCTCAGTAAAGGAGACATATGCTGCTTTATAAAACTAAAACTATATACCACTAAATATTTATTTTTCCTAAAATCATATCAACCAGTAAAACAGTGGATATAGTAAACAATACTCTCAATTCACCTTTCAAATCATTAGCTCAACAGTTTACAATAAAATTAAGTAAACTGTAAATAGGATTCAATAAATCCTCTCAGTAAACAGAAATCAGTAAGTTGAGACTAGGCAACAAATAAATCATGCTCTCATTGTTCCCCCAGGAACACAAGTCGTCCGCTTTTGGGGTGCACCCTAGGCCATCTCCCCTCACGGCTATCTCTGCTAGATCTATGACCATAATCTATAGGTGGTCCTCGGGCCCACTTGCCAAGTGACCTCGAGACCGCTGACGACTTGGCGGGTCCATCATCCTTGTGACGCCTTGAGGTGCACTCGTTAGTCCATTGACCCGAGCCACTGCCCCAGGTGAGTCACGGAATTACATGAATAATAATGCATGAACTCAGTGCCTAAAGTCTCAAAAATCACCTTTATATCTCATGAAAAACCTTTATGGAATTATTTCACCCATATTATCATTTCCTCAAAATGATTTGATTTCCAAAAAGGTTTTAGGCTTTCTGTTTACAAATGGCAATTAAAACAGCTCATTTTTCGTATGAGAAAAAAATACCAAGTAACTCAGTTCGCCATGGTCAGCTCGCCCATGGTCACTTGCCCATATTCAACTCGCCCCCGAAAAGGTTTCATATTTTCTAGCTTCAAAGATATTAAAAATAGCTCATTTTTTTCGTTAAGAAAATGTGAATTGAAATCTGTTCGCCCATGGTCAGCTCGCCAGTACGGCTCACCCATGGTAGTTCGCCCAGTGCGGTGAACTAGTGTTCGCCCGCCAACGTTTTCATTTAAAAACAAGTTAAACTAGCTCGCCTTTAGCGGCTCGCCCATGGTCAGTTCGCCCATTATGGCGTTGCCCTTATTCAACTCGCCCAATGGCACTACCATGGTCTACTCGCCCATCTTTATAAAAACATAGGTTATTTTCTTTGGCTCGCCCAAAATTAGGGTCGCCCGCCCAAACAGCATAAAAAGGTTCGCCCACCTTGGCTTGCCCGGATTTCATTTAAAACAGGATCACTCGTCCAAAAGAACATAAAAGGGTTCGCCCACTTCGGCTCTCCCGCCTTTATCAATTCGACCAAAACAACATAAATGGGTCAGCTTTGTAGCTCGCCCAAGTTTATTAGAGCATAGTTCGCCCGGCCAAGACATCAAGAGGGTGCCGATAATTGGCTTGCCCAAAGTTTGTTAAAACACAGGTCGCCAGCCAAAACATCACAAAAGGTCGGGATCTTAGCTCGCCCACGTCAAAACAATTATTAAACTAATGCATGTCGTAAACCGAAAACATTTTCTCAATATTTTCATAAGGTTTCACTCCACAGGACATGCATTTTACTTCACATACTACTCCCTTACCTGGTCTCACGAAGCCTTGCTTCCCGATTGCTTTTACTGAGTCCATAATTCCCGGCTGCAAAATAAAATAATTTATTTAAAAACTATTAATATTTTCCTTTTTATATATTTCCAACGCTTTGGCAAGATTGAGATAAATCAACTAGCTCGCCCACAAAAATCCTATTACTCGCCCAACAAAGCTCTTACTAGCTTGCCAAACCGAGCTCGCCATTCATCAAATAGCTTACACATGGGAGCTCGCCCGCCATTACTCGCCATTCCATATTGGCTTATTCGTGGGAGTTTGCCCACAACCAACTCGCCACGCCTTTATTGGCTTAAATGTGGGAGTTCGCCCACTATCAACTCGCCATTGCCTTGGTTTAAACTAACATGTGGCGACCTCGCCACTACCACATTCCATGACTTAACTCGCCCATGATGGCTGAGCTCGCCCATTATCATTTTATACTTCATCTATTTCAAGCTATGAATTTATTCTATTTCTATGATCTAACAAGAATCAATCAAAAGCAAGACCATACTCATGCCTGAAATCATAGAATTATATCATTTAATCTCAAGAAACCATTAAATCTCACCTGAATCAACTGCACTTCCAGAATAAAACCCTTTCTGTTTCATGTTGGCCTTACTTTGCCTATTCCTTTAGCTTATCAAACTATGGAGGAAAGGTTTTGCAAGCAGGTTTTCTGATTTAGCTAACGTAAGGATGAAGCTTAGTAAATCAAGCATGGTGGAAATGTATGGAATCAGAACAGAAACTGGCAGTTGCATAGTTTTCGTGAAGAAGATGAAGTTTGCTAAGCCGGTTTTCCTCAAATGTTTCTTCTTATATAGCCATGCTAATCCAATCAGAACTCATCACCTGGCCTTTATTCTGCTTCTTCCATCATTTTACGTCTTATCATGCATTAAAAATCGAAGAAAAACTGCAGCGAAAGGGAACATCTATGGGAAGCTATTTTCTACATGTTTTGACTAGGAACAGCTATGGGAAGCTATTTTCTACACGTTTTGACTTACTTCACGTTACCATTAATTGTCTAAACCAATTTGTACAGAAGAAGTAAATGGCGTGAAGTCCATAGCCTCTTTTCTTGACTTAGTGCACCTTTGTCTTATTCCTCAACCAATAAGGTCAATTCCTTTATTGACTTTAGCAGCCTCTCTTAATTTTTTTTCAACTGTGTGGCGTACAAAGTCAATCTTGGCTGTACTGTTCTGATTTATTATTTCTAGATTGCTAGCTTTTATTTCCATTTTGTCCGTGCTGATTCCAGTTCGCCTAGTTAACTTGAGGCATCAACTCGCCAACACAATTTCAGTTCGCCAACCTTTCATCTCGCCAGTATTCTTACGCTTGCAAATATTCAAGCTCGCCTCTGCTTGTACAATCACTACTTTGTCTTGTTGCCAACTTAATATTTGGCCATTACAAAATGATTTCCTTTTCTTGGCGATTAAATAGAGATTTGGCAATTTTAGCAATTGTTACATTGTTGGCGATCACCATGTATTGCTCTACTCGCCCAGTTGCTATCATATAACTCACTCAATCCATATGGGCGATCACAAGTCCTCGCCCCATTCGGGCGATCACCAGGTATGGCTCAACTCGCCAACTTTGCTCTGATTCACGCCACACGTTGGCGAACTCACCTATTCGCCCGTATGGCCGTTAGATACAACTAGTCATCCTCCATTGGCGATCACCCTTGTTCGCCCATTGGCGAGCTCCTCAATTGTAGTACTCGCCCATAGTGTTTCACCAAAATTGCTCCTTTTACATCTCAAGTTAAGGAGCTTTTCACCCAAAGGGAAATCAATATTCATTATTTATTTAATTTCCATTATCAATTTTATGAAATTAGGGTCTAGAATCAGGTCTTACATGCACGAAGCCAAACTGTTTCTTGCTCTAACTGCAAATGAGCTTAATAGAATATCAAACTCAGTTTGTGATCAGTGATCAGAATAACTAGCAGTGAAAGTATGATTCGAATACCATCATGATTGACAATGGATTTGTCATGGCTTCCTGATGTTAAAACGTTGCCATTCCATGCAGTGGATGCTACACTTCCACTATGACCTTGAAAGTTTGTAATCTGTATGTAGACAGATAAATAATTACTGCTTCTAAGCAACCTTCTAAGAGCCTTGAAACAATAAATTTCTTAGGTACATAAATAAATAGATTGAGCCCGAAATACAGCAAGCCAAGCATCAGGCTCATGCTCGCCTAAGGTTCGACCTTTCGGCCTCTTATGACAAGTCTATCACTGTCACCAAACTGTCAACAAACCTGACACCTAAAGCCAAGCGTCCAACAGGTTGATGAGATTGAATATTCTCTTATCTTCGTTAGCTCTCTCTCTCTCTCTCTCTTTTTTCCTTTAATCCTAAGCACTCTTTTTCTTTTTCCCCTCTTACAATATTCTCATAAAAATACTGCCTTAAGCATCGAAGCACGTATCGAAGACCTAACTCTGGTTCCCTCTTATGACTTAGGCAAAAAATGACCTAAAAAAATATTGCTCTCAAAGAGGGAAGGAAAGACAGAGACAGAGACACACAAGCTCGGAAGATTCAACATCCCAGAGTTGAAGTTTGGAGCTCGTATATCCAACAGCTAGAGTCCTGGCATCCTCGGACCAGGTCACACTTGTAGGCTAATCATTCGCACCATGAACTTGCAAAAACTCTTGTATTCTCTGGTTTTCTGAGTTCCATAAGTACAGTATCGGACCCAAAGCAACAGCAAGAACGTTGTTTTTACCCCAACTTAAGATGTTCACGTAGTAGTCATTTATAAGCCCTGGTGCATACAAAACCCTCTCTTCTACCTGCACACAGATTCCACAATTCACAGTATCGAACATCAACGGTATAAGCTTCCCTTCTGCATCAGATGAATAACAAAAAAAAATGTATTCCTGACTCCTGTCATTTCATGAAGTGTACTCCCTAAGTTTATCAGAGTCAATTTGATTCATTTTTCTGCTTCACTATTTAAAGGAAAACTGTTTCATGGAGAATTTAAGCAACTGATTAAATCCTAATCAGTGATACAAAATGATAAAAGGAGGGCTTAATTAGTAGCTCCTAAAGTTAAAATAGGCCATCGATTTAAGAAAATATGAACTTGATTGTCCACATGCAACGCAAATCTAGACACGACATGGTGAGTAGGTGATGAAAAATGTTGTATTTAGCATGTTTACACGAAATTTTCATGTTTTATATGATATCCTAAGTTTTTATAAGATTACACCCGCTTTTGAGATATGGCAAAAAAACAACTCTTAGAACATGAATTATATATACGATTTACCACATCTAGTTAGCTAATTGTTCCAAACTACATACTAATCACTGTATAACTTTCTGCCTACAAGTAACTGAAATAACTAGATGACTTCTGATTTCTATGCTGGTATAACTAGAAAGATGGTGGTGGAATAGAAATCATGTGTAAAACTGGATTGAGTACCTTGGAGATGCACCGATATGGAGTCTGTCTGCTGTTGTTATCAAACATCACTGCCTCCTCTTGTCTCATCTCCTCAACAAAACGATTGGACTTTCTACTCGATTTTGGGTTTCCTCCGAAAACCATAGTCCTAAATGGTCTCCCTTCAGAATCTGAATTCAGATTCACAATCAGTTTTTGTCTGTATGCTTGCTGCCAGCAACCAAGGGGAAATCAGAAACCAACGGTCCTCAATTCTCATCTTAAGATATTCACTATGTCAAGAATAAAAAGAACAAACCTCTGGATATCCAAAACCAGGAGAAACACAAGAATCAAGATATGCATATCCATAGACCAGGAAACATGAAGAATTTTCATGGAATTCAGAATTCAAGAAATGGTGAAACGTACGTTGGATTTTGAAGGGTTGAACTCTGGGGTCCTGTTGGTCAATAGACTGTGGGCTTTGTCAAGATCCATCAAACTTCTGTTGTGTAAAATGCGATCTCCCTTTGTGTTGTGGAAACCCACAAGGAAGAACAAACAACAAGAAAGTAGTAAACAGTACTCCATAAAAAACAGACAAGAACAATGCAAAATAGGTATTGAGTGGGAAAGATCATTGGTACCGAAAAATCATATTAACTGTCATGGAGTCGTCTTGGGGAATAACAATCCGATTCAAGGAGTCCATACTCATTGGTTTGTGATGTACGTAGAATTGGGATGTTAGTTGTTACTGGGTATAGTCATAGCCATGTCCTTTCAATAATACATGTCAGCATAGCTAACTCAGCACTTCCATATAAATAGCTACAATGCAATATAGAAGGCATCGAAAAATTGATCAATATTGTGTTTCTTCTCTCTCTCTATAACAGAATTACAAATTCTTCCCTCTTTATTCTTGATTTCTACTCTTCTTCTTCCTTCTTCCTCTACACTCTTCCGTAGGAAAAGCTGCGTGGATCATTGGTATCAGAGCTTGAAACTGATCATGGCGGACGGAATTCAAACTCGGATTCAGAAAGAGCTTGGATTGCTTCACAAAGAGATTGAAGAGATGCGTACGGAATTCACCAATAATGCTGAGGATTTGAGGTAGGAAATGAGATCTGAGATCCAATCTAAGGTGGATAACACTACAAGAAATTATACTTTCAGTGACGGAATTTTTGAGACGGAAATTTCCGTCACAAGTTCATGCGGATTTGCAACGGATTTCCAACGGATTAGTGACGGAACAAAGAAAGTTTTAGCGACAAATTTAGTTACGGATTTTCTACGGAAAATCGTTGCAAATTTGCAACGGAATAAATTTTGTCACAAATTCCGAAGCTAAAAAGGCGCGTGCAAATAGTGTTTATCCCGCCAAATTTTTCAATGGATTTTGAGACGGAATTTTCGTTGCAAATTCCGTCTCTAAGGTCTGAGACGGAATTTTGCAACGGAAAATTCCGTCTCAAAACCACATGTTGCTTTTTCTATTTTGTTGAGGTATTTTGAGACGGAATTTGAGACGGAATTTGAGACGGAAAATTCCGTCTCAAAACCTTTATATTCTTTTTTGTTATTTCTTGAAAGGGTTTGAGACGGAATTTTCCGTCTCAAATTCCGTCTCTAATATTTGAGACGGATTTTGGGACGGAAAATTCCGTCACAAAACCTTTCAAGAGATAAGAAAATGAATATAAAGGGTTCGAGACGGAATTTTCCGTCTCAAAATCCGTCTCTAATATTTGAGACGGATTTTGAGACGGAAAATTCCGTCTCAAACCCTTTCAAGAGATAAGAAAAGGAACATAAAGGGTTTGAGACGGAATTTTCCGTCTCAAAATCCGTCTCTAATATTTGAGACGGATTTTGAGACGGAAAATTCCGTCTCAAACCCTTTATATTCCTTTTCTTATCTCTTGAAAGGGTTTGAGACGGAATTTTCCGTCTCAAAATCCGTCTCAAACCCTTTCCAGAGATAAGAAAAGGAATATAAAGGATTTGAGACGGAATTTTCCGTCTCAAAATCCGTCTCAAATATTAGAGACGGATTTTGAGACGGAAAATTCCGTCTCAAACCCTTTCAAGATAACAAAAGGAATATAAAGGGTTTGAGACGGAATTTTCCGTCTCAAAATCCGTCTCTAATATTTGAGACGGATTTTGAGACGGAAAATTCCGTCTCAAACCCTTTATATTCCTTTTCTTATCTCTTGAAAGGGTTTGAGACGGAATTTTCCGTCTCAAAATCCGTCTCAAACCCTTTCAAGAGATAAGAAAAGGAATATAAAGGGTTTGAGACGGAATTTTTCGTCTCAAAATCCGTCTCAAATATTAGAGACGGATTTTGAGACGGAAAATTCCGTCTCAAACCCTTTATATTCCTTTTCTTATCTCTTGAAAGGGTTTGAGACGGAATTTTCCGTCTCAAAATCCGTCTCTAATATTTGAGACAGATTTTGTGACGGAAAACTCCGTCTCAAACCCTTTATATTCCTTTTTTCTCTTGAAAGGGTTTGAGACGGAATTTTCCGTCTCAAAATCCGTCTCTAATATTTGAGACGGATTTTGAGACGGAAAATTCCGTCTCAAACCCTTTCAAGAGAACAAAAGGAATATAAAGGGTTTGAGACGGAGTTTTCCGTCACAAAATCCGTCTCAAATATTAGAGACGGATTTTGAGACGGAAAATTCCGTCTCAAACTCTTTATATTCATTTTCTTATCTCTTGAAAGGGTTTGAGACGAAATTTTCCGTCTCAAAATCCGTCTCCAATATTTGAGACGGATTTTGAGACGGAAAATTCCGTCTCAAACCCTTTATATTCCTTTTCTTATCTCTTAAAGGGGTTTGAGACGGAAAATTCCGTCTCAAAATCCGTCTCTATGTCTCAAAAAAGCCTTAGATTTCTTTTTTTTATTTTTTTCGATTTTGAGACAGAATTTGCAACGGAAGTTCCGTCTCAAAACATTTAGATTTCTTTTTTTTTTTTAAAGATTTTGAGACAGAATTTGCAACAGAAATTTCGTCTCAAAATCTTCCAATAAATAAAAAATAAATATCTAAAAATTTTAAGACAAAATTTTCGTTACAAAATTTGTTTCAAATTTTAAAGACAGAATATAAACTAATATAGTAATATAAAATATAATATCATAATATTTTTTAGTTTAATGTTGTATAATAATTTTTAGAGTATATGAATTATAAATAATATCATTTAAATATAAAAAAAATTAAGTAAAATTTTTATCTCCTAAATGAAATAATATTATTGAATTTATGTAAAAAATATATTAAAATTTTGAGACGGATTTTGCTACCACAAATCCGTCTCAAAATTTTTCTTCAATTCCCGCGCGTAGAATATACTTTACCGCCCCATTATCTTTACAGCCCCAAAATAGAAAAACAAGGAAATCAACCCTTCCTCACCCAACTCTCCCTCGTCCCTCACCCCGACTCTTCCTGCCAGCCACACCCACCCACCTCCGGTGCCGACGTTAGCGCAACCTCCCTGCTTTTGTGATTGAACCCCAGCCCACTCTAAGTGGAATGGTCCAGAAACAACCTACTCATCGACAAACAAACAGATTACATTGGGCCACTTTATGTTAGCTAAAGTCTGATTCGCCTCTCAACAGCAACCGCCGGAGTCGTAGAATTTGAAAGTTATTGAATCGAAGCCTAGAAAAAGCTGGCATGGTTTTGTTCATCACTCCTCTCTTTCTCGACGCAATCCCCTTTTCAAAATCCCTAGCAAAAATCTCACATTTCCCAGAAAACTGATATTCCCCAAAACCCTAGCCTTGGCAATTGTGGAAAAACCCAGAAAAGAGATGGAGATAAATAGGCGAGTAATGTGTCTAGAGAATGAGGAATTAGCAAGTTACTTGCTGCAAAAGAGGCAAGAGCTAGCAGATAAACCCAAAGGGATAAAGGAAAACACTGACATGACTCTTTCGAAGGCGTACAACAACATTTGCAAGGCTCAGCATCCCATCAAGACACTTAAAGATCTCAATGACATCAAGTATGCTCTTTTATTCTTCTTCTAATAATTTGTAATGCATTTGCATTTTTAAAGAAAGTAAAGTCGATCTCTTTGGGTTGTTTCTTTTTCCTGGTTTGGGTATTGGGTATATTTAAAATCAGGAATAAAAGTATTTGGTTTAGTTATTTGTATGATTCTAATACCTGTTTTCTTTCTCATTTGTCCTTTTCTTTTCTTGGAATAATTTGGTTTATATTTGTGTAGAGAGATATTTGGGAAATGGATTCTGGTGCTTATGCGTGGCTATTTCGAAAGTGGTTCAGGAAGTTCTGAACCAGAAGACATAACTAGGAAGGGTACATGCAATTCTCCCTTTTTGTGTGTGTGTGCATTGATCCACTTGAATTTTTCCAGTTTCTTCCTTTTCAACTCTTCTTTAATGCTTTTTTAGGTAAGAAAACCAAAGGAAACAGACGTTATTTGCCCCAAAAGAATTCTGTGGCATATGCATTGTTGATTACTCTGTACAGGTATTTATATCTTTTTATGTGAAATTGTTCTATCATATATATATATTTTTTTCTATATAGATTTGAAGTATCAGATGGATGTGCATTGTCATTAGGAGACTGCAAATAGGAATGAATTTATGCATAAACAGGATCTTATTGATGCAGCTGAAGCAAGTGTACTTTCTTAAGCAGCAATTGTGTATGTTGATCCTATACATTTAACAGGGAATTTGCTTCTTAATACTTTTAGTATTTTGGAGTTTGATTGGTGGTTTAAAAACTGGAATTGTGCATTCTTAGGCCAGAGAAAGGAAAAGGGAAACCTACCCAATTAGGCAGAAAAAATCCATTGATGTTCCACTTGATTCTCTTGAAAGGGTATCCGCCAACTGAGTCACTTCTAAATGAAATTCCAGTTGATTTACAAAGATAATTATAGTTTCATATTCAAGTGTTAGTGTCTTAGACCACTAGGCATTATTACTTATCTGTGGGATTTACAGCATATAAAAATTTATGTTCAATCCTTGTGCTCCTGAACTCTCTAGTGTTGACTTCTTTTCTTCTGTTCTCTTGTTCTCTTTGAGGCTGTTTTTTTTTCCTAATCTATTGATTTCCTTTCTGTAGTGTACTCGCATGGGATACTCTATGGAACAAGTTCTTTGTGCTTTTGCTGAAGTCTTTGAAACTTCCAAGAATAACAAGATATCTTCACTTTGGCCAGCGGTCTTGTGTCGTCTTCGAGAAGATCAAGTTTACGGTTAGTTATTGACTGTTTTAATATGACTTAACAAATAACATAGAGATATTCAAATATGTTTTTATGGGACCTCAATCATTGGGAAAAATTTTACCTTTAAAAAGAAAAGAAAAGAAGAAATGGCAGAGGAAAAAGAAAAGTGTTTTGATTAGATATATGGCATGTAATAAGTAGTTCTGCCTTATGATGTGCAGAACCTAAGGATGATAGTTTCCTGCAAAAGGATAGAAGAAAAGATCCCTTAAATTCAAACGGTTTAGACTTTGTTAACATGCATCTGTTTTTTGAGTTTTGTAAAAAAAAAAAAGGAAGCAACGGTTGGTGACAGTAGCCGTTTGTTTTCTTGTTGCTTTTCTTGCTTCATATGTTTAGTTTAATTTTTATTTGTTTTTGTTGAGTTTTTTTTTCTAGTATTAATTCTGCACATTCAAAGTGCCTTAAAACTCAGTTTCTTGTTATTCAAATTGAACAAAATCGCAGTAGTTTTCTTTATATGCTCTGTTTTTCATCAAGTCACTGTTTCATTGCTTATTTCTTTTATTTCCTGCTCTAAATTTCTTTGAGTTTCTATTGAGAATTCAGGGTTGGATGTAGTTTTACTGTACAGCAGTGTTCTTTCTTATTCCACTTTAGATTTTACATTTTTCTTCTTTTCTTCTTCCTGCTCTGTTTTCGGTACTCTATTTTTGTATCTTGTTTGGGACAACTTCGAAAAGTTGAAGAAACCATAACTTGCTGCTGTGTTCGACTTCTGAGCTTTGCTGGAAGTTTCTGGTGTTGCGGTTTTGGGTTCTGCATTCTACGTTGCAGGTTGTTGCTGGCAGTTTGAAGTTGAGGCGTTAGCTGAACAAGAACGTGACAGAGTTAGTGCGTGGCAACAGAAGCAGGAGGTGGCTAGATTGCAAAGCATGGTGGCTGTTGCGTTGGCAATCAGTGGAGAAGGAGTTGTGCGGACAATGGCAGGTTGCTACAGCATGTGCGGGCAAACAAGAATTGGCATTGGTGCTGACTGTCCATATTTGCTATGTTTTCAATTAAAAGTGTTGAGTTTGTTTGATTTTTACGATGAATTAGTTGTCTGATGATTTAGTCATTTTATTAAAGTAATTTACATTATTTTAGTTGGTTAGATTAAATTACTTTAATAGTTAAATATTTTATAACTCTTTAGTTTAGTCGGTAGGTATTTAGTTTAATTGATTTAGTTCTTTTCATCCAAATTAGATTTAAATAATGTTCAGGTAGTGTAGTTAATTAATTAATTTAAGTTTTATTTTTATTTTATTTTATTTTATTTTTATTATTATTTTTTTGATTTCAAGCATTTTTAAATTTAGCGTGACTTTGTTTTGTTATTTACTTTCTTGAATTTAGTTTCATGTTCTCTACATTTCAATTTCTTTTATTTTATGCTTTCATTTTATTTTCTTGCTTGTTATTATTAACTTGCAATAAATTTTTTTTATTGGCTTGAATAAATCTAAAGTGACCAATTTTAGTACTTAGCTAAAACAATTTAACTAATCCTCGTGGGAGCGATAATCTACTTATCACTTTATTACTTGTCGCGACCTGTGCACTTGTGGTATAGGTCTTAGAGCGCAACAAGTTTTTGTGATTCCTTAAATTTTCTTTTCACTGTTGGTGTTCAACATACGGAGTTTTAAATACTATGGGTGTTTCTGCTAATGATATGTGCATCAAACATACATAACTGCAAGTAAATTTACATGATCACTAGTTTCACCTGTTCTTGTGTAGATTATCCCTGTGCTTTGTGTTTCTATTTTCAAATATAAATTTAATTGGAGTTGGTGCAAGTTTTTGTCTATGCTTTTCAACTTAAGTTTGCCATCATTTTGCTATCATTTTTTCTTTCCATTTTGCAAGAGATCTAGACTTAAGAAGCTGATATATCTTGTGGAAGGTGACCCGAATTCTTCAGAAGCTGCTGAAAGCATCAAAATAGCGTAAGAATTTTTCTATATATAGATTTAGCGATCATTTTGCTTTCTACTAGGTTTTGACTACCTGCTTCTGGATTTTGTCTCTATTTTGTCTCTGTTATGGGGTCAACATTAAAGGCTTAGGTTTTTCAGTCACTTGTGGATGTGAGGATTTATCTGCTAACCATTAACCTAGTTCATATATGAGCACTTCCAATTATGTTGATATATTAGTTGCATACCCTTTTAAGTATAGAAGATTGAAGGTTTGTTTTAAGTGATTGACCTTGTTGGTAACATTTTGAATCATTTAATTGCAGGTACCGCAGGTGACTGAGGAGGTTGCCATAGCTGTTGTAGATTTGTACCCAACACTAGTATCTCTTGCCCATGCTTACTCTGTCCTTGTAAGTTCATTTTTTTCATGCTGAAACTAGGAACTTTATATGAGAAAATTAATGGTTAATCTAGCTAGGATTCTGTGATTCTGAGTTTAAGAAGTGGCATCACAAGTTAACAACGTAGTCATCCATCTACATAAGATTAGTGATTTAGAACGGAGAATTCAGAGAAGGGTTTGGTGCTGGTGGATCATAAATGTTAATCATTTACTGTTGTAAAAAGGATAAAATTCAAAGAGGTAAAGGTGGTCTAGTTGCTGAGTTTTTTATGCTCAGGACAAATATATATATTATATATATATATATATATATATATATATTGAAATTGAATTGTTGCAAGATGATAATCAAGACTCACTGTCACCAGAAATTGAATTATCCAGCTCTTAGTTTGCATTGAAATAACTGACCAATTTCTCTAAAAATTTTGTTATGAACAAAGGTTTTGTATGGAAGTCCAGAATGCCATGACCTATGTTGTCATCGTCAAGCACTTTGTTCTAGCCTCTAAAGTTGTTTCGTCTGGAGCATCTTAATTTATTTTTATGTTTATCTTTAAGTTTCACTGACCTTGGTCCATTATTTGTGTTTGGAAAGGAGGGTGATATATACGCGTAAGAGGAGATGCTTAGGAGTCAGAGTAATAACGTGGTAAGCTCAGTTGCTAGTAAGAATATTTTTTGGTTTGTTTGGGGTGACTGACCTAGGCAGATTTCTTATAAGTTGTAATCTTCTAAGTAAGAGTTGTCCCCATTGAAGCTTTCTATGAATGATTGTTTATTTGAAGTTCAATATTGTAAATAAGATAACTAATAAAACAAGGGATTAGATAAATGTAGTGAAAAAGTTGAAAAATCATCGCTATAAAAGATGAATGGATATTTTCTAAATATTTTGCATATTTTATTTGATTATGTACAGGTGTGAGTTGAATATATATTAATTGAATGAATTTTTGTTAAATCGTATTTAACAAAAAAATTTATTTTGTTTTAAGGAGTTTAATTGCTATTTTTTAGGTGTTTTATCCCCGAAGTGTCAATGAGTTGAAATATGAATTTGGGTTTTTGATTTCTTACCTTAGGAATGATTTTAGCTTATCTAAGGGCACAAAATATTGCTTAGAAGAAGAAGAAGAAAAGTTTAAGATGAAGCCCAAAGGGTTAGCAGCTGCTGGTGCTCCACCAGCTGGCAACATCAGTTGCTGTTTGGTGCACCAGCAGTTGCTGTCCAGCAGCTAGTGGTGCAATTTCTTTTAAAAAATTTTTTAATAATATGGAATAATTAAAATAAACATAATTTATTTTAATAATACGAGTATTATTGATTTAAAAACATTATTAGTGGATAGAACATGATCTTTATGGATGTTAAATGGATATTTTTATAGATATTTACCATTTTTATTTGATTATTTAAATATATATTAAATGTATTGATTTTTATTAAACTGGAGTATAAATAGATTCGAGTATGTTTTAGGCATTCATTTCTTGGAGTTGGATGCTAATGAGTCAACATTGCTTTGTAGACATTATTTTTCTTTTTATTTTATTTGAATGTTATATATACTTGCATTTATGAATTGGACATGATGTTTGGGATGTTGAATGGATATTTTCTATATATTTTGCATATTTTATTTGCTTATGTACGTGTGTTAGTAGAATATATATTAATTGTATGAATTTTTGTTAAATCATATTTAACAAAACAATTTATTTTGTTTTAGGTGTTCACTTTTTGAAGCAAAGACATTTTCATGAAGCCTTACGATGTTGTACGACTTTATCTTCATGCTTTCGTATTTCAACATAATATATATTTTCGAATTGAACATAATGTTTATGGATGTTGGTACATATTTTGTAGATATTAGATGAATATTTAAGGTTTTTGTTTGATTATGTATATATTAAATGTATAGATGTTTGTTGAATTATATATATTGTAAATTAATTGGATTCAATTTTAGGTGTACTTGGAAATTATATTTTAGCTTACAAATTAATTGTTTTTTTAATGAAATTCAACAATTTAAATAGCTATGAAATAACAATTTAAATGTTGATTTTTTTTGTCACAGTTTTGTGATGGAATTTGTTACAGAATTTTTGTTGCAAATTGTGATAATTTTTAACAGAAAGTAGTAATTTGCAACGGATTTTCCGTCACAAAATATAATTTTAATTTTTTTATATTGTTTTAATAATATATTTGTTGTGACGAAAAAATAGATTTACAGACAGAATTTTTAGTTACAAATTTTGTTGCAACATATTTGAGACGGAATTTTCTATTGAAATTTCGTCACAAACATTAAAATTCAATTTTTTTTTAGTTGAACAAATTAATTTTGTGACAGAAAATAGTTTTAAAGACGGAATTTTTGTGTCGGAATTTCCGTCACAAAAATTTGCAACGGAAAAATCGGTTGCAAAATCCGATGCAAAAAGCATATAAAAAAACAATTTTTTTTTGTTTCATTATATTTTTCTGACGGAAAAAAAAGATTTAGAAACGGATTTTGGTCGCAAATATCTGTCTCAAATTTGCAACGGATTTGTAACGGAAAAAAAAAAATTCTGACGGAAAGACTTTTAGCTACTTAAAATTTGGAGACGGAATTTGAGACGGAATATTCCGTCTCAAATTCGTCGCTAATTACAATCAGTGACGGAAATTGAAAATTTGTGACGGAAATTCTGTCGCAAATTCCGTCTCTAATGCTCTATTTTTTTGTAGTGTAATGTTGGAGCAGATGTGCGGCAAATGTTTGAACAAATCATGCGTAGAATGGAGTCTGGAAGATCTGAATCAGATGGATCTAGCAGCATTAATTCTTCTGAGTTGAAACAAAAGTCTGCATTACAATCGATCCATCCTCCAGCTACTATTCAAACTACTGTAGCTGATCAGACTAAGGTGATGGAGGATTCTAGATCTATAATGAAGTATTCGAAGATTGAGTGTCCTCGTTTTGCTGGAGAAGATTTCCGTGGCTGGTTGTTGAAACTGGAACAATTCTTTGAAGCAGATAAAACTAAGGAAACTGATAAGGTGAGAATCGTGATGATGCATCTCGATGGAAGAGCATTGCAATGGCACCAACGTTTTATGAAGAATCGTGGTTCCTTGTTGGAGATCAATTGGTCTCATTATCTGGAGGAAATGCAGATTCGATTCAATGATACAGAATATGCCGATCCTATGTTAGATCTGGTAAGCCTAAGACAAACTCACTCAGTTGATGAATATTATGAAGAATTTGAGAGTTTGTTGAATTTGTTGAATTTGCCTGATGACTATGCTTTAAGTATCTTCATTAGTAACCTGAAACCTGAAATAGCTAAGCCTATGAGATTATTCCTACCTAAATCTCTCAATCATGCTCTTAATTTGGCCAAACAGTTGGAATCTCTCGTATTCAATACACCTAGAAAAACCTTATTTCCTCTTAAGGGTTCTGCCAACTCAACTACCTTAAACACTGTTGATTTTTCCTCTGTTCCAAAATTACCACCTCTGTTGCCAACACCTAGATTTCCTTCTCTTAACCATCAAACACATAAGCCAATTACAAATGCCAGAAATCAACCTTTTAAAACTGAAATCACTGGACCAAAGCCTACTAGGTTTCCTACTAAGGAAGAAAGGGATGATAGGAGGAAAAAGGGGTTATGTATGTGGTGTGGATAGAAGTATGTTGCAGGTCATCCGTGTACTAAATCTCAACTCTATCAAATGTTTATAGAAGATGTTTCTGAGGTGACTGATGTCCAGGAAGAGTTTACAGACTGTGTAGATATTTTGGAGGAATCAGTTCAAGATGATCAGACTGATGTGGTTCAACCGGTGATATCATTGCATGCCTTGTTTGGAACTTCTGAATTCCAGACTATGAGAATTCAAGGCACCATTAAGAATGCTAAGGTGATATTGCTAGTAGATTCTGGCAGTACACACAATTTCATTGGCCTTTCCTTGGTCAAGAACTTAGCATTAAGAACTCAATCTGTGGCTGGATATAATGTA
Organism: Heritiera littoralis; assembly: GCA_031772115.1. Lineage (NCBI taxonomy): Eukaryota > Viridiplantae > Streptophyta > Magnoliopsida > Malvales > Malvaceae > Heritiera > Heritiera littoralis. The sequence goes on along the minus strand of JAPDPK010000010.1, from coordinate 9,737,462 downwards.
ACAGTAGCTAATGGAGCTAAGGTGTTGGTTCAGGAATGTTGTAAGGGAATTCAGTGGGAGACTTCAGGACTTAAACAGGTCACTGATTTTTTAGTCCTACCACTATTGGGATGTGACATAGTGTTAGGTGTACATTGGTTGAAGCAATTAGGCCCAATACTTTGGGATTTTTCTGCTTTAACTATGACTTTTTCTGTGGAAAATGAATGGAAGGTTTTGAAGGGTATAGCTACTGGCAATGTTAAGTTAGCCACAAGGAAGCAGGCTAACAAACTAAAGGAATCATTAAAAGGTGCTTGTACATTGTTGATGGCTGCCTTGCTGTATAAAACTGATCAGGAGTTAGCAGAAACAGCTACTGAATTACCTATAGAGTTGCAGCAGCTTTTGAAGAAATATGCAGTGTTATTTGAAGTACCAAAGGGTCTTCCACCTAAAAGACTCCATGATCATAGAATTCCATTGGAGGTTGGTGCCCAAGCTGTTAAGGTTAAGCCTTATCGATATCCTGCCTTACAGAAAAATCAGATAGAGAAGATTGTTGCTGAGATGAAGTCTACTGGTATTATAAGGGATAGCACTAGTGCTTTTGCTTCCCCAGTGGTGTTAGTAAAGAAGAAGGATGGATCTTGGCGCTTATGCATTGACTATCGACAACTTAATAAGGCCACTATTAAAGACAGATTTCCTATTCCTTTAGTAGAAGAGCTTTTGGATGAGTTGTTAGGGTCTTGCTTCTTTTCTAAACTGGATCTCAGATCAGGTTACCATCAAATTCGAATGGCTGAATGTGACATTCATAAGACTGCTTTCAAGACACATAAAGGTCATTATGAATTTTTAGTTACGCCTTTTGGGCTAACTAATGCACCTTCAACATTTCAGAATTTAATGAATAGTATATTTCAGCCTTATTTGAGGAAGTTTGTGCTTGTTTTTTTTTTGATGATATCTTGGTTTATTCCAAGAGTTGGGCAGATCACTTAAAGCATCTTCAGTTGGTTTTTGACTTGTTGTTGCAGCATCAACTCTTTGTTAAGCAGTGTAAGTGTCAATTTGGTGCTGAGAAGGTGCAATATCTTGGCCATGTGATTTCAGCTGCTGGTGTTGCAATGGATGCTGATAAGGTGCAGTGCATGGTTGATTGGCCTTATCCAACTTCTATTAAGGAGGTTAGGGGCTTTTTGGGGCTCACTGGATACTATAGAAAATTTGTGAGGAATTATGGTATCATTGCTCAACCTCTTACTGCTCTACTTAAGAAGAATGCCTTTTCTTGGTCAGAAGAGGTTAGGCAGGCTTGGGATGCTTTGAAGATAGCTATGGTGACAGCTCCAGTGTTGGGATTGCTTGATTTTCAGGATGTTTTTGTGGTAGAATCTGATGCTTCCAGCTTTGGTAATGGTGCTGTGTTAAGCCAGCAAGGTAAGCCTATAGCCTTCTTCAGTCGAGCACTTTCTCTTAAGCATCAAGGGTTGTCTGTATATGAGAAAGAAATGATGGCTATTCTTGCAGCTGTGAAGAAGTGGAATTCTTATTTGTTAGGCAGAAAATTTATCATCAAAACTGATCATCATAGCCTTAAGTTTTTGTTAGACCAGCAAACTACAACACCAGCTCAGCAAAAGTGGGTGATTAAGATGATGGGGTATGATTTTGATGTGCAGTACAGAAAGGGCATTAATAATTCTGTAGCTGATGCATTATCTAGGATTCCTACAGTTTCTTGTCAGGCCATTTCTGTTTGTACTAGTGACTTGATGGATCGAATTAAGAAGTCTTGGCTTTTGGACTCTAATTTGATTCCTGTGCTGCATAAGTTACAGGTTGAACCTTATTCACATGGCAAATATACCTGGTCTCATGATCAGTTAAGGAGGAAAGGGAAGTTGGTGGTGGGAGCAGATACTACTCTTCGACAAGATCTTCTCAGTTTCTTTCATAGTTCAGCAGAGGGTGGCCATTCTGGTATGGATGCCACTTTACAGAGGATTTCGGCTATTTTGTATTGGAAGGGTTTGCGTAAGGAGGTTCGGCAGTATATTTGTAGTTGTGAAATCTATCAAAGGTGTAAGTATGATTCTGCTCCTTATCCAGGATTGTTACAGCCCTTGCCTATTCCTGAGAAGGTCTGGACTGACTTGTCCATGGACTTTATTGAAGGCTTACCTAAATCCGATGGCAAGGACACTATCATGGTTGTTGTTGATAGATTAAGCAAATCAACCCATTTTATTCCTTTGGCTCATCCCTTTACTGCTCTTACGGTTGCACAGGCCTTTTTGGATAATGTGTATAAGTTGCATGGTGTTCCTAGCAGTTTGGTGACAGATAGGGACAAGATTTTTACTAGTTCTTTTTGGCAGGAATTGTTTAAGCTCTTAGGCACTGCCTTGAAGATGTCTTCAGCATATCATCCTCAGTTTGATGGTCAAACTGAGGTGGTGAATCGATGTTTAGAAACTTATCTTCGTTGCATGGTGAGTGAGGCTCCTCGCACTTGGGTTCGGTGGTTACCATTGGCAGAGTGGTGGTATAATACCACCTATCATTCTGCCATTCAGACCACTCCGTATGAGGCAGTGTATGGTCAACCAGCACCTGTGCATCTTCCCTATCTTCCTGGTGATTCTATTGTGGCAACTGTTGACAGAAGCCTTCAAGCTCGAGAGGCTGCTATTAAGCTTCTTAAGTTTCATCTTCAGATAGCACAGAACCGTATGAAGCAGCAGGCTGATCAGGGTAGGTCTGATCGCAGCTTCTATGTGGATGATTTTGTATATGTGAAGCTCCAACCTTATCGCCAGAAATCTGTTGTTAATAGATTGTGTTTGAAGCTTGCTGCTAAATTTTATGGTCCTTATAAGGTGCTTGCTAAGGTTGGGCCTGTAGCTTATAGGCTCGAGTTTCCTTTAGGGACTAAGATTCACCCTGTTTTCCATGTTTCTCAGTTGAGGAAATAGGTTGGTTCTCATTTGGTGCAGCATCAGTTGCCATTGCTTGAGGATGATGGTACTTTGCTTAAGGAACCTATTGCTATTTTAGACCGTCGTATGGTTAAACATCGAGATCAAGCTGTTACTGATGTTTTGGTTCAGTGGTCTAATTCTTTTCCGGAGGATGCTACCTGGGAGCGCTGGTCTCCCTTCCATAGGCGTTTTCCTGATTTTAATCCTTGAGGTCAAGGATTTCCTTTAAGAGAAGGGTATTGATGTACGCAGAATTGGGATGTTAGTTGTTACTGGGTATAGTCATAGCCATGTCCTTTCAATAATACATGTCAGCATAGCTAACTCAGGACTTCCATATAAATAGCTACAATGCAATACAGAAGGCATCGGAAAATTGATCAATATTGTGTTTCTTCTCTCTCTCTCTATAACATAATTACAAATTCTTCCCTCTTTATTCTTGATTTCTACTCTTCTTCTTCCTTCTTCTTCTACACTCTTCTGTAGGAAAAGCTGCGTGGATCAGTTTAATCCATTTCAGGGTTCCAAAACCAGTTGGAATCTTTGCTTTGCTTTGGTTGTGCAGAATGCAACAGAGCAAGAAGGAGAATGAAATGGCAACAGACTACAAGAAGGCTTTGAGATCTGTCTTCCTGCCAAAAGGACCAACCGTTATTATTGTTGAAAGAGTTGGATTGAGCCCTGCTCTATAGGCTAATTTGAAAGAAATGGGTTGGATTACTAGCCCAGATTGTTGAAACCTCTGGGCAGGAGGGTTATTTGTTTTGCGCTCAGGGCCCAATGGCATTGGGTTTTTCTGGCCTACCGTTCTATGACTAGAGAAGAAAATCTTTCCCGTGGAGAATCAGTAGTATCAGGCAAATCAACAAAGTCTTTTGGTAATTCTAAACACATTAACAAGATCTAACTTTTGGTAAAACTTATATATATATATATATATATATATATATATATATATATATAACGAGCTAAAAAATAGGTTTTGTGTTTGATGGTTGATATAAAATTTAACATTAAATTTTCATATTTTATATGAAACGAATATAATTTTATATGACAGCCCACTGCTACTCATCATTTACCTAGCCTTATCAACTTCAATCTCCCCATCAGCCGTAGAATATAAGCTTGTTGAGAAGACAGCCATGCTTCATGGTTATACATGTATTGTTTGAAAACCGAAGAAAATTGGGCAGAGAAGATAAGAGGATGAAATATATACTTGCATTGTTTGAGAATTTGAAAGCTTTACTTGTAGTTATATACAATTGAAGAAATTAATATACTCTAAACTACCAAAAAAAATATTCCTATATTATTTACAGTAAAATGTTACATCATAAGAGTGTATACTAGTACTAGGAGCAAGTAAATAGAACGTTGATGTTGGGTCAGACAAGCTGATGTTATTATTTTGATAATTCTTATCAGAGCTTGGACTACAACTTTTAAATCTAAACCCAGCTTCACTCAACTTCAAAGTTATTATTTTATTATTAGAAAAATTATCTAAAAAACATCTTTTTCCGATGCATTTATTTTGACAATTTTTTTTTCGCTATATTTCTCGGAACTTGAAGTGTGAATCAAACTAATGTTTGAACTCAAATTGAGATAGTGATGCAAATTATTCTCTTTTGAATGAGATGGATTCGTACGCAAAAGAGATTACCAATAAATTCTTTCAAAATTAACTATTTGTTCATCTGTTAGAGATATTCCAAAAAAAAAAAAACTAGCAACCAAATAAATAGTTTTGGAGTTTTTAAATTTTAGTGAGAATAAGGGGATGATACATATCTCTAAGGTATGTTAAAAAAGTAATCTAAAAAATGAAAAACGTATCAATTTAATAATCTCCCTTGTAGGATTTAAAATTTTCATTAATGATGTATGATATAATATTTTTTTTAATGCATGAATCATGATACAACATATAATTATTAAGTATGAACATTTAAGCACATTTTTTTATTTTAAAATTGCATAAGATTAATGTTTACAAAAGAATTCTATTAATGTTTATCAAACCTTAACCCCTTCATTAAGCAAAGTCATGAAAATTTTTTTAATATGAAAAGTAGGAGTATGATATTGAATCTCATAAATCTCTAACTAATTTGGAATGTAACGCCAATAAGAGTAAAATGGAAAGTAGGAGTGGTGATTTTAGCATTGCCAGATGCTTAGGCGAAAGAATTGCTGTAACAAAAACCAGGACTATGGCCACAGCTGGATATATGTCTCTAGGTGATGTTTCTAATTTATTATTTTAATTTTGATAGAAAGTGTACATCTCTCTTTTTTTGGTGTAAACCACAGGAATCTTCATATGTTTTAAAAGTATGAGAATAGCCCTGTTCGGAGCTTCATAACAGTTAAGACTCCTTATCCCTCTCCAAGTGTGTTTAGTGGGAATCGAATCCGAGAGTTTTTCCCACAAACTTAACCTGTATGCCAATTGAGCCACAACTCATGAGTAATATATATATATATATATATATATATATTCTCTCTTTAAGCATGCAATATTATATTTTAAATTTTGAATAGAATTCTGAGTTCACGCATGTGTCAGCTACCATCATTCAAGCATAGTGACAATGAAATCGATAGATCTTAGCCGTGAATGATGATCAAGGGCTCTAGCAAGTTTGTTCATCAGTGCAAATGGAATTTGTTGTTCATATAAAATCAGAATATTAAAAGAGAAAGAATGAACTGTTCATTGATATCAAACAATATAAAGCAAAACAACTATGATATCATATGCAGTGATGGTGCTTACCCATGAACATTGTCCTCACGCCTGGTACAGAAATAGCTACTTTGTAGCAGTCAAACATAGGAAGGCAACCATTAGAAGAGATTCAAGTCCAGCAATGGTGCACCCACTTGAAGTGGTAATAACAGTTGAAGGATTATTGCTCTTGGAAGAAGGCTACAGAAGTGTAGCGCCAGGCTGTGCTTGGGGGCACCAACCGTCGAAAATGCTTGATCGCCATCTGCATTTACTTAAAGCTTCATTCCCCCTAGACAATGCAACTTGTCACCACAAACAAAATATCTAGCACCAACATTCGATAGCGTGATTGTTGTGTTTCCAATGAAAAATGTTCTGAGTGCATTTGTTGTGTTGCAACTTTCAAAACTTTCTTTGGTTACCTCACTTAAACTATGAATTGATGATTATTGGAACACTGCAGGAAACAAAAACAAAGGAAATTTGTCGATAACTCTGCAATAAATGTGATAAAATGATTAATATAGATTAAAATAATTATTTAATACACCATCGGTAGATTTTTTTACTCCACAAACAAGATTAAGATCATAACACATGTCTTATTTTATTTATTTATTTTTTTTAATATTTTAAAGGATATGTGTTATGATCCTCATACGGCTTGTAGAATAAAAAAACTTCACCAAAGGAATATGAAATTATTATCCTATAAATTTTTTCTTAACATTTGTGATAATATAGCAAAGAGATCAGACCAATTGTTATATGTATTTTGTGTAGAGGTTTTTTAAGAACATTGTATATGTATCCTAGAATAATCTAGCTTCTACCTGGATTGAAGTTCTTATATAAGTCTCTTCCTGCCACTATTATCTATAACCTAAAATAAAAAAATCTCATTAACATAATTTTGACATAAAAAGAGTAAATTAGAAACATGGGTAGAGAGAGAGAGAGCACAGGTTCATGCAAGCGAGAAAAATTTAGCAAGGGAGAGCATCCAATCAACAAGGAGACTTTGCACACTAACAGAATCAAGGAACGGGATTGCTGGAGAAGGAACTTGGTTTCAATTTTTGTGGGCAACATTCATCCAAAAGACAAAGAGGTTGACTTGTTGAAGCTGATAATGACTAATGGAAGAGTTATCAACTTTTACATTCCTCTGATCAGAAAAAACTCTTCGAGGAGCAAGTTTGGGTTCTTCAGATTTAAGGACTTGAGAGAAGCTTTGAGGGTGATTAGAGCCCTGGATGGTTTTGCTTGGAATGGATGGAAGCTTAGAGTGAACATAGTTAAGTACGGTTTGGAGCACAGAAAAATATCAGACTCTACTGGGAAATCAGTCAGAACTATCAAGAACAAAGACTTTCCCTTTTTTGATCCTCACCGAGAAATTGAATCCGCTGGTGTCAATCCAACTTACGCAGAGGTTGTTAAAAAGGACAAAGCTAGCGTTGACAATGAAAAAGGCATGAAGGTGGGGCTGCAACAGTCAAAAAGTAGAGAAGCTGTCACTGATAACAAACTTCCCTCTGAGAAATTGATAGTCCTTAAGAAATCCGAAATGGATTCTGATTGGCCAGAAAAATCTGCAGTTGCTATGGTGTTAAATCCTCAGTCCATTCAATCTTTGAAACATAGAATGCTCATGGAATGTATTTCTCATTTTTCTATTTCGTTAATGGGAGGTAGCTGGGTTTTGCTAACCTTTGAATCTAAGGACGATATGATGGGTATGCTGGAGGACGAAAAAGTTTGGTTGAGTGAGTGGTTTGTCTAGGTTAAACCTTGGTCTCCTAACCTTATCAGTCAAGATAGGTTCATTTGGATTAAACTTGATAATTTACCACTCCATGCATGGTGTTCTTCCTTCTTTAAAAAAGTTGGAGATAAATGGGGAGATTCAATCTCAGTTGATGATTGTATGTTGAGAAAAAGGAGGCTTGACACAGCCAGAGTTTTATCTCTTGTGCAAAAAGATTGCAAAATTTCGAATTCAATTTCACTCAGTTTGAATGGAGAATCATTCACAATTTCAATTTCAGTTGAGGAAAGCGCTGATTTTTTCTGGAATCAATATATGAAATCAGTCAACAAGGAGCCTTCAGTTTCAAGTTCTTTATTAGAAACTTCCAGTTCCAAAGACGGTTTTACTGATTTTGTCAACGACGGTGATTCGAGATTTCAATCGTGTAACACAAGCAATGAAGTCGAACAATCGGGAACTCCTTGAGGGACAACAATCAAATGGAAATTTATGAGCGGCCTTTGGTTCCTGGTGAAGGTATGCAGCTTTTGTCCACCTCTAATTATTCCTCTTCTCCTCTCCCAAAAAACATGTTGGATATGGATTTATTAATTCTGAATCATTCCCCACAAAGATCTTCTGGAAAAACCCACAACCATTATAATGACCTTTTTATGATGGAAACCTTCAATGTTGTGCAAGTCAATCGAATTCAAATGCTACCATCATCTAATAATCTTGATCCCAATGGTCTACATAGGAAAAGCCCAGGAACTCTATCTGTTAATCCCTCAGAAGACAGAGCTGTTATCTCAGAAAGCCCAGTTGCTATCTCAAAACAATTATTCCCAGCCCAAGAGGCAGCTACTAATGTCTCTGCAGATCAAGCAAGCAGCAGCTACAAAGCACATTCAGTGGGGCCAAATGAACAAAAGGAGACAATTATGGAAAGCCCAAATAGCAAAGCCAATGAATCGGATTCCTTTTTGCCAATGAGTACCCAATTAGTTACTGAAAGAAAGAAAAAAATCCACTAAATTGAGATCAATCTCTTCTCCAAAAGCAAGAAACACGTGGGAATAAAACAACTAAAAAGGGGAATTGTACCAAAAAAAGGATGCTCTAAAAATTCAGATTCTGGAAGATTCAATGATATCAGATGAGGATGTAAGAATAGAAATAAAGCCATTAGAAAAAAAGCTGAAACTACTTTAGAGGTGGGTTATTTGTTGGGTTTAACTCCGATTATTGATAAGGAAAGGATCATTGGAAAGATCATGGAATTAGAAGATGAGGAAGACAAGGCTGCTGTTGATCTTTGCTGAGTTGGATGCTTTTCCTATGGGTGCTCTTAATTCTCAATGAAGATCATATCACTTAATATTAGAGGAATTGGAATTAGAGGTAAGAGAAGAGCTTTAAAAAGACTTATAGCCAAAGAAAAGCCATCTCTGGTGTTCCTTCAAGAATCAAAATTCTCAGGAGTTAATGACAGAATCATCAATCAACTTTAGACAAACCGTGGTGTGAGTTTTGTTTCTAGTGATTCTAGCGGTGCTGCTGGTGGCTTGATCTCCATATAGGCTGATAACGATTTCAAGCTATCTTTTGTGGTAATTAACAATAGATTCATTTGGATTAAGGGGTCAGTTCATGAATGCCCTTTGGAAGTAAACTTCATCAACATCTATGCTTCTAATAATGTGGTTGAGAGGAAAGTCTTTTTTTATGAACTAGTTGGTTTAAAAAACAACGATTCTGAACTTTGATGCTTTGTGGGTGACTTTAATATTGTTCTCTGTGATGATGAAAGAGTAGGTAAAACTGATGTTTCAACCTCTTCTGATGCCTTTGTTAACTTTGTCTTCTCTCTGGCTTTAGTCGACCTACCACTGATGGGTAGGAAATTTACATGGTACAATAAGTCTTCCATGAGTCGTCTAGACAAGTTTCTCATTTCTTGGTTTCAGTCTATACTTCTATTAATCAATGGTGCCTTGAGTCCTCCATTTTAGATCATTTACCTATTTGTCTGGGCATTGATATTGAAGATTGGGGACTTAAACCCTTCAAGCTTTGCAATCATTGGTTGGAAAATTCTGAGTTTAATGAGATGGTTGATAAGAATTGGAATAAATATGAAGTCCATGGTTTCTTGGGATTTCGTCTTATATAGAAATTAAAAATGCTCAAAAAGGATATAAGGCAGTGGAATGGTTATCAAAACAATGTCTTAGCCACTTTGAGCTTTTTAATAAAGAAACCGCAAACTTGGAAAACGAGCGGGAAACAAAGTTGGATGATGACGCTTTATTCGCTAACTTAGTTTCAAAGAAGAGAAAATTATGGGATCTTCAACTCATCGAAGAGAGATCTTGGAGACAAAAATTGAGACTCAAGTGGATTCAAGAAGGCGATAGAAACACAAGATTTTTTCACAATATGGCAACCAATAGATGGAGAAATAATTTCCTTGGACATCATTCTTTCAAAGGTAATCAGTTGCAGACCCCTAAAGAAATCAGACATGTTGTCGAAAGCCATTTCAGGGAGTTATATCATGATGAGTTCAATTCATGCTTCCTTTTCAACTCCCTTGATTTCAAGAAACTGTCCCGACAACAAGCTAATCAACTTGAAGCTCCTTTAACTGAAGAGAAATTTGGATGGCAATTGATAGTTGTGATGGTGATAAGGCTCCAGGGCCCAATGGATTCAATTTCAACTTCTTCAAGAAGAAATGGCCTCTACTCAAGAAAGAGATCACTGAGTTTATGCAGGACTTCTACCAAAATGGTAAAATGCCGAAAGGGATTAATTGCTCTTTTATCACACTCATAGCAAAGAAACAAAGTGCTGAGTCTTTGAATGACTTTAGGCTGATCTCTCTCATCGAGAGCTTGTATAAAATTCTTGCGAAGACTCTCGCTAATAGAATTAGGATGGTTATTGGTTCTCTTGTTCACAACTCACAATCAGCATTTATAGAAGATAGACAACTTCTCGATAGTAGTTTTATAGTGAATGAGGTGATTGATTCGATGAAAAAAATCGAAGGATGGTGATTTGCTTCTCAAGCTCAACTTTGAAAAAGCATTTGACAAAGTTAAATGGCCCTTTCTTTTTCATATTTTGGATCTCATGGGTTTTGGAGAAAAGTGGATTAGTTCGATTAAAAGTTGTTGCTATACAGCTTCTATCTCAGTACTGGTTAATGGCTCGCCTACTACTCCAATCAAGATCCAAAAAGGGGCTTAGGTAAGGAGATCCACTCTCCCCCTTCCTCTTCATTCTTGTTACAGAAGGACTTAGTCTTCTCCTCAGAAAAGCCTTGGACTTAAGCTTATTTAAAGGAATAAAGATAGGGCAAGGTAATCTGTAAATTTCAAATTTGCAATTAGCAGATGACGCAATTATCTTTTCTGAACCTAGTTGGGGGCAATTGTAGGCAATTAAAAGATTTCTCTGATGCTTCTTTCGGCCTTAAAGTTAATTTCTCAAAAACCAGCCTCTTTGGAATTAAAATCAGTGATGAGTTGATCCTGGATTGGGCTAGAATGATCCACTCTAAGAAGGGTTCTCTGCTTTGTACCTACCTAGGTCTCCCATTGGAAGCTAACCCAATACTGAAAACTTTTGGGCAGAAAGTCATTAACTCCTTCAACTCTAACCTCAGTCTTTGGAAGAATAGTCTACTTTTAATGAGTGGAAGAGTTGCTTTATCAGATCTACCCTCTCTAACTTGCCTATCTACTACCTTTCACTCTTCAAAATTCCGAAAGGTGTGATCCAAGAGCTGGAGAAAATTCAGAGGCAATTCCTGTGGGGTGACTTTGAAGATAAGAAGAAAATTAGATTAGTTGATTAGAATACAATTTGTAGAAGTAAGAGTGGTGGTGGTTTGGGTATTCTATATTTGGAGACTTATAACAAGGCCTTATTATTAAAATGGCCCTAGAGATTTGCTTCAACATCTTCTGCCTTGTGGAAAGAAATCATTAGAGAAAAATATCTCATTTTTGATTCTGTGATGTGGCCTTCTCCCTGTCCTATTGGATCTCTTTCGAGAGGTTGGAGAGATATACAAACAAATTGGTTTGGGGAAGGGGGTAACACTAACCTTTATGATGCAAATTTTTTTTCTTTGTGCAGGTAATGGTTCGAGAATTCGCTTTTGGCAAGACAATTGGATACAGAACCTTAATATCAAAAATTCTTTTAAAAGAATCTATACTCTTTCCACCAACAAAAAGGGTTACATCTTTTATTATGGCACATCGGATGGATCACAGTTCAAATAGAATATCTCGCTTAGAAGGAATCTCTTTGATTGGGAACTAGATCAACGGAGTAACCTGATGTCTATTCTCAAAAACATCACTCTTTGCCCCAATGTGAATGACAGGTTGGTTTGGATTCACACTCCTAATGACCAATATAACTCTAGATCATTTCGAAAAGTGATGGAAAAATCTGATTCTCTGCTTCATCATTCAGATGTATTTGTGTGGAAAGGATTGGCTTCCCCGAAGGTCAAATTTTTTTGTTGGAAGGCTACTGTGGGTTGCTTACTAGTTATGGACATACTGCACAGTAGAGGCTGTCTTATTAATAAGGGTAACAAATATCCATTCTGCTCAAATCCCGAGACCCTTGACCATCTCCTAATTCATTGCCTTTTTTCTTGGAATGTTTGGTGCTCATGCATGCAATCGTGGAATGTTACCTGGGTAGTGCCAAAAGCTTTTAAGAATCTCTTTCAATCTTGGAGCTCTTTTAACACATGGACAAGTAAGAAAGTTGTGTGGGACTCTCTCAGTTTTGCAATTAACTAGTCTTTATGGTTGGCTCGCAATGATCTCATTTTTAATAAGAAATCGTTACCATCCAATCAGATTTGCTTCTTGATTAAAATGAGAATTTCTTGGTGGTTAAAAGCTAAGTTTCCAAGTGAAGATATGTTACTGCTAACTAACAATTTGCAGGATTTTTGTTTAAGGACTAAAGACAAGGTGAGTAGGATGAGTATTCTCTGGACTCCTCCCCCTACTGGTAGCTGGAAATTTAATGTTAATGGTTCATCATTGGGCAAGCCAGGTCCAATCGGAATTGGAGGGGTTTTGAGGAATTCTGAAGGTATCATTCTTCACATGTTTTCAAAGAATATTGGCATCGCTGATTCTAATCCTATTGAGTTACTTGCCATTGGTAAAGCGCTCTCTATTTATGTTAAAGCTAGACTGAACAACCTCCTGGACTTATCATCGAAAGTGATTTGAAAGTCATTATTTCTTGGTTGAATCACCTTAACGATAGCCTACGGAAGTACAGTAATCTGCTTAATAAGTTGAGAAACCTGTACTCATGTTTTAAATCGGTTTCTTTTCATGTTTTTAGAGAAGTTAATTATTTTGCTAACTCTTTGGCTAAAGTCGGAGTTCATTGACTTGTTAATTTGGAGGCTTGGTTGTAATTTCTTCTTTTATTAATAATATTTAAATTTTCAAAAAAAAACATAATTTTGACATGTGTCCTTTGGTTTTTTGCTTTTGTTTAGTTGGCTTGGTAATTTTTTTTTATATTTTCTACAATATTATTTTGGTTTGATAAAAACCATTGCACAGCATGAGTTAAAATACTAGTGGGTATAAAAGTTATCCTTTAATAAGTGAGTGGATGCCACATGATACTTCATTAATCATGACCTTAGAGGCAATTTTTTTTATTTTTTAAATTTATAGTTATTTTTAATTTTTTTCTTAAAATTAAAATATTAAAAATAAATTTAACCATGTGATAGTTTTTGTTTCATATGTGATATTTTTTAATTGAAATTAAAAATATCTATTTTTAAATTTTTTTAATTTTAAAATACTAAATGTGCAAAAAAAATGAACTTATTATGAAGAGAAGAAAAAGACAATGAAAAGTTTAAATAAAAAAATTTTGAAAAGAACTAAATCAAATATTTACAATTTTTTTATAAATAATTATTATTTTTTCAAAGTTAAAATAAAAAAAGAAACCAAAGATATAAAAAGTGGAAAGAGAACAAAATTTAAAATTCAAAGAATTTTTTTAAGGAACTAAACTAAATATTCATGTCAAAAAACTAAATATTCAAAAATTAGTATTAAATTTTTAAAAAAAATTAAAATCAAATACCCAAAAAATTTGGTTTTAAAAAATTTGAATACATACTAAAAATATTGCAAATAATATAAAAATTCAAAAAAATGATAAAAGTATAGTATAAAGCAAAAAATTCCAAAAATAAAATTTTAAAACTTAAACACAAATAAGCACAAAAAATTATAAAAAATAAATCTATGAATCAAAAACTTTCAAAAAAACTTCTTTGAATATGAAAATAGAAAGTTATAAAGTAATAAAGTAGTAACTAAATAATTTCAATATTAAACACTTAGAAATTACGACAAATAAAAAAAGTGGTAACGGAGATTAGTCTAATATAAATTTATATTGAGAAAAGCAAATTAGAATCAAAACGAATAAAAATTTAAATATTTTTAAGTTTTTTTTAAAATTTTGATCTCTTTAATTTTTTGATTTTATGTTAAAATTTTATTATTTTTTAAAAAATAAATATAAAAATAAATAAGATCATTAATTGATAAATTAAACATTATCAATTTCATTTAATAAATCAATATTTTAAAAATAATTATCTTAATTTATTATTATTTTTAATACTAGTTATATAAATTTTATGAGAAAAAATGATGCGAAGCAGGGTATTGCTCTAGTTTAACTCATTTTGAGGTAGCTTTTTTTCATCTGGAGCCCAGTCAATCCGCTGAAGAGTCATTTTGGTTCACGAATGGCTTTAAGTCAATAATTGATCGTTCGTGCAAGAAGGCAAAAAAATTTAAAAAAAAAAAAAACAATGAAGGATATCCTTCGCGTTAATTTCCACTAAGACAAGGTGTAAACTTAATGAATATTAACTCAACACCGTGTGAGCGAAAGCAGGCATTTTTCTTTCTATTACTTTAGTTTTCACATTTTTTTGAGACTAAAAACAGTGATTTGTTTGACAATTTGTATTCTTCCTTAGAGCCTCCGTAACTCACCAGCCAACCTTGTTCAACTTTGACATTCTGATTGTGGTTTGAGGGCTGCTGGGAATTCTGTTGATCATATTGTACAGAGACTGAGTCCTTGATGGAGACTAAGAATTGCTCCAGGCCTCCATTAGAGCTGCAAGGCAGTAAAATCCAGTGTAGTTATGGTCAACCGTAAAATTTCCTTTCTGATTCTGTGCATCCTGCTATAATTGGAGCCTTTGTTTTTCAGTTTTGTCGCATTTCTCTTCCTCCATTGTATTCTCGATCTTGCAATCATGGAGATTTCTTGCTTTCGTAGTTTGGTGCTGTTAGTTCACTTCTTTATCCTGTGTATACTCCGTCTTCACTCATTAACCATAACCACTGATCAATCTGCGCTTCTGGCCTTGAAAGCCCATATCGTTTCCGACGCCCAAAATAGCTTGGACAATTGGACTACAACTACTTCTGTTTGCAATTGGATTGGTATTACTTGCAGTGGCCAACCCCAAAGGGTCATAGCCTTGAATCTTTCTTCCATGGGTCTAAAAGGCACCATCCCTCCAGACATTGGAAATTTATCTTCCCTCACTCTTCTATCCTTGTCTTCTAACAGTTTCAGGGGAGCCATACCAAAGGAACTTGGGCATTTAACCACGCTTAACAAGTTGTATCTTAGCAATAACGAATTGGAAGGTACGACAACTATCACTCAGACCATTTTTACTATTACTCGCAACTTTTTAGAGATGTTTTCAGTCCCAGCCTCCCAATGTATGTCGTATAGCTTTAGTAGAGAATGAGAGGAACCATATCATGAACACTAGAGCAAAATGCTTACTGAAAATCCAAAAAGTGTGTATGAAGGATTAAAGCTAGATGATAACTGTTACCGAATTTTCGATGAGTGTACCGCAAGTATACAGACCGTAGCAAGTAATAAAGTGATGAGTAGAGTATCGTTCCCACGAGGATTGAATTTGTGAATTGCTTACTAAGTACTAAAATTTCACACCCTAATTTTATTCAAACGATCGAAAAAGAATTTTTTTAATCAATAGCAGGAAATTGAAAATAAAAAAAATATTTATTTAAATAAAACTTCTAAAATATTCCAAAATAAAAACCAAAAGAAATTTAGATGAAAACTTGAAGACTAAAACAAAGAGAATAAAACTAAACTACTCTATATCCCTTAGTAGGATTGAATTCTCTTCATGGTGCTGAAGCTGGCTATTTATAGAGGCAGTGGGGATGATGATTAGCTCAAAATCTTGGCTGATAGGGCTCGATCTTTATCTTCAAAGAAAATTTATCTTTTATCAGCTCCCTTATTTATCTCTATCCTTAGCAAAAAGTCCATCTTGATAATTTATCTTCATAAAAGATAAATGCAACAATTTATCTTTCTTGGCAGCAAGTAGAGATATCCATGCATGAAGCTTTATCAACAAAGTCTTGTGTTTGAATGAAATTTGGAACTGAAATCCTTCACATCTTTGACTTCTTTATCAGTTGGAGTTCCTACATCATTGAGAGAAATTTAACAGATAAATGAGGGATTTGAATCTAATATTAATGATTTAGAGATAAATTATATCATTAAATTCATGATAATTCTATAAATTATAGAATTATCACACCCCCAAACTTGAATTTTTGCTTGTCCTCGAGCAAAATAAAATTCACAAAGAAATGTACCTAGAGGTCAAATACACTTGCAAGAATGATTTCCCTTTAATTTCCCCAAAGATTTTGAAAACATTACAACTCCATGAAAATTCATAAACATTAGCTAAATATATATAAACTCATTCCAAAGAGAGTATCAATTCAATTGAATTCTTCCGTGTGTGTGTGTAAATGTTTCTTCATTTTAGTTCATGCAATCCGGATGAATTTATACAAATACGAACATAACAAAAGATCTCAAAGAATAGTTATCTTCCATAAGTTTGTTTTTCTCATCTTCTCTCCACTAATGTAGACACACATAGCCAAAGATCAATAGGACTTTATAAGCTTGTAATGTATGGCTAGGGTAAAGGTAGGAGAAAAAGGATTTTTAGGCTTAACCCCTAATCATGCATTTTTTTTCTTGGACTTTTTTTTTTAAAAGCCTTCAAATAATTTCCCCAACTTGATTTTTTTTCTTTTTATTTTTTTTTGAATTTTTTTTTTGAATTTCACCCGTTCTTCCATATATGCGTAGCTCTAAATATATCTTGACATAGTCCTCATGCATATAATGGGGTATAGGAATTTTTTTTACAGGCTAGGCTAATTATTAATGTAGGTAAAACAAGAAAGAAGGTCTATTTAAGCTCAAATTGGGTGACTAAGGATAAAATACATCATGGTAGTCTTGAAAAGCACAAACGGTCCAAAAATGGCCTAAATCACCTCTTTAGCTAAGTGTGTTCTAGGATTTCGCCTTGAGAGATGATAGAACAAATTCTAGACAAATAACAAACTTTAAAGACTATTGTTTATTCCTATTCACATAAATCTTCTCTAAATATGCATGACTTCAATGATAGAAACATTGTGCATTTAATTTTTGGAAAAATCTCAATCAAAAAGATAATTCACTAAAGAATTCATTCACATACTTTGCTCATATTCATGAATTTCATTTTGCTATAACATTCTCAATTAATGGTTAAATATCAAGGAATTATCAAGCAAACATATAAGCACTTCAAGGTAAAAACCATTTTAAAGCACAAAATTTTTTGCAAAGATTTCAAAAGAAAATCAAAAAAATTTTGCTTAATCTTTAAAAATAAAAATTTTGCTCTTCCCCCCAACTTGAAACATACATTGTCCTCAATGTATAAGAAATTCAAGAATTCAAGAAAAGGATAAAGGAAACTCCCCTGATTTTTTTTTTAAATGAAGCTCAAACTGCAAAACTTGCAAAATTTCTTTGTCGGTCCCCCAAACTTAGACTCTGACACCTATAAAATAAAGAAAAGAAATCAACTAATGAAATATCTAAACTAAGAAATAAGAGAAATAACTAAGAAAGCAATAAAATGCTGGGGTTGCCTCCCCAGAAGCGCTTGATTTATAGTCATCAGCTTGACTATGTCTGTCATTCTTCAAGGTGGATCATTAAGATCAGTAACCGATTTTCCACGATCGATCACTCCTCCCCAATAATGTTTCAATCTCTGACCACTAACCTTAAATGGTTCCTTTGAAAATTCAGCTCTTATTTCCACAATTCCATATGAAAATACTTGAGTAACAATGAATGGTCCAGACCACCTTGATTTCAACTTACCTGGAAATAGCTTCAAACAAGAATTATAGAGTAAAACCTGTTGCCCCGGCTCAAATTGTCTTTCCACTATCTCCTTGTCATGCCACTTCTTCGCTCTCTCCTTAAAGAGTCTAGCACTCTTATCTGCTTGCATTCTGAATTCATCCAACTCGTTGGGCTCAGCACAATTGGGCTTCTCTTCATCAAGAATTGTTTCTATGGTGTCCATAGGTTGTTGATTGATGAATATTCCCTGAACTATACTCTCTTCTTTATTCACTTTAAAACAATCATCAGTCTCACTTGGGAATTTAATTGCATAGAAAAGGTTAAATGTTACCTCTTGATCATTGACCCGCATGGTGAGCTCTCCTTTTTGCACATCAATAAGAGCCTTACCAGTTGCCAGAAAAGGCCTCCCAAGGATAATTGGGACTTCACGATCTTCCTCCATATCTAACACTACAAAATCAGCTGGAAAGACAAATTTGTCAACCTTCACTAGCACATCCTCAATAATGCCTCTTGGATACTTGAGAGATCGGTCAGCTAACTGGAGTGTTATCTTGGTTGGTTTAGTCTCTCCTAGTCCAAGTTTCCTGAAAATAGAAAAAGGCATTAAATTAATACTTGCACCTAAATCACATAAAGCTTTATCAAAAAATAAGTTACCAATAGTGCAAGGGATAGTAAAACTCCCTGGATCTTCAAGCTTAGGTGGTAAGTTCCTTTGCAAAATGGTGTTGCACTCCTCAGTAAGAGCAACAGTTTCAAAATCCTCAATTTGCCTTTTCTTGGAGATGATGTCCTTCATGAATTTGGCATAAATTGGCATTTGCTCCAATGCATCAGAGAAAGGGATGTTGATGTGGAGCTTTTTGAATACCTCTAGGAACTTAGCAAATTGCCTATCTATCTTCTTTTGCTTGAATCTTTGAGGAAAAGGGATAGGTGGAGGAGGTGATTCAATGGTCTTACCAGATTGAGATGAAGTCTGCCTAATGTTCTTTTCTTGCTTATCTTCTTCTTTTGCCTGGACTTCAACTCTGACATCTTCCTCTAATTCTTTAGGTATGTAGCCCACTTCTTTACCCTTCCTCAAGGTGATTGATTTACATTGCTCTTTACCTTCCCTTCTTGGATTAGGTTCAGTATTGCTAGGCAGGGTACCTTGGGGACGGTTACTAATGGCATTAGCAATCTGACCTACTTGAATTTCAAGGTTCTTTATAGAAGCTGCTTGGTTTTGTAAGATGGTGGTGAACATCTCTTCTAAAGAAGGCTTCTTTTCTTGTGGTGGGACTTGTGGTAGAGGATTATGTGGAAGTGGTGGTGGTGGTTGAGTATGGAAACCAGGAGGATAGGTAGGTCTTGGGTTAGATGGTTGCCCTTGATTATTGTTCCAAGACAAATTTGGGTGATTTCTCCAGCCAGGGTTATAGGTGTTTGAGAATGGGTTATGGTTCCTATTTGGATGGGAAACATATTGGACTTGTTCGGCTCGAATAGGACACCTATCGCCAGAGTGATTACCCCCACAATTATCACAAGTTACGAAAGGGTTTTGAATGGAATGAATTGGGTTGGGTTGTTGATTGACTCCAAGAGAATCAACCTTTTTGGTTAAGGCTGAGATTTGAGAGGTAAGGGTGGTGAGTGCATCTAACTCATACATACCTGCTGTTCTCTTTGATGTTAGCCTCTCAGCTGACCACTGATAACTGTTTGCAGCCATGTCTTCTATCAAATTGTAGGCATCATCTATAGACTTGCTCATTAATGCACCACCTGCAGCTGTGTCTATAGTAGTTCTGGTCTGGCTTACCAACCCATTGTAGAATATCTGCACTTGCAACCAATTTGGAATCCCATGATGAGGACACCTTCTCAAGAGTTCTTTGTACCTCTCCCATGCTTCATAAAGTGACTCTGAATCGTGTTGCATGAAAGTGGTGATGTCGTTCCTCATCTTAGCTGTTTTGGCTGGTGGGAAGAATTTTGCCAAGAACTTCTGGACTAAGTCCTCCCATGTTGTGATTGATCCTGGTGCCAATGAGTTCAGCCAATCCATCGCTTTATCCCTGAGAGAAAAGGAAATAATCTCAGTCTTATCGCATCATCAGAAACACCATTATTCTTAAAAGTGGAGCAAATTTGTAAAAAATGTTTCAAATGAGCATTAGGATCATCATTGATTGAACCCCCAAACTGTACAGAAGTTTGGATCATTTGGATGATGGCTGGTTTGATCTCAAAATTGTTTGCTTGAATGGTTGGATATCTTATGCTCATCTCGAATCCATTCACTGTAGGCATTGCATAATCTCGAAGAGCCTTGGTATCTGCTTCTTCCATGGTATTTGTTTCAACAAGGTCTTCTTGGTTCTCCTTCTTGATTCTTCGTAAAGTTCTTTCAATTTCGGGGTCAAGGGGAGCCAATTCACCACTCCTTGCACGGCTCATGCACTAGGCCGATGTACCTCGCAAGAAAAACAAGAGAAGATATTAGTAACAAGGAGAAAAAATAAAAAAAAATATTTGAATTAAAACTAGGTATGCTTGGTATTAATATTAGCAAAACAAATCCTTCAATCCCCGGCAACGGCGCCAAAAACTTGTTACCGAATTTTCGATGAGTGTACCGCAAGTATACAGACCGTAGCAAGTAATAAAGTGATGAGTAGAGTATCGTTCCCACGAGGATTGAATTTGTGAATTGCTTACTAAGTACTAAAATTTCACACCCTAATTTTATTCAAACGATCGAAAAAGAATTTTTTTAATCAATAGCAGGAAATTGAAAATAAAAAAATATTTATTTAAATAAAACTTCTAAAATATTCCAAAATAAAAACCAAAAGAAATTTAGATGAAAACTTGAAGACTAAAACAAAGAGAATAAAACTAAACTACTCTATATCCCTTAGTAGGATTGAATTCTCTTCATGGTGCTGAAGCTGGCTATTTATAGAGGCAGTGGGGATGATGATTAGCTCAAAATCTTGGCTGATAGGGCTCGATCTTTATCTTCAAAGAAAATTTATCTTTTATCAGCTCCCTTATTTATCTCTATCCTTAGCAAAAAGTCCATCTTGATAATTTATCTTCATAAAAGATAAATGCAACAATTTATCTTTCTTGGCAGCAAGTAGAGATATCCATGCATGAAGCTTTATCAACAAAGTCTTGTGTTTGAATGAAATTTGGAACTGAAATCCTTCACATCTTTGACTTCTTTATCAGTTGGAGTTCCTACATCATTGAGAGAAATTTAACAGATAAATGAGGGATTTGAATCTAATATTAATGATTTAGAGATAAATTATATCATTAAATTCATGATAATTCTATAAATTATAGAATTATCAATAACTTCATTGTTACCTGTCATTTCTTTTATTTTTTCTTTTCATTTATTTGTCAGAGGTATCAGAAACCTGATGCTTGGTAACTTGAATTTGGTTTAAATCACCATCTTAATTTGTTATACGTGTCTGGTATGCCAGTCAGTATTGAATTTCAGTAATTCTTATACCAAGACTCTTCTGGCTAGATGTTTCCATGAGTAGGTAGAATTCAATTTGAAAGTATGGTCCTTGCCAAAAGCCATTACGGTTGGCCTTTGAAACGTAGCAGGCTCCAGATCGACCATCACATAAACATCTTTCATTCAAGTGCTTTGATTTAAATTCTCATTATTAAATAGTAGGTTGCTAGGTGATTGGATTTGGCTACTATCATATTCATCTTATATTTGGTACAAATATAGACTGATATTTGAAGGGTAGACTGATTGGTGCTCAAAAAATAGATATAAGCTCGCCACAGTGTGATTTGGATTGGAAAATGACTAAAGTAAAATGATAGCAATTTTACATCATCTCTCTGACGCTTACATGTTAATAAGTAATAACCTTGAATTTGACATTGCTTGTAGAATCTAGGCCTCATGGAAGAATGTTTCACTTGTATGTATGGATTGTAGTGCGGTCTGTATTGAATGGAACCATAAATGCATAATAGTACATGTTGTGATCTTTTCATTTTTTTTTTCAAGTTCTGTTTCAGTTTAACGGATTATGAGACAATAAGCAAAGGGTTCATGAGGTGATTTATCTTGACGATGACATTTTTGTAGGTACAATCCCTTGGGAAATAGGTTATTTAAACAATGTAAAGAATCTGAGCTTTTCACGTAACCACCTTACAGGTGCAATTTTATTTGCTTCTTTTCAGTATTTGCCTAGATATGCCATCATACTTATCACTGTTTGAAATGCTTGAATTTATCCAGGTCATATACCAAGCAGTATTGGCAACTGTACTTTGCTTGAGGAAATAAACTTCAGTGAAAACAACTTGATAGGTGCATTATACTTTTCTAATTCAGAATTTTAAACCTGTTTGCTTATGTCCCAACTCCTGATACAAACCCCATTTTGAGGAAGGTTTGAATTTTCCACTGCATCTGTACTGGTGCTGGTTGATCTCATAGATCTTGGCATAAAATGGACCATGGGAATAAAAGATGCAGTGTTGAGAGTGGATTTGGTAATTTGCGTACTCTTAGCTAAGCCTGAGTGTACAATGTCCTGCTTGGAGGTAGTGTTATGGCTGTGAGAATATCGCATTACAAAAAAAATGCCCTGCATTACTAGTTGTAATCAACACTAAATTAAAATTGCAAAGCTCAATACCTCATTTCTTTAGGAGATAGAAATAGAGGTTGGAATCAAGTAGGATAACTTAATATGTGAACTTTTATCATACAGAAGGCCATATCATGGAATCTTTCCTGGAGCTAGAATTCTCCATTGCCTCTTTTAGCGAGTTTGCTTTATGTTGTCCATTATAAGTTCATATTTATTTATTTTATTTTTTGGGTAGTCTTGATCTGGCAACAACCTCATTGAATGATTACATTTCTTCCTTTTCATACTTCTTAGTGCAATAATTGTTAAGAAATGTGAGTAGAAAGTGCAGGATTCAATTGTTAAAGTAAATGTTGGTGATTCCCACTTTGTGCAGGTGCACTACCATCAACAATCTTCAATATCTCAACTTTACAAGTTGTTTGGCTGTATGAAAACCACCTATCAGGAAACCTTCCACCAATGTTAGGCTTCTTCCTTCCAAATCTTGTTCGGCTTCACCTTCGGGGAAATAAACTTCAGGGAACAATCCCTAGCTCCGTCTCTAATGCATCCAAGCTCACTTTCTTGGACTTGCCTGAAAACTTCTTTACTGGCATTATTCCTAACTCTATTGGCAGTCTGAGAAATCTACAAAAACTTGAATTAGCATATAATAACTTAACCAGTGAATCCTCCACAGTGGAATCAAATTTTATTTCTTCATTGACATATAACAAGAATTTGAGAAGGATTGTGCTATCAGGCAATCCTCTCCGTTCCATTCTCCCCAAGTCCATTGGTAATCTCTCCACTTCTCTTATATTCTTTATGGTTAACGATTGCAAACTTGAGGGCATCATTCCAGCTGAAATTGGAAATTTAAGCAGCTTGATAGCCTTGGATATGGGAAAAAATGGATTGACTAGTATTGTTCCAAATACAATCGGAAGACTACAAAATCTGCAAGGTTTGCACCTTCAAAACTGTAGATTACAAGGAACCATCTTGTATGATCTTTGTAAATTGAGAAGCTTCGTGGAATTATTCTTAGACGGTAATGAGCTTTCTGGATCAATACCAGAATGCTTAAGTAATCTTACAGCTCTAACAAATATCAACTTGGGCTTTAACAGATTAACTTCCACAATACCCTCAAGCTTATGGAGCCTTGGGTCTATCCTGTTCATAAATATGTCATCAAATTCTCTACAGGGGTCGCTGCCATCAGAATTTGCATATTTGGGGTTTGTGACTGAAATTGATTTGTCAAAGAATCAGTTATCAGGTGACATTAACGGAATTAGTAACCTCAATCATCTTGTGCATCTTTCTTTAGCAGAAAACAAATTTAAAGGCTCTATTCCAGAATCTCTTAGTTCTTCTATAAGCTTGGAGTTCTTGGATCTCTCTTGTAACAACCTCGCTGGAGAAATTCCTATGTCCTTGGCAAAGCTCCGTTATCTTACGTATTTTAATGTGTCTTCTAATGAACTCCAAGGAGAAATTCCCAGTGGAGGATGCCTTGCTAATTTCAAAGCCGAATCATACGTGATGAATAAAGCACTCTGCGGTGCAGCACGATTGCAAGTTCCACCATGCAAAAAAATTGGTACTTCCAAAGTAGCGCAGAGAACTCCTTTTCTTCTTCTCAAGATTTTATTGCCAACAATTGCATCATGTTATATGCTAATAATACTTGTGTTGGTAAAACTGTACCGTCAAAGAAGCATGATAGCCCTTCCAACAAAAAGAACAATTTTGTACTTAGAAATTGCACTAGCAACAGATGGATTTAGTGAAAGTAACCTGCTTGGCTCTGGGGGTTTTGGCTCTGTTTACAAGGGAACAATGAAAGAGGAGAAGAATGTTGCAATAAAAGTTTTTAATATGAATATAGAAAAAGCATTAAGGAGTTTTAAGGATGAATCTGAGATATTGTTCGCTACTGATCATCCTAATATCGTCAAACTCATTAACAGTTGCTGCGATGATGATTTCAAAGCCTTGGTGCTAGAATACATGCCTAACGGGACGTTGGGCAAGTGGCTTTACACTCACAATTATTTTTTGAATCTCTTGCAAAGGCTTGACATAATGATAGAAGTTGCATCAGCTATGGTTTACCTTCATGCAAGACGTATCATTCACTGTGATTTAAAACCTGGCAATGTCCTCCTAGACGAAGGTATGGTCGCTCATGTAAGTGATTTCAGCATTGCCAGACTCTTAGGTAGGCAGAATGTAGTACAAACCTCAACCATGGGCACTGTTGGTTATATGGCACCAGGTAATATTTCTATTTTGATTTATATTTGCAGTATATAATTCTTGTATGCATGTGATTTCTATAACGTTTCTAATTTAGAATGCTATTATTTAATAATGCATTGTTGTATTATGTATAGAGTATGGATCAAGTGGAATTATATCTGAAAAAACAGATGTGTATAGCTTCGGTATTCTACTGATGGAAACATTTACGAGAAAGAAACCCACAGATGAAATGTTTGATGGAGAAATGGACTTGAGGCACTGGGTATTTGAGTCATTATCATTACCTCATGCAGTAGATAGAATAACGGATGTAACTTTACTTGAGGTTGGTCAGGAAGCCTTAGCTGCTAAAAGAGAATGTATGCTATCCATCATGAAAGTGGCTATGTTTTGCACTGCTGAGTTGTCTGTTGAGAGAAGCACTATGACAGAAGTTGAAAATGCACTTCAGAGGATAAAAAAAGAGTATTCGGGAGACACTGAATGGTTAGACCAAAGACTAATGTGTCCGACTATTTCACGCCAAGAACTTCTATTGGCAACAGATGGCTTTAATGAAAGTAAAATAGTTCAGTCTGGAGAATCTAGTGTCATATACAAAGCAAAACGGCTATGGTGGTATAAGGATGTTGCAATAAAGGTTTTTAATCGAACAAAAAGAGGGCGGGAGAGTTTTGCAGTTGAAGCTGAAGTGATGTCCGGTATTCGCCATCGGAATGTTGTCAGAATCTTTATGAAGTGCAATGATATTAATTTTAAAGCCTTGGTTCTAGAGTACTTACCCATTGGATCTCTGGAAGAATGGCTTAATAACATTGATGACGACATCTCTTTTAGGAATATCTCGACAAAGCTTAATACAATGATAGATGTGGCATCAGCTTTGTGCTATCTTCATACCATGCGTGTCATTCACTGCAATTTAAAACCTAGCAACGTTCTGCTAGATAAGGAAATGGTTGCACATGTTAGTGATTTTAGCATTGCCAAACGCTTACACGAAAGAATCGCTGCAACAAAACCAGGACTGTGGCCTCTACTGGATATATGGCTCCAGGTGATGTCTCATCTTGTTCAGTACAAAATATCAGAACATCATGCATTATGTTGGATGTGTTATACTAATGCATTATTACTATTTTGATGTAGAGTATGAATCAAGTGGAACTGTTTCGGAAAAAACCGATGTTTATAGCGTCGGTATTCTACTGATTGAAACATTTACCAGAAAGAAGCCCACAGATGAAATGTTTTACGGAGAAATGAACATTAGGCGTTGGATATGTTCTTCATTACCTCATGCATTAGACAACATTGTAGATTTCAATTCGCTGCAATCTTATGGGAATGACTTGGCTGCTTTGAAGTCATGTGTATTATCAATCATGGCAGTGGCGTGTTGTTGTATTGCAGTGTCGTCCGATGAGAGAATGACAATGACAGAAGTTGAAACGAAGCTCGTGAGGATCAAAGAAAAGTTTCTAAGTGGGAGGGAATGACGACTTTAATATGACGGCAGAGATTTTTCCTTTCATTTCTTGTTCCTGCTTTTCTAAATTTCAGATTAACAGGTGGCTCCTGTTTGAAACAGGGTGCAGAAGATTGCTTTTGTGATTCATCACACGATAAAACATGTTGTTCTTGTATGATTTTGTTCATTAATTCAGAACCAATATACATCGCTATCCTTCTTTTTTATAGAAAACATACATCAGTCCTTAAGCATTGCAGAAATAATAAACCTTATTCTTATCAACTCCAATTATCGGCTTGTTACCTTTTTGAGTAAGTTGCAAAGTGGGAACTTGTTTTGACGTTTCTCCAAACTTTGGTCGTTGATCAACTCACCATGGGAAATTGCTCTAGTTGTTGAGCAAGATCCTCTCTGATCATGGTGCAGAAACTTTTTGGCTTGGCAATGGAGGAAGAACTTCTCTCTCTGGTCATATTGTAAATACTTTTCAAAGAATTCACATAAAAGTAAAAGAAAAAGAATTAACTCTTCATTGATATTCAACAATGCAAAACGACTTTATATCATATGCAGTAATGGTGCTTAACCATGAACAATATTCCCATGTCTGGTACAGGAACAGTAACTTTGTAGCAGTCAAACATAGGAAGGCTATTACAAGAGATTCAATTCCATCAATGTGCACCCACCAGACAATGCAACTTGTCGCCACAAAAAATACCTAGAACCAGCATTCGACAGAGTGATTGTTGTGTTTCCATTGGAAAATGTTCTGAGTGCATTTGTTGTGTTGCAACTTTCTAAACTTTCTTTTGTTACCCTGTTTAAACTATGAATTGATGGGTATTGAAACACCGCAGGAAACAGAAACAAAGGAATTTTGTCAGTAAACTCAACCAACAAATCTGTTATAAGATGATCTAACGTGGTGCGATAAATGTAATAAAATGATTAATATGGACTTTTTTCTTAAGATCTGTGATAGTATAGCAGAGGGATCCTTATACGTATTTTGTTTGTGTAGGGTTTTTGGGGACGTTATATGTATCCTAGAATAATCTATAATCAATCTATTCAGTTCATGGTGAAATTCTTTTGCTTGTGGATGTCGTAGTTGTAATCTCTTTTTCAGGTGCAAACATAAACTTGTTTGATTGTCTGGTTATCCTGGATCTAAGCTTCTGTCTGGATTGAAGTTCTGATGTAAGTCTCTTACTACTATTATTATTTAACTAATTTTGTAGTGGCTTTTTCTTATCTGAAGACCAATCAATCCGCTGAAGAGTACGATAATTTGTGTATATACAGTGTAAAATATATAAATTTTTGTATTATAATTCCCTTGTAACAACAGTAAGGTTTTGCTTTGTTTTGGCTCACGAATGGCTTCAAGTCTGTTGAAGTTGTGCATCAAGTACTTGCTATCATGGAAGTAGTGGATTTTAGTGGCAAGAAAATGGAAGAACAAAACTAGTTGTGGAGTGGCAAGAGACTAGGAGGATATGCTAGTTGTGAAGTGGATTTTAGTGGCAAGAAAGTAGAAGAACATGCTAGTTGTGTAGAGCATTTTTAGGAATTTTCAGTTATTTGTTGATGTATTAAATCAGATTTGGCTTGTTAAATATGATGTAGTAGACTTTTCAGCCTATTTTATTTGTGTTATTTTGCTTTTGTTTCTGCAGTTACTGCTCTTTTTTTCTTTTTTAAACCAACAAAGTGATATCCAAGCCTATTTTCTTAAGGGACCGTAAGCCAAATTTTTTCTCTTGAAAAGCCATTAAAACAATGGACACAAAAACACCATTTGCAGTTATTGCTCCGCCTGTATTTGATGGAGAGAATTATCAAGTTTGGGCAGTTAAAATGGAAGCATATTTGGAAGCAAGTGACCTCTGGGATGCAGTTGAAGAGGACTACAAGATTCCTCCTTTGCCAGATAATCCAACACTTGCACAGTTGAAGAATCACAAGGAAAAGAAGCAAATAAAGTCAAAGGCAAGAGCTTGTCTTTTTTCAACTGTCTCACCAACAATTTTCACCAGAATTATGACCTTCAAGTCACCCAAAGAGATCTGGGATTTTCTCAAAGAAGAGTATGCTGGCAATGAGAGAATCAAAGGAATGCAGGTGCTGAACTTAGTAAGGGAATTTGAAATGCAGAGGATGAAGGAGTCAGAAACAATCAAAGAGTATTCTGACAAACTTCTAAGCATTGTCAACAAGGTAAGATTGCTTGGTACTAATTTTCCTGATAATAGGATTGTGCAAAAAATCCTTGTTACTATACTTGAAAGATTTGAGGCAACAATTTCCTCATTGGAGAATTTTAAGGACCTGTTAAGTATCACCTTGGTAGAGTTGTTGAATGCTTTACAGGCATAAGAACAAAGGAGAATGATGAGACAGGAAGGCTCAGTGGAAGGAGCTCTGCAAGCATAGTTGCAGATTAATGAAGGGAAGAAAGGAAAGAAAAAGAAATGGAAGAAAAGTTCTACTAACTCAAATGATGCTACTGCAAACAACGATAGTAGTAATGCAGGCAACAACAACAAAGGAATATACCCTCCTTGTTAATATTATGGAAGAAAGAATCATCCTCAAGTCAAGTGTTGGAGAAAACCTGATGTGAGATGCAGAAAATGCAATCAACTAGGCCATATCGAGAAAATCTGTAGGAACAAGAATCAACAGCAGAAGAATGAGGCTCAAGTTGTAGATCAACAGGAGGAGGAGAAGCTATTTGTGGCAACTTGTTTTGCAACCAACAACTCAAGTGGAAGTTGGCTAATTGATAGTGGCTACACCAATCACATGACTTATGATGAAGAGCTTTTCAAGGAGCTTGATAGATCTGCAACATCACAAGTCAAAATTGGTAATTGTGACTATATTGTTGTTAAAGGGAAAGGGACTGTTGCCATTGAAAGCTGTTCGGGTACTAGAATCATAATTGATGTGTTCTATGTACTTGATATTAATCAAAATTTGTTAAGTGTGGGTCAGTTGCTAGAGAAAGGCTTCAAAGTGATATTTGAAGACAAGATGTGTTTGATTAAGGATGCAGATGGTCATGATATGTTCAGAGTCAGAATGAAAGGCAAAAGCTTCTCCTTGGACTTAATGGAGGAAGAGCGAGCTGCATACCCAAGCTTAATCAATACTACTGAACTTTGGCATAAGAGGTTGGGGCACTTCAATCATGCAACACTTCTATACATGAAGAAAATGGAGTTGGTGCAAGGCTTTCCTTCACTAGAAGAGTATTCATCAAGCTGCAGTGCATGTCAATTTGGCAAGCAAAGAAGGTTGCTATTTTCACAGACAACTTGGAAAGCATCACAGAAATTGCAATTGATTCATACAGACCTCTGTGCACCTCAAAGAACTCCATCCTTAAAGGGAAGTAAATACTACATTATTTTTATTGATGATTTAACAAGAATGTATTGGATTTACTTCCTTAGATTCAAGACAGATGTTGCAGAAGTATTTTGGAAGTTCAAAGCATGGATTGAGAATCAGAGTAGCTACAAAATTCAAGTATTGAGATCAAACAATGGCAAGGAGTATACATCAGAATAGTTCAATTTATTCTGTGATGTGGCTGGCATTGAGCACCAGTTGACTGCCCCTTACACTCCACAGTAGAATGGAGTAAGTGAAAGGAAGCATAGAACCATAATGGAGATGGCCAGATGCATGTTGTATGAGAAAGGGCCTCCTAAACAATTTTGGGAAGAAGTAGCCAAACGTGTTCTTAGATATGTCAGAGGGACTCTTGATTATGGAGTTTTGTTTTGTTATAATCAAAATTTTCTGTTTCATGGGTATTCTGACAGTGATTGGGCAGGGTCCTTAGATGATATGAAGAGTACCTCAGTATATTGTTTCACATTTGGCTCAGGAGTGTTCTCATGGAGTTCCAAGAAGCAGGAGACTGTGGCACAATCAACGCTGAGTTCATTGTCGCCACTACAGCTGTGAATCAAGCCTTATGGCTTAGGAAAGTCTTGACTGATTTGCATATAGAGCAAAAGGAGAGTACAAAGGTGTTTGTTGATAATCAGGCAGCAATTGCAATCTCCAACAATCCTGTCTTCCATAGGAAGACAAAACATTTTAATATTAAGTTGTATATCTTAAGGGAAGTACAAAGAATGGTGAAGTATGCTTGTTGTATTACAAGACTAATGTGAAGATTTGCAAATTTCTGTACCGGGTTTGTAAATAAATAAAAAACATTGAATAAGCTAAGTGTTGAAATGTAGTATGTAATTTTGATTATTTCAAGTAATGAAAATAAATATTTTAATTTGGAGTATTTAGTAATAAATGATTACTACATATGTAATTTAAAAATTTTATAAATAAATTAAAGATAAATATATATTAATCCAATAGGGAAAGTAAATGGATATCTTGTACATTAAGGGTACAAGTATACTAAATTAAATGTGATATACATAAATATATATATAAATACATATGTACATATATATATATATATATATATTATGTATTAAATATATATGTGTAAGTTTAAAATAAAAGAAGAATAATATATATAAAAAACATATAATATATAAAAAAAATGGAGGGAAAATCGGGAGTGGCTTTCTTTGGAAGCCACCCGACTTATCTCTTACCTGCTCCCACGTTCCATAAACTAAGGAAATGGCAGGGGCTTTGCCTTTGCCAAAACCAAAGCAAAAAAAAAAAAAAGGGGGGAAACCATAGGGATAAGAGAGTACGGAGAGAGAAAGAAGGTTCGACAACAAGGGTGAAGGGAAATGAGCAGAAACTGAAGGGAAGAAGGAATTGCTGCAACGAGAGAAAAAAGAGGAAGCGGACTGAAGAGAAGGAGAAAGTAGTGGAATCACGCAAGAAAGAGAGGTTGAATCCAAGCTGAGAATGTGAGGGTATAGGATAGATTCGGTGGTTGATTTAGACTAGAGTTTTATTGGGTTCAAAGGTTGATGATAGGTCATACAATGTGGCTGTGCAGGGTTGAGCTGATTCCCTAAAACAGGAAGGAAAGAAGCAACGTTGGAGAGAAATTAAAGTTGTAGTAAAGAATCATATTGTACAGCTTCGATGCCAAAACTGGAGCTAGTTTTTATGTAGCCATTTTTGTTAAATGCAAGCTGAAACAGGGGCATTAAGGTGCTATTATGGAGGCGTGAACAGGGCAGGTTTTGGTTGGAAATGGTGCAGACCGAAAGGGAGCTATAAGGTGGTTTTCATGGTAGTTTTAAGCGTTACTCTTGAAAGTCTTTAAGGACTGATTTTAGGGCTCAAATAAAGGCTGTTAGTTGCATTGTTTTGGGGTTGATCTTTGTGGCCATTTTGGTTAGATCTAGGCTGTACATTAGGACAGGTTTAAGGTTGTTCAATGGGACCAAAATAAACAAAAGTCAGGTGCGATTTGGGAATGAAAGGTTAAGTTTCAAGGCTTAAAACAAAGGCCAAACATAGGGGACAGAAGGAGGTGAAGTAAGAAGGCTGAAACAACTGCAAAGCTAGTTTTCTGGAGTACAAACAATGGGAACAAACAAGTGAGAAAGGAAGTAAGGCTGAGCAAAGAAGGATTGAACCGAGAGGTGCAAGTTATGGGAAGAAGCAAGGGAAAAAGCCACACCAAGCTTACTCCATTTGCTAACCGTTTTCAGGTGTAAAAGTTCCCCTCATGGTTGCTGTTTAGGGAAGAAGACAACAGCATGTTAGTGAGCTAAATAGTAGGAGACAGATTTGGCCATTAAGAGAAACAAAGGGTAATGCTCATCTATTTTGGTTTGAGGTTAAAATAAGAGTACTATAGGCTAATGTTAAGGGTTATAGGGTGGTACATGCTAGAAGAACACAAGCGTAGCTGCTGTTAAGAGGAGGAGAAACAGTAGCCACATAAGGAGGAATGTACATAATACAAAGAGGAGCCTTGGGTTGAGATTTCGAGAGGGTAAAACCTCTAAACACTGAGTTATAATTTTATATAAATTATATATGTATATTGATGATGAAATGTGATAGATAAAGGTGCAAATATACATACATACACACACCATCCATGTAAGTAAATATCATTAGTATGATATGCAGACAAATGTGTCTAACTATATTTTTAGCATACTAAGAGAATAAATTGAGATAGTTTGTGGTACAATTATATGTGTGTGTGTGTGTGTATATATATATATATATATATGTAAAGACTGTAGTAAAAAAAATTACTAAAGGTTGAAAATATACCTTGTGGCCACTTCGAAAGGAAGTATAGAAAACAAAGGGCAACATTTATGAAGTTAGTAATGCCTTTGTGAGATAAATACTGATAGTAAATGGTGATGTGTATGGCTGGCATAAGATTAGACCTAAATAATTTTGGACAAAAGATACGCATTTCTATCCATGAATAAGCATAATGAGGACGTTATTGAGACATTATTGAATTGATTGTTCTAAATTAGAATTATATTATATGAGTTTAACCGAGAAAGTGTGACAATAATGACGATTTACAATTGTGTCTTAATTAATATATAAATATAGACTGATATAAGTGTGATATGGTGATGAATCGATAAAAAATGACTAAATAGAAATTGTTTCGAAATATTATGATATGATAGGAGATTGTGAATGAACACCCTCGACTTAATGATGATAAGAAAAGTGAAAGGGAGAGTTAGTGATTGTGGATTGTGTTAAATGCGTGTGGTTATACATCTTTAACATGTGTGATTGAATAAAGTGTTAATGGAATGATGTGTAGTGAATCCATAGTGGTATGGAAGCGTGAGCTTGATTTTGAGGCTTAAAGGGAGTATTTGCTCAATGTGAGGTAAGTGGGTTAAGTAAAGTATGTTAGCATCATCTCGTAGAATGATTTTAAATATGATAAATATTTCAGTTTATTCTTATGATAAGAAAATACAAAAGTTATGACTGGACAATGAGATATAGTTGATTTACAAATTTGGTTTATGCTTGGGTTGAATTAAAACTCATCTTCTACCTTGTGTGTTGTGGCCAGCCAAGCGTGCATGTTAAATTAAGCGAATTGATGCATGTGTACATTGACATATAGCATGTTTTGAGATGAGCTATTTAATGTATATATTTTAACGACTTGCATCATATTTTAAATTGTAAAGTCTTTGTTTGAACTGACCTTTGAAAGAAATCGAAACTTCTACATATTTGAAACTCAAACTGGTTTAATAAGTGTTTTAAAATTCGTGGAAGCCAAGTGCTGCATAAGGAAATTGTTTTCAAACTGTTTTTGAGGGCAGGCATATCCTACAACCTTCGAGTCATTTCTAGCCTATCGAGCTTAGCTCTAGGCCTTATTGCCCGTCTATCGAGCTTTGTGCTCTAGACTACTATATTGTACTGTACCTATCGAGCCTAGTGCTTTAGGTAAATTGTTAGGCTTGTCTGGAAAACCAGCAGACAAGTTTCAACTCTCGATTGATCAGTGAGACTGGAGTATTGTTCTATGGCCATAGATTTTGTATTGCTTGTGACACCATTCTATCACTAGCTAGGATGGACACTGTTATCGTATCACTGATTGAGGATTCTTGCCTAAACTCTACATACTGTCGTTTTACTATCAGAACTGATTTCAATGACTCAAGGCTACATGCCTAACGGGTACTAATTTTCGTTTTATGAACTTATTGATTTATCGAAGTTCATACTTATTGATTTATCAAGTTGCTACTGATTGATTTATTGAATTGCCTACTGTTTGATTTATTGAATTGCCTACTGTTTGATTTATCGAAGTATTTACTGATTGATTTATCGAATTGTCAACATATTGATTTATCGAGGTACCTACTGATTGATTCATCGAAGTGCTTACAGATTGGTTTATCGCAAAGTATACTGATTTGGTTTATCGAAATTCAAAGTGAACGGATTTAATCGAAATGCATAGTAAATTCGGTTTAAACAAAGTGCATAATGAAAGTATTTCGAACTGAAGTGCATGGTGAAAGAGTTTGAATGGTAGTGCATGGTGAAAATGTTTTGATTTAAGACCGTGATTGAATACCATGCATGCATGTCACTTTAATATTTTTTTCCTACACTTGCATGTAAATCGACATGAGTCTAACATGCATTTTCTTAAACTACTTATTAAGCCGTGGTTTTGCTCACTCCTTTCTAACAACATTGCAGATCATACAAGCTAGACTCCCACTCAAAGTTTTGGTGTAAGGCCTCAGGGATGATCTTTATTTGCGATGCTGGTCTGAGTCCTTTGAGTGTTGTTTTTGTTTCGCTTGAGGTATAAAAACAGTTATTTTGATTATCATGTATGACATTTAAGATGCACAGTACATGCTTATGGAATTATTTTGGGATGTAACTTAGGATCGTTCTAGATTATTATAGATTGACATGATTATCAAGTGCGATCCGAGAAATAATTAATGTACGACAAATATGAGTTTGTGGAATGCCATATATTTAACTAATGATTTTTGGAAGTATGTTTAAGTATATGGTGATATAGAATGTGGATTCTGGGATTGAAAGATGTTGTTGAGAATAGTTATTAATTTGCAGGTTAATTACTAAGGAAAATCGATTTTATAAGGGGGTGTTTTCGATATTTTTCTTTTGCCAGGTTGATCTTGAATCAAAATTATGAGTACATGAGTCGATTACTTTAGGAAATAATAATTTAAATAGTAACAATAAGTCAAATCTAATTGAGAAAGGTGAAAATTGTTTAGCAGTGATACTGATACCGAATACAAACCTTAAAGTAAAAAAAAAATTAGTTCGTAAAATTGTAAGAAGGAAAAACATATGAGTACTAAGTGTAACTTACGGCCTTCGGGTCGTCACAACTAATGATCAAATTGCTGACATATTCACCAAAGCATTCCCTGAAAATAGATTTGAATTTATGAGAAAGAAGCTTGGAGTATGCAACTATTGAAGCAAGAAGGAGTGTTGAAGTTGTGCATCAAGTAGTTGCTATCATGGAAGTAGCGGATTTTAGTGGCAAGAAAATAGGAGAACAAAACTAGTTGTGCAGTGGCATGAGACTAGGAGAAAATGCTAGTTGTTAAGTGGATTTTAATGGCAAGAAAGTAGGAGAACAAGCTAGTTGTGTAGTGCATTTTTAGGAATTTTCAGATATTTGTTGATGTATTTAAATCAGATTTGGCTTGTCAAAAATGATGTAGTAGACTTTTCAACTTATTTTCTTTGTGTTATTTTGCTTTTGTTTTTGCAGTTACTGTTCTTCTTTTCTTTTTTTAAACCAACAAAGTCAATAATTGATCCTTCCATGAAAGGAAGCAAAGAAATAATAATAAAAGAAGGCAATGATGGATATCCTTCGTGTTAATTTCCAGGAAGAAAAGGTGTGAACTTAATGAATGACCGAAAGCAGACCTTTTTCTTGTTTTTTTGCTTTTCGGCCTTAGTGTTCGCTTTTCTTTTTTTGAAGGATCTAAAACAGTGATTTGTTATGGTCAATTCTACAAATTCCTTTCTGATTCTGTACAACTTGCAATAATTGGGGCCATTTGTTTTTCAGTTTTGTCTCATTTTTCATCCTCGTATTCTCAATCTTACAATCATGGAGATTTCTTACTTTCATAGTTTGGTGTTGTTAGTTCACTTCTTTATAGTGTCTATATCCCGTCTCCACTCATTAACCATAAGCACTGATCAGTTTGCGCTTCTAGTGTTGAAAGCCCATATTGATCCTGAAACTCAGAATATCTTGGCAGGCAATTGGACTACAACAACTTCTGTTTGCAATTGGATTGGTGTTAGTTGCAGTGGCCAACCCCAAAGGGTCATAGCCTTGAATCTTTCTGTAAAAGTTTTGTAGAGCAGTGGAGTTTTTGGAAAGGCAGAACTGAGAGAGAAAGATATTTCATATTCATTTCATTTTTGAGTTACATATATCAAAAAAAAACTTCAGCAGATAAGACAAATCCCGAAGATTTGTCTACCTAACTTGCTCAACATGACAAGCAACAATCTATTTTCAACTAATCTACCAACTATGACAAAATAGTTAGTAATGCAAAGCATGTTTATCAGCAAAAGTGTCACTTGTATGTCAGATTTCAATGCTGACTTCTAACACTCCTTGGCACTTTGTGTAACATCCCATTACCACATTTTTCACGTATTTCCATACAACTTTACCGGTTGGGCTGTCTGCGATGCCATTAACATTCAACAGTAACAGTGATAAATGATAAACTTTTATCTATTAATGATGGAATATGAAATTTCTTTTCCATTATTTCTTTCCTTTGACATCCCCTATTAACCTTTAGTTCACTTAGGTAGTACTGTATACATATGTCTGAAATGTAAAAGAGAAAAGACTGTACCTGTCACGTTTAACGTGCCATGCCTCAGTGCTTTAAGCATAGTTATACCCATTTGAGAGCTAATTCTCTCAACTCCGTGTACTTCTTATCTGTGGAGTTAAAACAAAGGGGTGAGCGATTCATACGCTCAGTAAAGGAAACATATGCTGCTTTAAATAAAGCAAAACTATATATCACAACTCATTTATTCTTTTCTTAACAATAACCCAGTAGGAAAGACAGTGGATATATAGTAAACAACTCTCTTAAAAACACCATTCAAAACACCGACTAACAGTTTACTTTAAAATGTAGTAAAGACTATTTAGGATTTGAACAAATCCTCACAGTGAACAGAAATTGGTAAGTTGAGACTAGGCAACAATTAAATCATGCTATCATCGTTCCCCCTTCCCCTTGCGAGAACGGAATCTGCCGCTTTTGGGGTGCACCCGTAGGCCATCGCCCCTCACGGCTATCTCAGATCTATGGCCATAATCTATAGTGGTCCTCGGGTCCACTTGCCAAGTGACCTCGAGACCGCTGATGACTTGGCGGGTCCATCAGCCCTGTGACGCCCTAGGGTGCACTCGTTGGTCTATATGACCCGAGCCATCGCCCCAGATGGGTCACGCAATAGTAACGCATGAACTCAGGGCCTAAGTCTCAAAAATCAAGTTTTATCTCATGTCATCATTTCCACCAAATGATTTGATTTCTTATAAAACGATAAACACCAAAAACAGCCCGTCATCTCAACTTTTAAAACATGCTCGCCCATGGTCAGCTCGACCGATATGGCTTGCCCATGGCAGCAGCTCGCCCATGGCAGAGAACATGTGTTCGCCCGCCTAACTTTGCCCTTTAAATCGACAAGCATAATTGGCTCGCCCATTAGGCCACTCGCCCAATAGTCAACTCGCCCCAAAAGGTTTCATATTTTTATTTTTTTGAAATATTTAAAATTGTTTATTTTTCGTTTAGGAAATTACACTTTAAAACCGTTCGCCAGAGTCAGCTCGCCCTTCTCGGCTCGCCCCTGACAAACTCGACAAGACTGTGAATTAGTATTCGCCCGCCACTTAGATTTTCAAAACAGAAGCATTTCTCGTTTATAGCGGTTCGCCCGCCTTATATTTAAAACAAAGGGCCGCTCGCCTAAACACATTAAAACGAGTTCGCCCGCCCTTAAAACTAGAGACGGTTGTATAAAAATTATAAAAAGGCTTGGCTCGCCGGCCAATACCAATTCGCCCATCATAAAAATACAAGGGCTCGCCCGTCCTGTATCAGTTCACCCAAAACAGCATAGGGGTCGGCTTTTAGCTCGCCTGTATAAAAAAATAATTATCAAAATAACTTTCCTCAAATAATGCATGTCAGAAAACAAAACATTTAACTTAATGTTTTCATAAATTTTACTCCACAGGACATGCATCACTTCACACACATCTCCCTTACCTGTTAGAAACGAAGTCTTGCTTCGCCCTGCTCTCTGTTCGCCCATAGCCATTCCCAATTATCGACTGCAAATTATATAAATTCTATTAATATTTTCTTTATATATATCACTTGGCGAGATTGAAATAAATCAAATGACTACTCGCCAACTGAGCTACATTAGTTCGCCCAGACGAGCTCGTTATTCACCGTATGGCTACCACGTGGCATATCGCCCGCCATTACTCACTGTAGGTTTGTGAGCTCGCCCAACATTCAACCCACGGGGCCTACATTGGCTTAATTGTGGGAGTTCGCCCACAATCCTATTCGCTCAACGCCTTATGCATTTGAGCTCGCCTATTACTTCACTTCACTAAAGTTGGGCGTTCTCGCCCTTTTTGACACACAATTTACATTGGCGAGTTACTTATCTTCTACTCGCCTCATTGGCGATTACTTACTTTTCAACCTGGGCGATCACTGTAATCGCCATTGTCGTCACTTGTTCCATTATTTTCCTTGTTTTCATATTCTCCAAAGATCTAACTAAAAACAAAACTGTATCTATGTTTATTACTTCATAAAACATAGAAATCTATCGTTGAGCATCAAGAACTCCTCAGAAAATATGAAACTCACCTCAACCAACTTCACTTCCAGAACAGATTGCTTTCTGTCTCATGTTGGCCTTTCTTTTGCTTATTCCTTCAGCTCATCAGGCTAAGAAAGAAAGGTTTTACAAGCAGGTTTATGTGTTTAGCCAAGTTAAGGAAGAAGCTTAGTAGATCAAACATGGCAGAGAAATGGAAGAAACAGAGAAATGGTTTTCGTGAAGAAGCTGGAATTGGCTAACTCGTTTTTCCTCAATTGTCTCTGCTTATATAGCCATGCTCAGCCAATCAATAGCCACCGCCTACCTCTTATCCTGTTTCTTTCATCATTCCTCACGTCTATCATGCATTTAATGCATGTAGAAAACTGAAGCACAAAGTGGCGTGGAAGTCTCCCTTTCACATACCTTTTTCTTCTGCTGCAGACTTTGCTTAACTCCTCAACCAATAAGGCTAACTCCCTTATTGACTTTAACTTTTCTTCATTTATTGTTTTCAACCGTACGACTTACAAGTCAATTTTGGCTGCACGGTTTCTGATTTATTATTTCATTCTGTCCGTGCTAATTTCAGCTCGCCTAGTCAACTTGAGAGCTCAGCTCGCCAACACTCATTTCTTGGACGATTACATGTCCTCGCCTCGGGCGATCATTTACTCAAGAGACATGGCGAACTCACCTATTCGCCCTTGCTACCATTCAACTCGCCATCATTATTAGAAATCTGCTCGCCCATTGGCGAACATCCTTTTTGGCTCACTCATTGGCGAGCTATTCTGCATACTCGCCCATACATTATTTCACCATAATTGCTCCATTTACTACTCAACTTAAGGAGCTTTTCAACTAAATGGAAATCAATACTCTCTATTTATTTAATTTCCATTATCACTTTTATGAAATTAGACTCTACAGTAGTGTAGAA
Source organism: Heritiera littoralis (assembly GCA_031772115.1). Lineage (NCBI taxonomy): Eukaryota > Viridiplantae > Streptophyta > Magnoliopsida > Malvales > Malvaceae > Heritiera > Heritiera littoralis. The sequence goes on along the minus strand of JAPDPK010000010.1, from coordinate 9,697,944 downwards.
TCGGATCTTACACTTTGGCTGGAAACACCAAGTTTGGTTCTTAGAGTTTCAAATCTTGCTTTAGGTAATGCTTTTGTAAGAATATCTGCAAACTTGATCTTCTGAGTTGCAGTGCATAATCTTGACTTCACCTTCAGCTTCAACTTCTCTAACAAGATGATACTTGATTTTTATGTGTTTAGTCCTCCCATGAAACACAGGATTTTTGGCCATTGCAACAGCAGATTAGTTATCACAATAAATCTCTGTTGCATTACTTTGTTTCTTGTTTAAATCAACAAGAATTTTCCTCAACCATACGACTTGATTAACAGCTGCAGCAGCTGTAATGTATTTTGCCTCAGCTGTTGATTGTGCCACAATCTCTTGCTTCTTTGAGTTCCACCTGAACACACTTATCCCAATAGTGAAAACATAAGCTGAAGTGCTCTTCATATCATCTTGAGATCCTGCCCAGTCACTATCTGTAAAACCAACAAGCTTCAAAACTTCAGATTTCTCAAATTTGATGCGAAGATCAATGGATCCTTTAATGTATCTTAGGACCTTTCTTGCAGCCTTGAAGTGCAACTCACTAGGACTTTGCATAAATCTCGAAAGTAAGCTGGCTGCATACATGATGTCTGGTCTTGTTACTGTCAAATGCAAGAGACACCCAATCAAACTTCTATAAAATAGTGTAGACACCATTTTTGTCCGGGCACATTCTTGGTAAGATCAAATTTCAATCCTCGAACAATTGCATTTCAGAATTTGATATCGAGAGTTAATTTGAGCTTTTAAAATATTGGATCTAAAATTAAATTATATATAGATATATTTGGTCTTAAAAATGTTGACTAGGCTTTAAATATGAATTTTGAAATAAAATGGAAATTTGGATTTGGAAACTTTGGAGAAATATTGAAAGTCAATAAAAAATCATGAAAATTAAATGAGATTTAGGTGGAATTTGGTTTTGGAAAGAAATCTTGAAAATTGAATGTTTATTTAAGTCTTTTGGAAAAGATATCAAAATTTTGAATCAATATGACAAGAATCAAAAGGAAATAAATCAAGAAAAATTAAAATAAGAATCACATATGGGATCTTTGGATTTTGATTCTTAAATTGATCTAATTAAGGGCTGATTTTAAAAAGGAGATATGGAGGCTATAAAAAGAGGAGAACGAAGTGTCTTTAGGAGGGGGGTCCTGATTGCTCACCGTTTTTCATTCTCACTACTTCTGTTTAAATTAAAAGCCCTACCTCTCTACTGCTGTGTATGTACGTGTGTTCCTACACCAAACCACTGCTGCACCGTCACAACTCCCTTGCCACGCACCATCATCATGGCTGAGAAATGCCACACGCTGCTGTCCTTTCCTGTTGTGTCGTGCTTTTCTCATTTACGTCCCAACCACTACATCGAACCAGTCTGCATCATCGAACGCAACAAATCGAAGCTTCCTTGCCTTCTACCCTGACCCGTTACTGCTCCTCCATTACCACACCATTGTTGCATCAAACGACTGACATTTACTATCCGTTGAAGTAGCCACGTACAGGAGAAAAAGAATTAAAATAAGGAAGCATAAAGCCGAGGTAAAAAGCATCAGTTGCTAATGTAGTAATTGATATTTTCTTTAAGCTTATTTTCCTATTCTTTTGCGTGTGCATTCACGTGTCTAATCAATTGACATTAATTGAGTTTATGTCATGTATATTCATATGTTGTGCATTCACGTGTCTAACCAATTGACATTAATTGAGTTTATGGTGCATGTATATTCATGTGTTGTTATGCTTTGTAAGTTTTATTCATTCATTTATTTATCTTGAGAATGAATTTAATTTATCTATTAGGGTGTTATGATTTATTTTTATAATTAGTTTATTCAATTTGATGAGTTTGTTTAATTTAACTTATTCATCTTAGTTTATTTATTAATTTGTATGCTGTTAATTTTAAGTTTAGATTTATTAATCAACAGAATTTATTAATTTTAGTTGTATGAATAAAGATCTGTAGAATGTCTTATAAAATTTATATTAATAATAATAAATAATAAGAATTAGATATTCATAAGAAATGTTAATTAATTATTAAAAATAAATATGAATTTTACCGATGATGATATTTTGAGAAAGTTAATCGAGACTCTTTGAAAATCTTGAGGTGAGGAGGTTCTTTTTAAGTCTTACCAGCTTGATTGAAGATTTAAAAAGATATTTTCGATATTTAAAATTCAAATTTATTATTAAAAATTGAAATAAGAATCAATTAAAATTAATTGCAATTAAAAGAATAAATAATCAAATTAGAAATAAAAAATTAGAAATAAAGAATTATAAAAATTAATTTAGAAATAAAATAGAATAAAATAATAAAAATACAAATTATCCAACGACGGAATTCTAAAAGGACTGCGCTTGAGTAGTACTTTTAGACGTCTTGAGGTGAGGACAGTTCTTTTAAGTCTTACCAACTTGATGGGAGATTTGAAGGACATTTCCAAGATTTAATAAGTTAAATTATAAAAATAAAAATTAAATTAAAATGGAAAAAAGCAAATTAAAACTAAGTTCATTATAAAAAATTAAAAAATAAAAATCAAATTAATAAATTAGAATTAAAATTAGAAAAGAATTAAAATAAATAGAAATTAAATTAAATTAAATATTTTAATAAATATAAATTATTCCGATGATGGAATTTAAAGGGAATTGCATTTGAGTAGTTTCTTTAAAAGTTCCTAAGACGATAAAGTTTCTTTAAAGTCTTACCAGCTTGATGGAAGGTCTTTAAGAAAATTTTCAATATCAAATAATTCATGTTTATTTAAACATATAAGAATATATATTAAAAATAATAACAATAGAATAAGATAAAATAAATAGTATAAAATTAATAGAAATTGGATAGGAGTCAAAATAGGGTTTGCATAAGATATTTAAACAATTCGATGACGGAGCCTCTTCAAGAAAGGTGATTAGTCCTACTTGAATACTCTTGAGATGAGAAAAACTTTTAAGTTGTCCAACCAGCTTGACGGAGGAGACTTAAAAGATTTTTCAATATTTAATCACATCAGAATTAAAGTAAAAGGCAAAATTAGGATAACCTTAGATTATTCGGTACCATTTTAGGATGGGCGTTGTGAGGGTGCTAACCCTTCGTCACACGTAATCGTACTCCCGAACCCTAGGATGCTTTGAACGTAGACAAACCTTTATCCTTAGTTTGAATAGGTGACCAATCACTCCTAGGTTAGAATGGTTGGTGGCGGCTCCATAGTTTTGTATCTACCTATTAGGTTTCTCGAAAGTTAATACATTATGACAAACAGAACTATCTATCTTCTCAGGTCCATCTTCTTTACTCAATTTCTCATTCTGAATCAATGGAGTACTGACCAGTTTGCAGTTGCTCCTGCCAAACTTGCTTAAAACTCCATTTGCATATTTCTTTTGGCAAATGAAAATTCCTTGCTGGTCTTGGTAAACCTCCATACCAAGAAAATAACACATTGTGCCCATGTCTGTCATCTCAAACTCTTTTTGCATCTGCTCTTTAAATTCTTTCACAAGAGCAATATTATTTCTTGTTACTACGAGATCATCCACATACAAAGATATGATCATTTGATCATCATGAGCTTGCCTTATATAAAGAGTAGGCTCACTAATGCTTCTTTTGAATCCTAGCTTCATCAAATATTCATCAATTCTGCTGTACCAAGCTCTAGGCGCCTGTTTCAAGCCATAAAGAGCCTTTTTAAGAAGATAAACTTTGTTTTCAGAACCAGCAACTACATACCCTTCTGGTTGTTCAACAAAAATCTGTTCTTATAGATAGCCATTCAAGAAAGCTGACTTAACATCAAGCTGGAATATTTTCCAACCTTTTTGTGCTGCTAAGGCTATCAACAGCCTTATGGTGTCATGCCTTGCAACTGGTGCAAAGGTTTCTGAAAAATCAACCCCATACTGTTGAGAGTACCCTTTAACCACAAGCTTGGCCTTGTACTTGTTGACAGAACCATCAGGATTGAGCTTAGTTCTATACACCCATTTTAGTCCAATGACTTTTTGATTGCTCGGCCTCTTCACCAACTCCCAAGTATTGTTTTTCTCAATCATATACAGCTCCTCTTTCATTGCATTTCTCCAACAATCTAAAGCTGCTGCTGTAGAGTAACTTATAGGCTCAAGAAGGGCTGCATTGCACCTTTCATAAACATAAGACAGAGGTTTTGTTCCTCTTACTGCTATCTCAGTATCTTCATCTGAGTCATATTCTGTTTCAGAAGTATGTTGCTCATTTAGTTAACTGACTCCAAGTGGAATATCTCTTGAGGATTCAACTTCATGTTTGTCCTAATTCCATCTGGCTGCTTCATCAAACTTTACATTTCTACTGATTTAAATCTTCTTGGTCTTCAAATTAAACACCCTATAGCCTTTAATGTTGCTACTATACCCAAGAAAGATTCCAACATCAGTCTTTTCATTTAGCTTATCCCTTTTCACTTCAGGAACATGAGAGTAGCACATACAACCAAAGATTCTAAGATGATCTATTGTTGGTTTGACTCCTTGCTAGGCCTCAAATGGAGTTTTATTTTTTAAAGCCTTAGTAGGCAATCTATTAAGAAGATAAGTTGAGGTGTAGACAGCTTCTGCCCAAAAACTCTTGGGAAGTTACTTTTCAAACAACAAACATCTTGCCATTTCTATAACAGTTTTATTTTTTCTCTCACTCACTCCATTTTACTGAGGAGTATAAGCAACTATAAACTGGTGTTCTATACCAGCTTCAATGCAAAATCTTTCAAACTGATCTGAGGTATACTCAGTCCCATTGTCTGATCTTAACACTTTGATTTTGCACTAATCTTGATTTTCAACCAAGACTTTAAACTTGTGAAAAACACCAGCAACATCAGACTTGAACTTCAAAAAATACACCCAGCACATTCTTGTAAAATCATCAATGAAAAGAATGAAATACCTGCTACCATTTAAAGACTGAGTCTTTTGAGGCCCACACACATCAGTGCAAATTAATTGCAACTTTCCAGAAGCTCTCCAAGCTTTGTTTACAGGAAATGGAAGCCTCCTTTGCTTTCCAAGCTGACACACTTCACACACTTCATTTTTGTCTTGAATGATTGGTAGGTGCTCTATTATATTCTTGTAGGCAATATTTTTTTCAAAGATACATAGTTAACGTGACCAAACCTGTTATGCCAAAGAATAGATTCATCAATAGATGCAACATGAGCATTAATTTTTGGTCTGTTCCGTTTGATAGGAAAGCTTTTATCTCTCATCTTTATAGTCATTAATTTGCAACCAACATGATCAACAATGGTACATGACATATTTTGAAAATGTAAGGAATGATTTTTCTCAAGCATTTATCCCACACTTAGTAGGCTTTGGTTGATATCAGGTACAAAAAAAAAAACATCTGATATAAACTTCATACCTGTTGGAGTATCAACAGCAACCACTCCTCTTCCTTTCACTTCCAAAAACTCACCATTGCCAATCTTCACCCTTGAGTTGTAAGTTCTGTCCAACTTCTTAAACTAGCCTTCATTTGGACACATATGGTTGGTGCATCCACTATCTATCAGCCAAGACTCTAAGTTAACACTTGTTGAATAGCATGAAGCAACAAACAACTGCTCTTCTTATTGCTGCTGATTTTCAGCAACTTGAACTTGCTGGTTTGGTTGGTCTTTTTTGTTTTTACACACTTTTTCTATATGGCCAAATTGCTTACATGCTCCACATTGCACCCCAGGTCTGAACCAACAGAAGTTTTTTGTATGATTCTTCTTTTTGCAGTGTGGACAAGGAGGATACTTCCCTTTTCTACCACCACTTATATTCCCTTGAGGCTCTTTCTTATCCTTCTCTTTTCTTTCATTGTTTTGCTTCTTTCCCCCACCGAATGATGCTTTTTCTTTTTATTTAGCCACAAAAGCGCCTTCAGTGGTTTGTTTTTCCCTGATGGCTTTTCTTTGTTCAAGAGCTTGTAGAGCATTGACAAGCTCTATTAGGGACATGCTAGTGAGGTCTCTTGAGTCTTCTAATGAAGAAATCTTGGACTCAAACTTCTCAGGTAAACTCACTAGCACTTTTCAACAATCCTCTTATCTGTGAGCTCTTCACCAAGCAGCCTTATTTGGTTTGCAACCTTCATTAACCTGTCAGAATATTGCCTGACAATTTCATCATCCTCCATCTTTAGGACTTCAAACTCCCTTCTGAGATTGATGACTTGCATTCGTCTAGTTTTATCACTACCTTGGAACTCCTTTAGCTTGTCCCAAGCTTTTTTTGCAGTTTCACAAGCCATAATCCTTGTGAAAATTGTATTTGTCATAGCTGATTGAATACAAGACATGGCTTTGTATTTTCTTTGTACACTCCTCAGTATGTTGCTTCATTTGAGCTATGGTGCGGTTTGCTCTTAGTGGAGGGGGTTCTCTACCAGTTTCAACAACCTCTCATAGATCAAGTGCCTTGAGGTATGTCTTCATCTTCACAATCCAAATTGGATAGTTTTCTCCTGTAAAAACAAGAGGAGGCAGAGGAGTAAAACTGTTTGAAGCCATTGCTAAACTCACAAGATTGCTAGAAGGTTTTATAGTGAGGGTATTCTTGTTTGTTTTCTCTCTCTACAGCCACTCTAAGATCACTTTTTTAGCTCGGATACCATGTAAAAGTTTTGTAGAGCAGAGGAGTTTTTGGAGAGGCAAAACTGAGAGAGAAAGATATTTCATATTCATTTCATTTTTTAGTTACATATAAAAAAACTTCAGTAGATAAGACAAATCCAAAGATTTGTTTGCCTAACTTGCTCAACATAACAAGCAACAATCTATTTTCAACTAATCTACCAACTATGAAAGAATAGTTAGTAATGCAAAGCATGTTTATCAACAAAAGTGTCACTTGTATGTCAGATTTCAATGCTGACTTCTAACACTTTCTTCCATGGGTCTAAAAGGCACCATCCCTCCACACATTGGGAACTTATCTTCCCTCACCCTGCTATCCTTGTCTTCTAACAATTTCACAGGAGCCATGCCGACAGAACTTGGGAACATTATTCTCATCTATGGTACAGAAACAGTAACTTTATAGCAGTCTAACATAGGAAGGCAGCTAATGCAAGAGATTGAATTCCATCAATTGTGCACTTACTCGAAGAGGGAATAGCAGTTGAAGGATTGTTGCTCTCGAAAGAAGGCTGTAGAAGTGTAGTTCCAGGCTGTGCTTCATGGGCACCAACAGTCGAGGCTATTTGATTGCCTTCTACATTTACTTGAAGCTTCATTCCCCCCAGACAATGCAACCTGTCGCCACAAACAAAAAACCTAGAACCAGCACTTGACAGAGTGATTGTTATGTTTCCATTGGAAATGTTTTGAGTGCATCTGTTGAGTTGCAACTTTCAAAACTTTCTTTTGTTACCTCGTTTAAACTATAAATTGATGAGTATTGGAAGACTGTAGGAAACAAAAACGAAGGAATTTTGTCAGTAAACTTAACCAATAAATCTGTTATAAGATGATATGACGCTGTGAGACAAATGTAATAAAATAATTAATATGGATTTTTTCTTAAGATATGTGATAGTATAGCAGAGCGATCCTTATATGTATTTTGTTCAAGGTTTTTAGGGACATTATATGTATCCTATAATAATCTATAATCAATCTTTCCAGTTCATGGTGAAATTTTTTTCTCTTCTCGTGATTACGTTTTGGAGTTTTTCACTTATAATTATTTGTTTGGCATATGAAACATAAGATATTTTTTCAATTTTTAACAAATTTATATATTATATTTTATTAAATTTTATCTTATATCTCCTTTATCTGTTTTTATTTTAATATTATTTTGGTAAACATATCATCGCGTCATGTCAAGCTATCTACGAAGTTTAATTTCTTGTACATCTTGCTTGATTGAGAAGGAAGTGTCATTTGTGGAAGGTGTTCTAGTACAGGCTTTGTAGCTTCAAGAGATTGTAAACATCGCTAAACTCCTTCAAGTCTAGGCTTAGCTGCTCCAGCTTGTGGATGTTGTAGTTGTAGTCTCTCTTCTAGGTGCAAACACGAACTTGTTTGCTTGTCTGGTTTGTTAGTATATCTCCACAATTATGTAAATAAATATTTGGTTGACGAATTTCGGATATGGTCCATAATTTCACGCTAAATTTCAATTCAATATTTGGCTATTAAAAGCACGATTTTATGATGGTTAAAACGTGATTTTATTGCCATAATTAGCATGCTCTCGTTAGTAATAAAAGAGGGCTCCTTCCGGTCTCCAAGTACGTTAATCTCAGACAAAGACACCATCTAGTGAGGTTTTTGAGTGCTTGGAAGGCTTGGAAGTAATTCAAGCAAGCTCATCGATTTCTGGGACTGGATCAAAATCAGACAGATAACAAAGCAATGGCTGGAGGTTAGTTCGATCCTTACAGTATTTTATTCCGCATACAAATTAAAGCATGTTTCATGTATGTTTAGAAGCATGTTTAGGCTCAATTTAATCTTACATTTGGCATTAGAGTCGTAGTATAACCTCTGCCTTGTTGAAGATTTAAAGAGAAAAGCCATTAAAAACCCAATTTTGAAACCTTAAGATTCGGCATGTATGAAACCCATTCTGATTTTGAGTGTTTTGGATCTTGTTTTGGCTCAAAAATTTTAGATCTATTGTTGTAAAGCTCTAGGGATGAAAAATACATGAAAAACGGGATTGTTTGAAGGAGTTTGTGCCGGATCGGGTCAAAAGACCTAAAAATTTTTGGAAAATGCCCATTCGTGCGAAGAAGAATACGCAGGCGCGTGAGATTCATGCGCTTTCACGCGCCCAATGGTTGAATGTGGGCGCATGCGACTCACGCGCCCGCGCCTTGTGTATATGGGCCCACTGTTCAAAAAAAAAGAGGAAAAAGAAGGGTTTTGGGCCACTGTTTTGGGCTTTCATTATAGTGGGCTGTTTTTGTCTTTTCTGTTGGACTATTTTTGTTGGTTTGGGCCATTTATTTTGGGCTATTTTGGTTAATTATTTGGGCCATGTAGATTAAATAAAAGGGCTATTTGATTTATTTTAGGCCTTGCAAATTTATTTAATTTAAGTAATTAAAATTGTTTAATTTAGGCCAAATAATTATATTTTTGATAGTTTTATATCAAATTTTCAGTTCTGTAATTTTCATAATTTTATGAATAATTAGATCATTTTCACAAAATTAATATAATTATGAAAACTTCTCATTATTTGGATTTTATGAGGATTTTTCATAAATTTGGAATTTTTATAAATGCTGAAATTTTAAATTGAATAATTTTGTGAAAATTATCATAAAATTATGATTAAATTATGAAAATTTGATTTGAATGTGTATATGTGCTCATTTTGAATATGTATAATTTTGTTATTTTTATACTAAAAGCACATGTAGCTAAGTTATTCATAATATTTGGAATTAAAGTTGCCTTATTATAATTGTAATTTTTAAAATATGAATAAACTTAGAATTTTACCAATCTGTCTAAGTGATTTATAATTTATTTAATTAGGGCTTAGCTACAGCAACCTTAATTAAGTAAAATTATATTTGTAAAATCACATAATGATATTAGACATAAATTGTAATTAGTTATAAAGTTATAATAAATTTTATCCCACAGGAATTTTTTTTATAATTTTATAACTAATTAGGATAAAATATCAAATTAGTTTATTAATTTACCCACAGGAATTAGGAAATGATATAATTTGATAGTTTTATCATTATGATATGAATTTATTAGAATTAGAACTTTAGCTCACAGGCAAGTTTTATGTCTGTGATTCATTAATAAAATATGTTTACATTGGTAGACATAATTAAGTTTGCCTCAAAAATTCTAGATACATAAGCATGTTGTTTTTCTATATGCAGTGTTTCCTCAAGCTAGTATTAACCTAGAAGTTCCTGAGCTGGATGAAGAGAACTACAAGGTTTGGAAAGAGAGAGTTCTCCTCCAATTAGGGTGCATGGATATAGACTATGCTATAAGGAAAGACGAGCCCGTATTGACTGAGACTAGCACTCCTGCTCAAGTAGCTTTAGATGAACGTTGGGAGCGATCCAATCGCCTTAGTGTCATGTATATTAAGACAAAGACATCTGCTGGGATACGTGGTTCAGTCGAACAGCATATCAACGTTAGGACCTTACTGAAGACCATAGATGATCAGTTTGTCACTTCAGACAAAGCGTTGGCCAGCACCCTGATAATGAAGTTCTCATCGACGAGGCTCACCAATGTCAAAGGAGTGTGCGAGCACATAATGGCCATGAGAGATATAGCGGCCCAACTCAAGAAGCTAGAGGTGGAGATGTCTGAGTCTTTTCTTGTGCACTATATATTGAACACTCTACCAAAGCAGTATGGACCATTCAAGATATCCTATAACACACATAAGGATAAGTGGACCATCAATGAATTGATGACCATGTGTGTTCAAGAGGAGGGAAGGCTGCTTATGAATCGGGTGAAAGTGCATTTTTTGCAAGCCAAGGAAGGACCAAGGATCGAGCCAAGAACAAGGGAAAAGGGAAAATCCCTACCCAAGCTAACATTAAGAAAGAGTCCAAGTGTTTCTTCTGTAAAAAGAAAGGACACATGAAGAAGGATTGTGCCAAGCTTCAGCAGTGGCTCGTTAAGAAAGGTAATCCACTCTCATATGTTTGTTTTGAATCAAATATGGTTGAGGTTAATCATAACACATGGTGGATTGATTCTGGATCTACAATTCACATTTCAACTTCCTTACAGGGTATGACAAACCTAAGGAAGCCAGTGGGAAATGAGGGGAGCATCTATTTAGGAAACAAGATGCGCTCACATGTTGAAGGCGTTGGAACGTGCACTTTAGTTCTTAGGAGTGGTTTTGTTTTGCAATTAGAAAAGACCTTTCATATTCCTAGTTTCTCGAGAAATTTAATCTCTGTTTCTAGGCTGGTACCTTATGGATATTCCTTTCAATTTTTAAATAAATCAGTATTGATATATTTTAAGTCTGATATTGTTGGGAATGGTACCTTATGTGATGGTCTTTTCTCTATTGATTTGCAAAATGACACTGCTCATAATGCCTTACATGTTCAAACTGGCACTAAAAGATGTGTTATGAATGAGGACTCCTCCACGTTATGGCACCGGAGATTAGGTCATATCTCCATAAATAGAAAAAAGAGATTGGTAAATGACGGAATACTTAGTACTCTTGATTTTACTGATTTCGACACTTGTGTGGATTGCATTAAGGGTAAGCAAACCAACAAGTCTAAGAAAGGTACCAATATGAGTTCAACCATATTAGAAATCATACATTCTGACATATGCTGTCCAGACATTGATGCATATGGTCAGAAGTACTTCATCACCTTTTTTGATGATTACTCGAGGTTTATGTATCTCTACATGCTTCATAATAAGAACGAAGCATTAGATGCCTTTAAAATATTTAAGGCTGAAGTAGAGAAACAATGTGGAAAACCCATAAAGATAGTAAGAACTAATAGAGGTGGGGAGTATTACGGTGATACACTGAAGATGGACAAGCACTTGGACCATTTGCGAAGTTCCTTCAAGAAAATGGGATTGTTGCCCAATATACCATGCTTGGTTCACCGGATCAGAATGGTGTTGCAGAAAGAAGGAACCGAACTTTGATGGAAATGGTGCGTAGTATGCTTAGCAGCTCGAAGTTGCCTAAGTCTTTGTGGATTGAAGCTCTTAAAATGGTAGCGTATATATTGAACAGGGTTCCAACCAAGGCTGTTCCAAAGACGCCTTTCAAATTAATCAAAGATTGGAAACCAAGTTTGCGTCATATGCACGTTTGGGGATGCCCTTATGAGATAAGAGTTTACAACCCACAGGAAAAGAAACTAGATCCTAGGACCATAAGTGGGTATTTCATCGGATATGCCAAACGGTCCAAAGGCTACAGATTCTTGTCCATCTCATAGCACTAGAATTGTGGAATCAAGGAATGCTAAGTTTCTTGAAAATGACTTAGTAAGTGGGAGCGATCAATCTCAAGAACTAGTTTCTGTGAGAGATCAACCCTCTAACTCGAGTTAAGGATTGGTTATCATGAACAAGTACAGCTGGACATTGAACAACCAATCATTGAAGATCCACAAGTAGTTAATAACTTACCAGTAGACGAGGCTCCTCTGGATACACCAGAATTGAGTGAGCAACCAGTTGAACAACATGATCTTTCGGAGAATGTTGAACCAACATTAAGAAGGTCTACTAGGGAAAGGAAATCAGCTATTCCTAGTTATTACATTGTGTATCTACAAGAGTATGATTTCAATATTAGGCCCGTTAATGATCCAAAGACGTTTTCACAAGCCATGAACAGCAAAGAATTAAAACTTTGGTTCGATGCTATGAAGGATGAGATGGATTCGATGGCATCTAATGGAGTATGGGATCTTGTCGAGTTGCCTAATGGGGCTAGGGCTATAGGCTGTAAATGGGTCTTTAAGACCAAGACTGACTCATTAGGCAACATTGAGCATTATAAGGCAAGACTCGTAGCCAAAGGATTCACTCAAAAGGAAGGACTCGATAACAAGGAGACCTTCTCTCCTGTATCTAAGAAAGATTCTCTCCGCATCATAATGGCGCTTATTGCACATTTTGACTTAGAGTTGCAACAAATGGATGTGAAAACAGCATTTCTTAATGGTGATCTAGAGGAAGAGGTTTACATGAAACAACTTGAAGGTTTTTGAGCATTTGGTCTGTAAGCTAAAGAAATCCATATATTGGTTGAAACAATGATATCTAAAATTCCATGAAGTCATCTCTTCTTTTGGTTTTGTTGAGAACATCATGGATCAATGTATATACCAGAAGGTTAGTGGGAGCAAGATTTGTTTCCTTGTGCTATATGTGGATGATATTTTGCTTGCAACCAATGATAAGGGGATGTTACGTGAGGTGAAACAATTTCTTTCTAAGAACTTTGATATGAAGGATATGGGCGATGCATTTTATGTCATTGGCATTAAGATCCATAGAGACAGACATAGAGGTATATTAGGTCTGTCACAAGAAGCCTATATTAATAAAGTCTTGGAAAGATTAAGAATGAAAGATTATTCACCAAGCCCAGCTCCCATTGTGAAGGGTGACAAGTTCAATTTGAACCAGTGCCCGAAAAATGATCTTGAGCGAGAACAAATGAAGAACATTCCATATGCCTCAGCTGTTGGAAGCATTATGTATGCACATGTCTGTACCAGGCCTGATATTGCTTTTGCTGTGGGAATGTTGGGTAGATACCAAAGTGACCCGAGGATGGACCATTGGAGAGCTGCGAAGAAGGTGCTTAGATATCTTCAAGGCACTAAGGATTACATGCTTATGTATAGACGGACTGATGAGTTGGAAGTGATTGGCTACTCAGACTCAGATTTTGCTAGCTATGTTGATACCCGAAAATCAACATTTGTTTACATCTTCATGCTTGCCGGTGGAGCTGTTTCATGGAAGAGTGCTAAGCAGACACTGACTGCCACTTCTACTATGGAGGCCGAGTTCGTTTCCTGTTTTGAAGCTACCTCACATGGTGTATGGCTTAAGAGTTTCATTGGTGGGCTTAGAGTTGTTGACTCCATATCTAAGCCATTGAGGATATATTGTGACAATTCAGCTGCGGTATTCATGGCTAAGAACAATAAGAGTGGAAGTCGAAGTAAGCATATCGACATTAAGTACTTAGCCATTAGAGAACGTGTTAGAGATAAAAGAGTGGTCATTGAACACGTTAGCACTAAATTGATGTTAGTTGATCCTTTGACTAAGGGCATGCCACCGTTTAAATTTAAGGATCATGTAGAGAGAATGGGACTTGGTCCCACATTTTGATTATAATTGAAACTCTTATTAATAATATGATGTTTCTCATTTTGATTTGTATACACTAAAGTTTTATTTGAGAAATATCATTGTTGTTTGGACCGAGAATAAACATAAGGTTTATTCATTAATTAAAAATGGGTTGATTTATAAATATTTTACATAGTAATACATGGAAGATAATACTCACCACTTGAGAACTGTCGCCATGATTCATGTGATTTGTTTCTTCCATGAGTGAAATATATGGACCAAGTGGGAGAATGTTAGTATATCTCCACAATTATGGAAATAAATATTTGGTTGACTAATTCCGGATATGGTCCATAATTTCACGCTGAATTTCAACTCAATATTTGGTTATTAAAAGCACAATTTTATGATGGTTAAAACGTGATTTTATTGCCATAATTAGCATGCTCTCGTTAGTAATAAAAGAGGGCTCCTTCCAGTCCCCAAGTACGTTAATCTCAAATAAAGACACCATCTAGTGAGGTTTTTGAGTGCTTGGAAGGCTTGGAAGTAATTCAAGCAAGCTTATCGATTTCTGAGACTGGATCAAAATCAGACAGATAACAAAGCAATAGCTGGAGGTTAGTTCGATCCTTACAGTATTTTTTTTTGCATACAGATTAAAGCATGTTTCATGTATGTTTAGAAGCATGTTTAGGCTCAATTTAATCTTACATGGTTATCTTGGATCTAAGCTTCTTTTTGGATTGAAGTTCTGATGTAAGTCTGTTACCACCCGTATTATTTAACTAATTTTGGGGTAGCTTTTTCTTATCTGAAGGCCAATCAATCTGATGATTAGTCCTATTGGAACTAGATAAAATAAATTGGGTATATATTTTCTCTTTATATCACGTAAAACTATGTTGGTATAGTGTAAAATATACAAATTTTCGTGTGTTTTGGTTCACGAATGATTTTAAATCAATGACTAATCCTTCCTGGTAAGGAGGCAAAGATATAATAATAATAAAAGTCAATGATTATTACCAAAAAAAAAAAGTCAATGATGGATACTCTTAGTACTAAGTTCCAGGAAAAAAATGTGTGAACTGAAATGAATATTCATTTAATGCCTCGTATTGCTCAAAGCAGACCTTTACTTTAACTCATTAGCCAACCTTGTTCATCTCTAACTCCCCCTCTGTCACTTTTTTCTTCTTTCCTCCTAGTATTGATCTGAGTGAGGTTTGAGTGCTGCTGGAAAATCTGTTTGGTAATCTTGTGCAGCAGAGGGAAATAGCCCCAGTTTCATGGATTAGTACGATACGAAAACAAATTATATTAAAGAATTATCAGGTCTACCTCCATTAGACCTATAAGGCAGTAAAATCCAGTCTAGTTATGGTCAACCCTCCAATTACCTTTCTGATTCTTTACATCCTTCTATAATTGGGGCCATTCGTTTTAAAGTGTTGTCTCATTTCTCTTCCTCCATTGTCATACGCGTCCATTTCTCAATCCTACAGTCATGGAGATTTCTGGCTTTCATAAGTTGGTGTTGTTAGTTCACTTCTTTATACTGTGTATACCCCCTCTTCACTCATTAAACATAACCACTGATCAGTCTGCGCTTCTGGCCTTAAAAGCCCATATCGTTTCCGACACTCAAAATAGCTTGGACAATTGGACTACAACTACTTCTGTTTGCAATTGGATTGGTATTACTTGCGGTGGCCAACCCCAAAGGGTCATAGCCTTGAATCTTTCTTCCATGGGTCTAAAAGGCACCATCCCTCCAGACATTGGAAATTTATCTTCCCTCACTCTTCTATCCTTGTCTTCTAACAGTTTCACAGGAGCCATACCAAAGGAACTTGGGCATTTAACCATGCTCAACAAGTTGTATCTTAGCAATAACGACTTGGAAGGTACGACAACTATCACTCAGACCATTTTTACTGTAACTCCCAACTTTTTAGAGATGTTTTCGGTCCCAACCTCCCAATGTATGTCGTATAGCTTTAGTAGAGAATGAGAGGAACCATATCATGAACATTAGAGCAAAATGCTTACAGAAAATCCAAAAAGTATGTATGAAGGATTAAATCTAGATGATAACTTCATTGTTGCCTGTCATTTCTTTTTTTTTTTCTTTTCATTTATGTGTCAGAGGTATCAGAAACCTGATGCTTGGAAACTTGAATTTGGTTTAAATCACCATCTTAATTTGTTATACGTGTCTGGTATGCCAGTCAGTATTGAATTTCAGTAATTCTTATACCAAGACTGTTCTGGCTAGATGTTTCCATGAGTAGGTAGAATTCAATTTGAAAGTATGGTCCTTGCTAAAAGCCATTGAGGTTGGCCTTTGAAACGTAGCAAGCTCCAGATCTACCATCACATAAGCATCTTTCATTCAAGTGCTTTAATTTAAATTCTCATTATAAAATAGTAGGTTGCTAGATGATTGGTTTTGGCTACTATCATATTCTCCTTATATTTGGTACAAATATAGACTGATATTTGAAGGGTAGACTGACTGGTGCTCAAAAAATACATATAAGCTCACCACAGTGTGATTTGGATTGGAAAATGACTAAAGCAAAATGATAGCAATTTTACATGATCTCTCTGATGCTTACATGTTAATAACCTTGAATTTGACATTCCTTCTAAAATCTAGGCCTCATGGAAGAACGTTTCACTTGTATGTAGGGATTGTAGTGCAGTCTGTATTGAATGGAACCATAAATGCATAATAGTACATGTTGTGATCTTTTCATTTTTTTTTCAAGTTCTGTTTCAGTTTAATGGATAATGAGACAATAAGCAAAGGGTTCATGAGGTGATTTATCTTGATGATAATGTTTTTGTAGGTACAATTCCTTGGGAAATTGGTTATTTAACCAATGTAAAGAATCTGAGCTTTTCATGTAATTTTGTTTGTGTCTTTTCAGTATTTGCCTAGATATGCCATCATACTTACCACTGTTTGAAATGCTTGAATTTATCCAGGTCATATACCAAGCAGTATCGGCAACTGTACTTTGCTTGAGGAAATAAACTTCAGTGAAAACTACTTGACAGGTGCATTATACTTTTCTAATTCAGAATTTTAAACCTGTTTGCCTAGGTCCCAACTCCTGATACAAACCCCATTTTGAGGAAGGTTTGAATTTTCCGCTGCATCTATACTGAAGCTGGTTGATCTCATAGATCTTGGCATAAAATGGACCATGGGAATAAAAGATGCAGTGTTGAGAGTGGATTTGGTAATTTGCGTACTCTTAGCTAAGCCTGAGTGTACAATGTCCTGCTTCGAGGTAGTGTTATGGATGTGAGAATATTGCATTACAAAAAAAATCCCCTGCATTACTAGTTGTAATCAACACTAAATTAAAATTGCAAAGCTCAATATCTCATTTCTTTAGGAGATAGAAATATGGGCTGGAATCAAGTAGGATAACTTAATATGTGAACTTTTATCATACAGAAGGCCATATCATGGAATCTTTCCTGGAGCTAGAATTCTCCATTGCCTCTTTTAGCGAGGTTGCTTTATGTTGTCCATTATAAGTTCATATTTATTTATTTTATTTTTTGGGTAGGCTTGATCTGGCAACAACCTCATTGAATGATTACATTTCTTCCTCTTCATACTTCTTAGTGCAATAATTGTTAAGAAATGTGAGTAGAAACTGCAGGATTCAATTGTTAAAGTAAATGTTGGTGATTCCCGCTTTGTGCAGGTGCACTACCACCGGAGATTGGTAATCTTTCCAACCTAGAGGCATTGAGAGTTAATTATAACATTTTAAGGGGCATTATTCCATCAACAATCTTCAATAACTCAAAGTTACAAGTTGTCTGGCTGTCTGAAAATCAGCTTTCAGGAAACCTTCCACCGATGTTTGGCTTGTTCCTTCCAAATCTTGTTCAGCTTTACCTTCAGGGGAATGAACTTCAGGGAACAATCCCTACCTCCATCGCTAATGCATCCAAGCTCACTCTCTTGTACTTGTCTAATAACTTCTTTACTGGCATTATTCCTAACTCTATTGGCAGTCTGAGAAATCTCCAGATTCTTGAATTAGCATATAATAACTTAACTAGTGGATCCTCCACGGTGGAATCAAATTTTATTTCTTCATTGACAGACAACAGGCATTTGAGTAGTATTGTGCTATCGGGCAATCCTCTCGGTTCCGTTCTCCCAATGTCCATTGGTAATCTCTCCACTTCTCTTGAATTCCTTATGGTCGCTGATTGCAAACTTAAGGGCATCATTCCAGCTGAAATTGGAAATTTAAGCAGCTTGAAAGCCTTAGAGATGGGAAAAAATGGATTGACTGGTATTATTCCAAATACAATCAGAAGACTACAAAATCTGCAAAGTTTGGACCTTCAAAACGGTAGATTACAGGGAGCCATCTTGTATGATCTTTGTGAATTGAGCAGCTTGTATAAGTTATCCTTAGGTGGTAATGAGCTTTCTGGATCTATACCAAAATGCTTTGCTAATCTTACAGCTCTAAGATATATCAGCTTAGACCTTAACAGATTAACTTCCATGATACCCTCAACCTTGTGGAGCCTTAAGGATATCCTGGCCATAAACTTCTCATCAAATTCTCTACAGGGGTCGCTTCCATTAGATATTGCATATTTGAGGGCTGTGATTCAAATTGATTTGTCAAAGAATCAGTTATCAGGTTACATTCCTAACAGCATTGGAAAGCTTGACGATCTTGAGTATCTTTCTTTAGCAGAAAACAAATTAGAAGGTTCTATTCCAGAATCTTTTAGTGGTTCTGTAAGCTTAGTGTTCTTGGATCTTTCTTGTAACAACCTCTCTGGAGTAATTCCTAAGTCCTTGGTAAAGCTCTTTAATCTTATGTATTTTAATGTGTCTTCTAATGAACTCCAAGGAGAAATTCCCCGTGGAGGAGCCTTTGCTAATTTCACAGCCCAATCATATGTGATGAATAAAGCACTCTGTGGTGAAGCACGATTGCAAGTTCCACCATGCAAAAATAATGGTACCTCCAAAAGAACGTCGGGAACTACTAATTTTATTCTCAAGATTTTTTTGCCATTGATTGCATCATGTTGTATGGTATTACTGATGTTGGTAAAACAGTACTTCCAAAGAAGCATGATAGCTCTTACAACAAAAAGAACATTTTTGTACTTAGAAATTGCACTAGCAACAGATGGATTTAGTGAAAGTAACCTACTTGGCACTGGGAGTTTTGGTTCTGTTTACAAGGGAATAATGAAAGAGGAGAAGAATGTTGCAATAAAGGTTTTCAATATGCATACGGAAAGAGCATTAAGAAGTTTTGAGGATGAATCCAAGTTATTGTCTGTTATTGATCATCCTAATATTGTCAAACTCATTAACAGTTGCTGCGATGATGATTTCAAAGCCTTGGTGCTAGAATACATGCCTAACGGGACCTTGGACAAGTGGCTTTACACTCACAATTATTTTTTGAATCTCTTGCAAAGACTTGACATAATGATAGAAGTTGCATCAGCTGTGGTTTACCTTCATGCAAGACATGTTATTCACTGTGATTTAAAACCTAGCAATGTCCTGCTAGATGAAGGTATGGTTGCTCATGTAACTGATTTTAGCTTTGCCAAACTCTTAGATAGGCAGAATGCTGGAGTGCAAACCTCAACCATGGCCACTGTTGGGTATATGGCACCGGGTAATGTTTCTGTTATGATTTATATTTGCATTATATAATTCATCTAATATGTAATTTCTCTGTCATTTCAATTTTAAAAGGCTAGTCTTTAATAATGCATTTTTACGATATGTTGTGTTATGTATAGAGTATGGATCATGTGGAGTTATATCTGAAAAAACAGATGTGTATAGCTTTGGTATTCTGCTGATGGAAACATTTACTGGAAAGAAACCCACGGATGAAATGTTTGATGGAGAACTGAACTTGATGCGCTGGGTATATGATTCATTACCTCATGCAGTAGATAGAATAGCAGATGCAACTTTACTTGAGGTTGATCAGGAAACCTTAGCTGCTAAAAGAATATGTATACTATCAATCATGCAAGTGGCCTGGTTTTGCACTGCTGAGTTGCCTGTTAAGAGGAAGACTATGACAGAAGTTGAAGAGGAGCTCCAGATGATAAAAAAAATCTTTTTAAGAGACACTGGGTTTAACGAAAGAGAAATATATTCAAAATTTTCACGCCAAGAACTTCTATTAGCAACAGATGGGTTTAATGAAAGTAAAGTAGTTCATTTTGGCAAATCTAGTGTCATATTCAAAGGAAAATGGCTAATTTGCCTACATGAGGCAGCTGTAGCAGTGAAGGTTTTTCATCGAACAAAAAGAGGACGGGAGAGTTTTGCAGTTGAATCTGAAGTGCTGTCCTTTATTCGCCATCGGAATGTTGTTACAATCTTGAAGATGTGCAATGAATTTGATTTTAAAGCCTTGGTTTTCAATTACATCCCCAATGGATCTCTGGAAAAGTGGCTTCATTGCAGTTGTGACATCTCTTATATGAATGTCTTGATAATGCTTAATGCAATGATAGATGTGGCATCAGCTTTGTGCTATCTCCATTCAATGCGTGTCATTCACTGCAATTTAAAACCTAGCAATGTTCTACTAGATGACGAAATGGTTGCACATGTTAATGATTTTAGCATTGCTAAACGCTTAGGCGAAAGGATTGCTGCAACAAAAACCACGACCATGGCCACTGCAGGATATATGGCTCCGGGTAATGTTTCTCATCTTGTTCAAGTTCAATGTTACCAAAACATCGTAAAATATGTTGGGTGTATTATAATTAATGCATTATTACCATTCTGATGTAGAGTATGAATCAACTGGAACTGTTTCTGAAAAAACCGATGTTTATAGCTTCGGTATTTTACTGATGGAAATATTTACCAGAAAGAAGCCAACAGATGAAATGTTTAACGGAGAAATGAACCTCAGGCAATGGATATGTTCTTCATTACCTCATGCAGTAGACAGTATTGTAGATTTCACTTCGCTGCAACCTTTTCAGAACAACTTAGCTGCTACTAAGACATGTATATTATCAATCATGAAAGTGGCCTGTTGCTGTACTGCAGAGTCGTCCGATGAGAGAATGACTATGACAGAAGTTGAAACCAAGCTCATAAGGATCAAAAAAGAGTTTCTAAGTGAGATGGGAGGATGACTTTAATATGACACCACAGGTTTTTTTTACTGTTTCTTTTTCTTTCATCTCTATTCTCTTGTTCTTCCTTTTCTAAATTAAGGGTTTACAGATGGTTCCTGCCTGAAACGGAAGAATGCTTTTATGATTCATCACATGATAAAACATGTTATTGTATGGCTTTGTTCATTAATTCAGAACCAATATACATCTCTACCCTTCTTTTTTTATAGAAAGCATACATCACTCCTCAATCATTGCTGTAGAAATAATAAACCTATCAAATCCGATTGTCGGCTTCTTACCTTTTTGAGTAAGATACAAAGTGGGAAATTGTTTTGACGTTTCACCAACCTTTGGTCTTTGATCAACTCATAGTGGGAAATTGCTACAGCTGTTGAGCAAGACCCTCTCTGATCATGGTGCAAAAACTTTTTGGCTTGGCAATTGAGAAAGATCCTCTCTGATCATATAGTAAATAATTTGCGAAAAAATAAAAGAGAGAGAATGAACTCTTCATTGATATTAAACAATGCAAAACAGCTTTGATATCATATGCAGTAATGGTGCTTAGCCATGAACATTATTCTCATGTCTGGTAAACAGCAAAATTGTAGCAGTCAAAGATAGGAAGGATTACAACAGATTAAAAAAAGAGTAAGTATTTTTTTTTTTGTGCTTAAATTCAAATTCAAGACTTACAATATGCTACAACCCATCTTTAATCACTAGGCCAAGAGATTGTTGGCAGTAAATAGTTTATTCAGATCAGGCTTGGGCTAGAACTTTTAAATCTAAAGCAATGGAGTAAATAGTTTTGGTGTTTTTAAATTTTACCACCCGGAATAACGAGATAATACATATCTCTTAACCCCTAAAGGCATATTAAACAAAACTAGCTTGAGCTATACTGGCTAAAAAAATCAGCACAGACGTTAGCCTATCTATATACATGTTTAAGCGAACAGCAACCTTCCGTCCTGACTAGAGCCTGATAATCCTTTAAAATTAAGCTAATTCCTCCTTGGCAATGCTAATTTAACCATAAGTCCAAAAAATATGTATTTTTTTATTTATTTTTTTATATATTTTTCTTCATTTTCTTTATTTCCAAATTTTTATATTTATTTTAAGGAAAAAAAATCAGAAAATCGAAAAAAAAAAAAAGGAAAGATTCGGATTCAAGTATTTCTGGAAAGTGAAATTACTTGGATATCAAGAAAAATCTTTAAAAATAAGAGGAAAAAAGGAAATAATTGGATCTGCCTGACATATATTGATTTCTAAGAGATATTCCTTTTACGAAAACCTCGTAATTTTTGCAAAAGAATTCACTATAAAAACAGCGTGCACAATACACAATTAAACACGATAATCAACAACAATCACAATATTAAACAGCAAAACACACAATTCCAGATTGTGTCTGAAAGCTGCTGTGATTTAGGTTTTCTTTATTGATTACTAACTATATTTCTCTTGTTTAGACTTTTATAATTGCTTGCTCAAAAGGAGAACCAGATTGGACAATTCTTCCCAAGCCTTTGCTTGATTTGATTGCGGAGAAGTTAATCCCCCCTCTGTCAGAATATATATATGTGCGGCTCGGAGCGGTGGCGTGCAGTTAACATGGAGAATCGCCAGTTACGTCGCAAGATTTTAAAGGGACGCCACCGTCAAAAGTTCCATTCCTAATGATCCCCACCAAAGACAACAGCCAAGAAAGACGCGGTTTGTTCGATCCCATTAATCCTCCTTCAGTCGATACTGCTTACCTCGAAACCACAGAGGATGAAAACTATGAAATCTACGTCAAAAAGGTAATATAATCGGATGATCCTTATATAAATCCTGACAATTATATGGTTTTAGCACTTGTTGCAGCCTGGAGAGAACTTGCTGTCATCCGACCGGTAGAATCTGTTGGAACCAAATCATCCACAAAGCCCATTAGCACAATGAATTAAAGAGAAATACTAACCTTTGTGGGTTAGCAAAATACCCACCATAACAAACGGCAATGCCACTGCTGGAGGAAGAAGGAGATCGCCGGAGGTCCGCCGGGGCTCCATCACGCCAGCTGCTGTCCATGGTGGCCATCTGTTGAGAGAAAATGAGAGAATGATAGTGAGGGAAAATGGAGAATGAGAGAAGAAGGAGAGGGGAGAAGCTACTGCTGTTTATTTCTCTGTTAATTACAAGTGAATAATGGGCCTTCACTTATATAGTGGTGCCAGCAGTAGGGACCTCCCATATTTTTAGACCATGTATTATATCCGTCCCATTAAGGATAAATACACATATAATATAGATATATTATATACAATTATGGTCACACTATACATAAATTATACTACTAAATATAATTATATGATAATAATTATACTTAATTAGTCCATACAATTAGAGATATTACAACATTCTCCCACTTGGACAATTAAGTTAATTAACAAAATATCATATAATATCAATATGTATTCGTAAGCCCTCTAAATACATTGTACCGAAAGGGTACAAATGTGTAGACTCATACATACTTTAACAACAAGAAGCCTTTTATAAGCTTCAAAATGCATCATACCGACAGGGTACAAATGCGTAAACTTATAAAGACTGCAATAAAATAGTAGAATAAAGTGTGAAATGGAAATGATATGAAAAGCAAAATCAATATCCATTTCCATTAGGTCCATGCATCTAAACTGAACGATGCTTTGCTTCGACAGAAGCATACGAGACTAATATCGAATGTCTCATCCAACAGAATGCCATATTTACCAAAATGTGCGCAAACAAAATATGCATATATGACAAGTAGAAATCCATCCACACAACTGCAGTTTATTTTATTACAAAGCTCCCACTAACTTAATATAGCAAATGACTCTATATGCCTCATGCAAGTGCTATGTTGTCAAAGTACTTTAGCAGCCAAACTTTCAGTTAGCCAGAATGAGCTCTTTAAACCATGTGCTCTACAATCCAATCAAGTAATGGATTTCATTATTTTCTCCCTAACAAAACCGAATGATGATATCTAAACATTTTTAGAGTGTGAGGAACTCCTAACATTTTGAGAGAGAAACTACTTGCTGCAGCATTACCACAATACATCTCCAGGACTTCGAAATGGTAACCACGGAACCAGCCCTAAGACGAAATTCTGCAGCCTAAATGGCCCATCATGTAGCTTTACAGCATGCTACATATTTAGCCTCCACAATCAAGGATGCTGTAAGTGTTTGCTTCACACTTTCCAAAATACAGCTCCTTTATATCCACAAATATATATAAACAAAATAATTTTCAATATCTGGAGAGCTCGCAAAATTAACATCAGAATATCTGACCAAACTCAAAATGTCAGATTTGTCAATATCCGAATACTCTCTTTGTAGCTTCCAATTCTTTATTACAGGATCGCTTAAGTATCTTCGAAATACACCTATAACATACACAATGTCCAAATGTGTATAAGCTTGAGCATACAGTAATTACCCACAATAAGGCATACACAACACTCGATATTAGCTCTTTCATTTTTACTTTGAGGGCTTTGAGTTTTTTACAATATGTCACTTTTCAATAAATGGCGCCTTAATAGAGGAACAATATACAATAAACCTACTTAACACCCAAATGTAGGTTTTCTTGAGACTAATAATGTATGCCTATTGATATGTCACGAAGAATCTCAATCCTTAAAATGAAATAGAGCCTCACTTAGATTCTTCATTCTGAAGTGACATGACGACATGGAATGTCTCATACAATAGGTCAGTGCTATAGGCTGCTATTTGACATCATCACTTAGAGCACAATAAGCACATAACTCCCACTGACCTCGCAATGGATCCAATTATCAAATGATAATGTTCTCCTTAAAATGACAATCTCATTAAACTTTAGATACAGTCTGGATGCCTTTCAATGTTCGCAAATGAACTCCTTGAGTTCACATACTGCATGTTCCATCTTAGGAACTACAAACTTTTAGGTTGCTTTATTTAAAGCCTTGGCAAAATTTAGCTTTAAAATTTTTTTAGCCTAATCTTTAGGGTTTCACTTGGTCTACAATGATGTGACAACAGAAATATATCTCATGCATCTTTGTGCAACATAGATGCTTACTCATCCTGTGTGACTAATATTCAACTCTAAGAGTTCGAATCAGGATAGTCTCCTGATAAACATCAGAATCAGAAGACACATGAATCTTACATTCATGTTCCTCTGTAAAGTCAGGTGTAGGTTCAAAATATGGTATTGGGATTAATCGTTAATTCCTTTGCTTTGTGGCTTTTCATCATCAAAAGATAACGCATATATGGGAATGACACAACAAAATGTATCTTAATAATGACTTTGTGGAGTTCACAACTCCCACTCTTTAAGTCATCTACTAAATAGATTGCATTGTCAGACTTAATGATTCTAGTGTCACATAACGAGAAATGAATTTAGAATCTTTCTAGCCGATATAATAGCCAACAGAATTGCCGCTGATAGGTTTCTTATCAAGTTTTCTTAAGTATGGGTTATAGCTCTTTTGCCTTACCTTATAACCCTAAACACAGAAAACGACATAAAATCGGCTTAATGTCTGACTATAACTTGGGATGCATTTAGGAACTGGTCTTGCTTGGAGATCAACTTTGAATGTGAATTGTAGTTTTAATTTCACTCCACCCGAATTTTAAAGATTTGGAGTGATTAACATAAATCGTACTAGATCAGAATGTACGATTGACTGCAACTATAATCTCATTCTGTTTCAATATTCCAAGCACTGTACACTAGGCATCAATATATAATCCTATAGTGCACTTAACCGAAAACCGGTATGTGATTTCGCCTAGCTTCATTATACCGAACATGATATTCATCACTACTGTCTGATCATTGCCTTAAGCAGCGCAGCGGAGTTAATCAGAATGCCTAAGGCCTCTACAAGATCAGATCTATTACTCCATGTGACCTACATCGAAATGGTCTTTAGTAAAGTGATGAAACACTTATATCCACTAAATACAATATGTGAAAATGATCTCCAAATGTCAGTATACATAAGTTCCTAATTATTTCAATATCTACTAATCATGTCCTTAATATTAGCAGCAAGATCTCCCTTAATACAATCTCTTCATGTGCCTCAAAATGTCCCTAACCCATGCCACAACTTAATAGATTTCTTATCTATCCTATCATAATCAAAATCTACATTCACATCATTCACTATTGAAGAAAATTTGCCCAAATATTAGGGTACAAGTCCACTGTGTATCCATCACGCAAAACGCCAGAATCAATATATATGTTGTTACTTAGCAAAATACTTTTCTGTTATCGGAATGAAAAGTATAAACTGATAGTAGTTCCAAAACTGTCTTCAAAATGTAACAACAATCTGGCCATGTTTTCAATATGGATTCTAACTCTATAACCCCAATTCATAACAATTTTTCTTTATTCGATCTCCGGTTGCTTATAGCTTTATAAATAATAGCGTCGGTATCCAAAACACCAACAATTAGAAGGCATATCTTCTAGATTGGATTCAAAAATAAAAGCTAACAGTATGCCTTTTGCATATCTCAATCTCGAGGACTCTTGCAATCTACCTCTTATGCCCAGGATTATTACAGAAGTGACACACATTGATATTTAGAGGTGTTGGTGAAACTAGAATGGGAAATAGACTTGACAAATTTCTTCTTCTAAAATGACCTTTTATTGAGACCTCTTAATAATATTTTCTTTTGGCAGTAATATTTGGCATATGTCATCATTATGACTAAATGAGATCTGTTAACCCGAAAGATCTCTCATTCTTGAATGACAATATCAATTTTGATATTAAAATGCCATACCTCCTTCTGCATTAAATGAGATCTGTAAAACTGGAAGATCTCCAATTCTCCATCCCAGAAGGAAGTAGTACTGAATCTGCCATATATGGAATCAAAATCATATAGCAACTTTTATCCATCTTATGCGAACTACTTTCTAATGGCATCCATAAATACTTCTTAATTATTCCTAATTGGAACACTTTCTCTGATGTGCTCATTAATGGCATGCCCTTATAATCAGAGAATTCTCACTTAAGTGTTCCCCAAATTCCAAGTGTATTGTCCTCAAAGAGCTCACATTATTGGGTATAATAGATAGATTGACTCTCAAGACTACTTCCTAGTTCAATATGTCTCTAACTGTAGAAAATAATTCATACTATCTATCTAATTTGATCCTACTAGAGATTTGATATGTGATAGTTGCACAATATGGAGGCTAGTGGAATAATCCAAACAATATCAAAATTTATTCCACAATACACTACAGAGGATAAAACAAAACTAGTTGAATATAACCTGAATGATCGCCCACCGATAGGGTAGGAAGACCGTATCATATCCCAACTAGAATCCTCTCAATCCCAAGCATCTCTAAAAGCAACTAACAATCCGACAGGGAGAGACTAGCTACTTCTAAAGATCTCAGTAAATCTTGCAATTGCAACTATCACTATGCATTGCCTTATTATTATTATATCCTTAAAAATTATCAGAATAAATCGTCAAAAATCTTCATGACTATTCCTGCGACAGGCAAGTACTAGTCAATCCAATTAATGATTTAGAATTTTAAGAATATTCATAAAATTCATTGACCAAAATTTACAACATCCAAAATATGCAATTCCTGAAGCATATGTAGTAATTTTAGGCCCAACATTAATTAATTAAATTAATTTCACATAAATGTGAATATTCAAATAATAAGGCAATGTTATTTTTAGAGAGTTTATTTATTTAAATAAATTATTAACTGAATGGGTAAACCATAATACAAAA
Source organism: Heritiera littoralis (assembly GCA_031772115.1). Classification (NCBI taxonomy): domain Eukaryota; kingdom Viridiplantae; phylum Streptophyta; class Magnoliopsida; order Malvales; family Malvaceae; genus Heritiera; species Heritiera littoralis. The sequence continues at coordinate 9,669,992 of JAPDPK010000010.1, read as the reverse complement.
TGGCTCAACAAAATACCCAAATAATTTATCTAAACTTATTTAATTAGGCCAAATATTAGTAATTTATGGGCATAAATATATATTTCAAAATTAAGTGAATTATGAAATAAATGAGCAATTAAATTTCTAGAAATTACTCCAAAATTAATTCCTCCAAAAATTCACTTATATCACATTAATTTTGGGCTTAATAACTAGTTATGGCTATTAAATATCCAAAATTGTCAAAATAAATTAATAAATAAATAATTAATTAATTATATGACCCATAATTAATTAATCAAAATGGCCAATTAAACTTTAATCCAAAATGACTTATTAATTAATTATGCAAAATAGTCACTAATTAATTCAAATTTAATAGCCAAATAAAATTAATCAACCAAAATGGCCCTAAATTAATTAAGCAAAATGGCCCTAAACTCAATTAATTATAATTGCCCAAAATTAATTTTATACTAAATGACCATTTAAAATAATTAAATAATTAATACCTATAATATTACAAAATTATTTTGGCCTTAATTAATTAAAATATTAAGGCCTATTCAATTAGATTTCAAGAGCTAATTAAACAAAACAAGAAGGCTCATAAAAAAAATAAACAATAATGGTCTAATTTAATAAAAATAGCAGCCCAATATTTTTTTTTGCCCAAGATCAAAACAAAAAACCAGCCCAAAATAAACTAAAATTAGGCCCAAGACTCAAACCAAAAAAAAAAAGTTACTAAAATTGAGCCCAAGACCCAACACAATTCAAAATTAGGTCCAAAAAATGACAAAAAACGGGCTAGAAAAAAAATGCCCAGAATCCTTTTTTTTTTTAATTTACAGTTTTGTAGAAAAGCGGGCGCGTGCACCCTTCTCAATTGAAGCGGAAAAGGAGCTGTCAGGCGCGTGCAACAGACCTTCTTCCTCGCCCGAAACCAGGCAAAATTTTCAGAAAACGGGTTTTATCCGACCCGATCGGTTTTTGGACCATTTCTTACTCTACACAACCCCATTTCACTTCGTTTTCATGGCATTTTCAACAACAAATCATCCTCAATCAATCTATGGCATTATTTTGGCTTGAAAATGCAAAAATCTTATGGGTATAGCAAAAATCCAAAAATACCCAAAAAAATAAAAAATTCATAAATCTCATTTTTCTTCAAAAAAAATGGCTAATGGCTTTATTGTGGACGTGCTCTGATGCCAATTGTTGGAACCAAATCATCCACAAAGCCCATTAGCACAATGAATTAAAGAGAAATACTAACCTTTGTGGGTAAGCAAAATACCCACCATAACAAACGGCAATGCCACTGCTGGAGGAAGAAGGAGATCGCCGAAGGTCCGCCGGAGCTCCATCACGCCAGCTGCTGTCCATGGTGGCCATCTGTTGAGAGAAAATGAGAGGATGATAGTGAGGGAAAATGGAGAACGAGAGAAGAAGGAGATGGGAGAAGCTACTGCTGTTTATTTCTCCGTTAATTACAAGTGAATAATGGGCCTTCACTTATATAGTGGTGCCAGCAGTAGGGACCTCCCATATTTTTAGACCATGTATTATATCCGTCCCATTAAGGATAAATACACATATAATATAGATATATTATATACAATTATGGTCACACTATACATAAATTATACTACTAAATATAATTATATGATAATAATTATACTTAATTAGTCCATACAATTAGAGATATTACAACAGAATCATGATACAACATATGATTATTAAGTACAAATATTAAAAACATTTTTTTTTCAAATTGCACAAGATTAATGTTTAAAAAAGAATTCAATTAATATTTTTCAAACCTTAACCCCTTCATTAAGCAAAGGTACGGGATTTTTTTTAATATGAAAAGTAAGAGTATGATATTGAATCTTGAATTCTCTAACTAATTTGGAATCCAAATCAAAGAAGTGTTTGAAGAAATGAACACGTAAATACAATATTTCGGCTTAGACTTTTAATTTGGACTCCTCAACTACACTCTTGCCGAAGATTTGTTGATGTTTTTTCTAACGCAAATACGCAATCAAGGTAGATTTCAATAATGATTTCGTCTTTAAGTTGGTTTGACTTGTTACAAAGTTAAAAAAGAAAGTATCAAAATTAAAATTTTAAGACACGTTTCAACGTTTAAATTAATATTTAAAAGAAAAAGATAAAAAAGAAGCAGATTGAAAATGTTTGGATCCCTTTCTCCTTATTTATTGATTCTTTTATACTCTGAAAATAAAACTTGTCAAATGTATTTCAGATGTCTCACATCACATGCTATCATTTCTCGTATAAAATGTCATTAAAGTGTTAATCGACGTTGAAAATTAAAAGCAGATTGATGCTCTCTTTATGAACTAGAATGATGGATTGTTTAAGGGTAATAGTGAATCCAATTTACAAGGTTTTCATGTTATGGGATTTGAAAGAATTATAAGGTAGTTTTTTTTTGTATTAATGAAAAAACTGTTTTTGTAACTTAAATCCGAAATTCCAAATAACAGAAAACAATATTTATCTTTGCACAAATTAAGTTCAACATCCCAAAGCTGGATTCTTTATCGTACCTAATTAGAACATTGACTTCTTAACGAAAGTGATTTGACAACTAGTATATGCAAAGTGGACGTTGGGTGGTGGTGCATGGTCCCTGGAAAGACCGAGCCAGGAAACTGCATCGAGCACGACTGCTGCACCCGTGGGCACAACTCGATCCAGTTGCCAACCGCTGCTGAGTTCCCAGAAGGTGGAAGATTCGTTCCGGAGATAATGCTATGCCAAAGTCAAGCAGAGTTGGCTAAACCTATCCACCTTAGGTTTAAATGTCTGAATCATTTTATATGATGGTAAGGTCAATGGCTCAATGCTGCTTCCTTACCTAACAACAACACTAATGGAAATTCACCCTCATTGAGTTTAACAAAGCAAAGCAACAAAGGAAAAAATAAACAAAAGCAAAAGCAAAGCAAAAGGAATGTGCACTCTTCCTTCCAATTTTCACATGTGTGAGGAAATGAAACTAGAAGCTTAATTTAATTAGTTCATTCAATCATTCTTAATAAGTGATATCGAATAGGTTTAAAATTCAAATCCTGCAATTTATTTTCTATTCTTGTTGTTAAGAAACATATGCCATTAGGTAGATTGCAAGAAATTCCTGGAACCAACATGTTTATGATTAATTAAAATTTTTTAGGTGAATTTACAAGTACTAATTGGTTGTTGGCTTAGGCTTAACTGCTTAAGTAAGAGTTTTTTTTATTGGTCAAGTACATCAATTACTTTCTCTACAATTGATCAAAGTTGAATAATCTCCAACTTTTGTTAAAACCATGCCTACAATTATACATTCACACCAAAAACACATTGGATGGCTTCTTTCAAAGAAATTGCTAATCACTTTCAATGAAAGTTAAAGAAAAAATCTAAGTACAGAGGTAGCTAGCTAATAGCTAAGTAGAGTTTAATTTGAAAACTTTATGGTGCAATAGATGTGATAAAACAATTAATATATATACTTTCGAAAATATGTGATACTAGTGAAAAAATTAGTCTTTTTTCTACTTTATTTAAGATTGAGATGTTGTGTGTGTGTGTGTGTAAAACGTATCTTGAAACAATTTTTCCCAATTGTGAAATTTTTTTCTTATTTTCGTAATTTTTTATTTGAAAGATTTTGAGTAATGTCGTTTTCGTTTATGTAGTGTTTTACTTTATTTTCTTTTCTTATTTCTCATCACACACGTTTTTTCGTAACAATAAACATGTTAACATGGCTTCTCACAGAAATTTCCAGTTTCAAAGAAAGTCAATTAAAGCAAAGTAAAGCCATTAAAAAGCTTATCTGAACTCTAGGGAGGGAAAAAAGAAAGGGAAAATGGGTAGGATTGCATGATTCACGTGGATGAAAAGAGAGAATAGGAAACTTCAACTTAGTTCCCCCAATAATGTAAAATTTTAAAATAGTTTTTCTATACTATGTTTTTAGCTGGTGTTTCAAGCGTATGCAAAGCAATTCATGAGAGGGCAATGACGCACATATTGTCCTGTAATTGAATCAAATAGAAGTAATTGAGTATTAGATTTAAGTTCGGCTCATGTATAGCTACGTAACAAATCGAATCAGAATGATTGAATATTAAATTTAAATTTAACTCGATTTAAAATTTTAAAATTTTAAGTTCAATTTGAATTTGATCAAACTTAATTTTAAAGTTTGAATTTAATTTAAAAATGTACTTGAGTCACTCAAACTCGAATGGATGGATTTAAACTTGAATCAATTAATTCGATTTATTATTTTTTAATTATACATTATAAAAATAAAGTGATAAATTAATTATAAAATATATAAAAAAAATAAAGTTACCAAATGTTTAAACTGGATATTAAAAATATTTAAATTAAATTCGATTTATTACTCAAATAACACGTATTTGACTCGAAAATAAAGGAATTCAACTCAAATAATCATTCACAACTCAAGTAACTCAATCAGTTACACCCGCACCAACCCGTCAGTAGGAACATGAACAGTGCCTGGTCAAACCTTCATTTCTCTACCTCGTTGAAGATTTTACTCTATATAAACTGAGAAAACGCGGTTGCTCTTGAACTCGCAGAGAGCGAACTGGTCTGCAGAAACCAAGAAGTACATATATTTTTTATAGCAGAGCAGGCCAAGCAAGATAATTGTCAGATTTTGCCTTTGTAGTCTGTTGTCTTCTAGTTTTCAATCTGTTTTCATTGTTAACGAATCTTTGTTATAGCTAGCTTGGATAGTAATTGTGTTGGAGAACTGGAATCGAACCACACGCAGAAAATGAGTGAAGACGGGGATAATTACCATCACCACCGCCATCATTCTGATACTGAGGTTTCAGGAAGCGAGAAAGTAGCTTATGGCGGTCCACTGAGCGGACCTTTGAACAAAAGGGTGGGAAGGAAGAGTGCCCGGTTTAAAGTTTCGGACTCAAGCTCTCCGAAAGATGATAGTTATGTTGAGATTACCCTGGATGTTCGTGATGATTCCGTGGCAGTTCACAGTGTAAAGGCTGCCAATGGAGGCGATTTGCAAGAAGATCATGAGCTAACTTTGTTGGCCAAAGGTCTTGAGAAGAAATCCACAGTGGGGTCTTCCATGGTGAGGAATGCTTCGGCAAAGATTAGGCAGGTGGGGCATGAATTGAAGCGCTTGACATCGTTCTCCAAGAAGCCTGCTCACTTTGATAGGACCAAGTCTGCAGCAGCTCATGCTCTGAAGGGACTCAAGTTCATCAGCAAGGCTGATGGTGGACATGGCTGGGCTGCTGTCGAGAAGTGGTTTGATGAAATTACTGCTTCTAACAATGGAGCTTTGCCTCGTTCACGGTTTGGTGAATGCATAGGTATGTTTGAAACAATACCAAATCTAAACTACGGCTTTTGGAGAGTAAATTGCACAGATGTTTCAATTCAGTGATAATGGCAGGAATGGAGTCAAAGGAGTTTGCAGGGCAGCTGTTTGATGCGCTTGCTCGGAAAAGAAACATTCAAGGTGATTCAATTGATAAGGTTCACCTGAAAGAGTTTTGGGATCAGATCTCGAATCAAAGCTTCGATGCCAGGCTTCAAACTTTCTTTGACATGTAAATTTGCTAGTGTTTTTTTTCTTTTTTTACCTTTTCTTGGATTAATTTCTTATCAACGAGCTTTACACCTTCCATTGCCATTAGAGCTTGGTCTTAATAAATCATCTGGTTAACAAAATGCAGGGTGGATAAAGATGCTGATGGAAGAATAACTGAAGAGGAAATCAGGGAGGTATGGCATATTAATTGCGGCAGCCATTAAAATAATCTGTGGATATACAAGCAAAGAAGCTGACTGTAAAGTTCATTTGTTGTTTGGAATGACCAAGCATGTGCTTTGTGTCAGATACTCTCTGACGGAATTTTTGTCATACTTTGTGTTTCGACCGTCGATGCAACTGTAAAAGTTGCTTCGTTATGACCTGAAGATTACAAATTTAATCTCAAAACAGTGTCTCGGATAATGCAGAAAGAAAGAAATCTATGTAGATGAGTTTGCTTTTTTTTTTCTTAGTTTGAGTTTCACTGTTGATTTTGTTTTACAGATTATTAGCCTCAGTGCCTCTGCAAACAGACTCTCAAATATACAGAAACAAGCTGAAGAATATGCAGCCTTGATTATGGAAGAATTAGACCCAGACAATCTGGGATACATCAAGGTAAATTCAAGCATTTTCTTACTATTATTGTTGGCTTTCTGTTTGCTTTTTGGCTTCAATTCCATCATGTTCTCTTATATTTTAAACAGATAGACAACCTGGAAATGCTTCTGCTACAAGCACCAAACCAATCTGTAAGAGGGGAAAGCAGGAACCTGAGCCAAATGCTAAGCCAGAAGCTTAAGCCTACACATGACACTCCAGTGAGGAGATTTTACCGGAACACCATGTATTTCTTACTAGATAACTGGCAGAGAGTGTGGGTGATGGCTATGTGGATTGGGGTTATGTGTGGCCTATTTGCATACAAGTATGTGGAATATAGAAGGAGAGAAGATGTATTTGATGTAATGGGGCAGTGTGTTTGCTTTGCCAAAGGTGCAGCTGAGACACTTAAATTGAACATGGCTCTGATTTTGCTGCCAGTCTGCCGTAACACCATCACCTGGTTGAGGAACAAGACAAAGTTAAGTGTTGTCGTTCCCTTTGATGACAACCTCAACTTCCACAAGGTAACAGAGAACATGTCTTCTATCATGTTTTTATTAAAATGAATCCGGTAATTAAACAATAGAGAAAGAACAATCACATAAGATAAAATTTACGTGATTCGGTAATTAAAAAAAAATTGTGTATATATGATTTTTTTATATTTCACAATATTAGTGTTTTGTGTACTGAATTTATCTTTTTACGAAAAAAAAATTTCAATAGTGAAACTAGAACAATTCAAAATAATTAAATTTCAGTGGGCCTATATATTATCTATTTCGAGGGCTCCACCTCCTATCCCCACAGAAGGCTTTGCCCCTTTGCCTTTTGCTGGTTGACTGGCTAGCGAAATTACCGTTTTAGCTCTGCGTTGGTGTCATATACTCAAAACGCTATCAATTTCAACAGACTTTAAATTTTTTCTTAGTTAAAAATTGCATATGTGTTTGAATTATAAGCTAAACTAATTGATGGTGTTTATTTGATTACTTCACTCCAGGTGATAGCAGTTGGGATTACAATAGGGGTCGGCATACACGGGATTTCCCATTTGGCATGTGATTTCCCCCGCCTGCTTCATGCCACTCCTGATGAATATGAGCCAATGATAAAATATTTCGGAGAACAAGCCAAGAGCTACTGGCATTTTGTGAAGCATACGGAAGGAGAGACTGGCATTGTAATGGTGGTGTTAATGGCCATAGCTTTCACTCTAGCTTTGCCATGCTTCAGGCGGGGCAGGATGAACCTTCCCAGGCCTCTGAAGAAGCTTACTGGCTTCAATGCCTTCTGGTACTCTCACCATCTGTTTGTCATCGTTTACACTCTCCTCATTGTGCATGGAATTAAGCTCTTCCTGACCAAGAAATGGTACAAGAAAACGGTAAGCAATGATCACGAATTCAAATCCCGAAATTCAGTACTATATTAAACATCCCTGTTATGGTTATTAATGTTTAACTAAAACTTCAATTTCTTTATGGAAAAATGGCAGACTTGGATGTACTTGGCGGTTCCAGTAATCCTTTATTTATGTGAAAGATTGACCAGGCTGCTTAGATCAAGCATCAAGGCTGTCGCCATACAAAAGGTAAACAAATGCAATTTGTCACTAGCTATACTTGGTAAAGATTATGAAACTTAACTTAAGACTCAAATCTTAATATGTGTAATCTTTTTTCCGTAAACTTACTGGAGTAAAAAGGAGACGAAATTCATCAGGATTTCTATTTCTTTCCTTGCAATTTCAGGTTGCTGTTTATCCTGGAAATGTACTAGCACTTCACATGTCAAGGCCCCATGGATTTAGATATAAGAGTGGACAATACATGTTTGTCAACTGCGCTGCCGTGTCTCCATTTGAATGGTAAGCCTCAGCCTTCAAACTATGCGCCGGACATATCCTGTAATTGGTTGATTTACCCTAATACTACAAGAAATAAGACATTTATTAGTTGCTATAAATGCAGCTATATTCAAATTCAACGGTATTGATTAAAAACACGAAAATTGATGACGTTTCTCAGTAAATCGCTGCTAAAAAAGTGCAATCAAACATATGTCCATTTTCATTTAGTGTGACTTCCCTACTTCTTTGACATAACAACAATTGCTCACATGGGAACAGGCACCCATTTTCCATTACTTCCGCCCCCGGAGATGACCATCTCAGTGTTCATATCAGGACACTTGGTGACTGGACACGACATCTCAGGACTGTATTTTCTGAGGTAAATTGGCTTCAACAATATTGTCTCCTTTTCAACATTGTCGGCTCAACCGTCTCATTAGCTAGCATAGTTAATATCCTAACTAACCCATTTTGATCTTGGAAACATGGTCAAGGCTGCCGAGATTTACGTTCAATCTTGTTCTTCCAGGTGTGTCAACAACCTACCAATGGAACAAGTGGCCTGCTTAGAGCCGACTGCCTGCAAGGAACTAACAACCCCGAGTAAGTCATTTACTAGGAAAAATTGAAATTAGACTTCATAATTCAATTATATAATCAATGTTATTGTTATATTAAATTATGTTCGTGCCGTGTTATCTTTATGCTTTTTTTTATATGAATTTGTACATCTATCATCTTGTCATGTTTAGGATTACTAAAACTCTACCATTATTTTCTCTTTCTCAAAACTACAAAAGCATGGTTTAAGGCATCTTTAGGAAGGAATCAGTCTTGTATCTCTAGGCTTAATATAGAGTGGTTCATGCTTCATACATGACTAGCATTAATTATTACACTTAGGTCAAACCTTATTAATTTAATCCGGTGTGAAGTCAAAAACTTTATTTAGAGCATCATGACATCAACTTATGATTTTTTTAGCAATTCTTCATATAAAATTTCAATGCGTGTATGGCTGAAGGAGGGCAAGAGAACCGCAGCATTTAGCAAACTCAGTTCCTAATGATGAACCATGGAAACATTGAGTGGAGCAGAAATGAGATTGGCAATCTCTTGTCTGATAGCAGAAAGGATAAGCCAAAGATATAAAGGCAATTGATGAAAGTGGGATATGATTCAGCTTCCTCATCAGAACTAAGCTGGTCCACCATTTCATTATGCTATATATTTTACTGCATGGACCCTTCTGATTGCATTAAAGATATTTCACAGTAATTAAATATCGATTGAAGATTTTTATTCAAAAGCCACAATCCTAGTCTCCCTAAAATCTATCTGGTTTGTCGGCGAAATTAATTTTGATGATATTGAAAGCAATGATGACGGTTAGTTTATCTTTATCTTATCATGTTGCAATTTTAACAATGAAATGGTGTTCACGCTTAGTGACAGTGGCTGCCATAGAAATGTCATTTTCTTTGCTTGTCATTTCTCCTTGTCATGTGGTGCCATATGCTATCTCTTAGCCAAATTAGTCATTGAAGTCGAAACCTTTCTATATTTCATGAGTTTTCCTTTTCTTTATGTCTATCCTCTTTAAGCAAGAAGACTAGAAATACAGCATCAAAATCTTGAAAATAAGGTTGAATATCTTTCAATTGCTGTTTTCTAGATGCCTGGCCATAAATTAGTTGCTTAGATAGAATTACCAAACTGAATTATTCGTTTCAAGACCTGACTTGACAGATAAATTAACATGCTAATGATGAAAAATTGGTAACATGCATGGTCTCTGTCAGCTTTAGAACCTGTGGCAAGAATGCTCAAAAACCTTCTTTCTTATCGGAAGTGGACGTTCCAACAACCCAAAAGACAAGTGCAACATGTCTTTGTAGTAACAGCCTAATTTCATGTCGAAATATTATGAGAATCTATTATAATATTATATAGTAGAGATCTAAATTTATACTTGTGAAATTGACAAAACCGTGATAATATCTCCGAAGTTGAGTGTATATCTCCACGTTCCTTCAGACATAACATCTTTGCTAACAATATATTCTTCAATATGGATTGGTGATTGGACAGTTTCCCAAGAGTTCTAATCGATGGGCCGTACGGAGCACCAGCACAAGACTACAAGAAATACGAAGTCGTTTTGCTGGTGGGATTGGGGATTGGCGCAACTCCCATGATCAGCATCGTCAAGGATATAGTGAACAACATCAAAGCCAGGGAGGAAGAAGAGAGTGCAGCCATGGAGGATGGCAACGGCGTTGGCATCAACAAAACGAGTCCACCAAACGCCAAAAGAAAAGAAAACTTCAAGACAAGGCGGGCGTACTTCTACTGGGTCACAAGAGAACAAGGCTCCTTTGATTGGTTCAAAGGAATAATGAATGAGGTAGCTGAAATGGACCACAACCATGTCATCGAGCTCCACAACTACTGCACAAGTGTTTATGAAGAAGGCGATGCTCGCTCTGCTCTCATCGCCATGCTTCAATCTCTCAACCATGCCAAGAATGGCGTCGACATTGTTTCTGGCACAAGAGTGAAATCCCACTTCGCCAAGCCGAATTGGCGCAGTGTCTACAAGCAGATTGCTCTTAATCACAACAATGCTCGAGTTGGTACGTATTCTGAACTACCCGTTTCTCTATAAGAATATTCAACATGAAATTTAATTAAGAATTAAGTGATATACGTTAATCCTAATTCTAATCCATTAAATGAAAGATGCTTTTACATTAAAAAAACAACTGATAAATTAGGACAGAAAGCATGATGTGTAATAAAAAATCATAAAAGAATTTCGCATGTTCTTATTAACTTTAAGTACACTATTGCTTTATTCTAGCTTTCAAGAATGCAACATTTCTAAGCTTTTTTATTTGCTTTTGTCCCTCGCTGCAAAAATAAAAAAGAAGAAGATATTTTTTTCTTTATAACAAAAAAGTAATGGGTCGTAATCAGATAATAAGGATTGAAATTAGAATTTTCAATTTATTAAAAATCATCTTTTTTTAAAAAAATTACATGAACTAATTATATAATTTGATTCGGATTTAAAATACTTGATAAAACCTTGAAAATCAGAAAAAATGTTTCAAGTGTTAAAATTTGAATTCCAAAATTGTTGGATATTATTTTTTAAGAAGAATTACATAACTTATTGAAGTTAACCCTAAATTCCATAAAATGATGGTATTAATCAGCAAATGTGATGCTTTTGCTTACTACAATGATGATGTCACTACTTAGTATATTTAAAAAGATTTATATTAATTAATTATCATTAAAAAAAAACCTCTTATCTTCACATGGGTGTAATTAAAAATTAAAACCCAACTTTCCTTTATGTTTCTTGTTAGCATATAAGGTAAGATTATTCTATAATTATATAGGAAACGGTGTTAGACAAATTTCATATCTTTATTTAAGAAAAAAAGGAAAGGAAAAAAAAAAGGCTAGTGCTTCACATGATGTGGATGACGATAAATTAATTTAAAGAAATAATAATTAATAACGTACAACTAATGTTGTTGTGGAATGGCATTGGCAGGGGTGTTTTACTGTGGGGCACCGGCACTGACAAAGGAGCTAAGCCAGCTGGCTTCCGATTTCTCTCACAAGACTTCCACCAAGTTTGATTTCCATAAGGAGAATTTTTAATCCATAATTCGGATAAAGCGAAGAAAAAAGAATGCAATAAAACAAAAGCTTGAAGCTCAGTCGAGACAGTTCTGTCCTTTAATCCCACTTTGTCTCAATTGTACAAAGGTCTTGGCCCCCTTTTAATGACTATTTATAAAATGCTTCTTTTTTTTCCGTATGTTTTCTTGTTGATGTTTACTTGATGCGGATAAAATTAATCAAGGCTTAATTTTTATAAAGATTGTTATCTTATCTGTCATTGATAAAAATAAAAAATTTCACAAACAAATTTCTTTATATGTTATGTGTTCTTTAATAACTTTGATTCATTAACTTTTTATTTAAAATGACATACGATATGTAAAAAAATTCGCTTTGAAATTTTTTAATTTTATTGACGTTAAATGATATAATAATCTTTTTTATAATAATCTGCAAAGGAAAGAAACATGATCAAAAACATCGAAAAATACAAATATAATCGGCAAAGAAAAGATATAAAATTGAAGGCATAGAAAATTTGATTTTAAAACACGTTTTGATTTTCAAATTAATAATTGATTAACGAAGATGAAGAAAAAAATTAAGATGAAAGAAATTTAGAAGAAAAGAAAAGCAAGAAGAGTTTGAGAAAATAATAATTAAGTGCTTGAGGGAAAAGGTGGAAATGAAGTTTTATGTCTTCTACCTCTGTATTTTATACCTATTCAATGACAGCTGTTGAAAATGTTTCATTTTATGGGTGCACAGATTCAACATGTATGGAATTGATTGAAGTTGAACCTATGGAATTTATCAAATAAGAATAAATAATTGGTAAATAATTGAGGGGAACCGATAGTGGGCGGGCTTCTTTGATTGATTTTGGTGTTTGGTGGAAATACGCAAGCTTTGAGTGCGTAACTCAAAGCGTGCTTCGCCCATCCATTTTACTGTGCGCATAAGTGTGGTCCAAATCCAGTCGAACACTATTCTATTTTCTTTGTGCATTTAAGTATTGCATCTGACTGTCAATAACTTCCCAATCAAAAAAGTACTGCTAGCTGTTTTCAACATTATTTCATTTTTCTTTACGCATTCAAGTATTGCATGTCGCAATCGACAACATTTGATTGAATGATTAAAAAATTATTATATATTATAAGATTTAAATTCAAACCAAACAATTTCATCTCTAATCATTAAAAAAAAAAAAAGCATGGCAGGCAGCATTCAACTTTGGCAATTACTTTCTGATTTAATCCAACAGGTTTCAGTGGAATGAAAACTTGGATTTGACAATTAAACCACAAGAAACTGTGAAGATAGTCCGAACCTGAACTATTTCATGCATGTCTCCGTTTTAGCCTCTGGAAGCTGGGCTTGATTAGTTGGCTTGAGGTCAGGCCTTGATCCGCAGCCTGATTGGGCTGGAAAGGGATTAGAGGTTTCTTCATTGCCATGTTTACATCCGAGATTCTGTTGCTGCTGATGCCGGGGGAGACTGATTTTGATTTTAGCTGCCTTGGCACCTCTAGCCTCTCTAGTATTCTTGTAGTATTTATATCCAGCTGCCTGCTGTTTTCTGGTGGGGATAGAAGTAGAACTGATTGATCTGACTTGGGTTTGGCTGTGCAAGTCGGAGAATATTTCACTGGTACTTCATTGACTACCAGCCGCTCCCACTCTTCAGCAATTGATGCTCTGGTTTTGTCTTCTCCAGCTGTCTGATCGGGCTGTGACATCTCCTCGTCTACCACCACGACTGAGGAAGTTAATTGTGCAATTGCTGCGGTTGAGTTTGGTTCAGATGTTGCGTCATTCAGTTTAGGAGGCACAGACCTGGAATGTTCATGTCATCAATGTAGCAAAAATCAGAAGATTCAGAACGCATTCAACACTTACCATTCAGTCCAGACGTCAATGCTGACATGACGAGTCAAAAAAGCTAAGGTCTAAATTAAGAAATAACCGAGTCAAAATTATTCAAGTTTGATTTGATTATTACTCAAATTTAATTTTATTGTTTTTAAATTTAGTTGAATATCTTAAATTTTAATTACTGCACGATAATATGATATAAAAAGAAAGTGACAAAGTTAAAATTTAGGAAAAACTGTATGAATTTGGTAAAAATTTAAAATATGTCTTGTGTTTAACATGACGATGCAAATTTTGGTATGACAATTTTCATATTTTATATGACACGAATATAATTTTACATAACACAAACACATAATACATACACACAAATTATTAAACCTTGCATTCGATCACTTAGATGACAAGAAGTAAGTTCTAGTAATCTATGAATAAGTCTAGGAAAAAGGAATACTAATCCCACTTACCTAAGTGGGTCCCAACTCCACCTCTTTTCTTTTCTTGTAAACAAAGCCAAACTAACATATGGCATTATTCTTTCTGAACTTTATGATCTGAGATGCTTACAGAAAGATCTTTAACCGTTAATAGTCCTTGATAACTACTCGCCATCAGCTCTGAGGTTGTTCGAAATATTCAACTAACATATATATGTTCCTAAGAGAGATTAAATTTAAAGTCCGATTTCTTCTTTTTCCTTTATACATCCTTATGAACAAAGAAAAAAACATATATATATATATATATGCTTTTTTTAAGAGAGAAAAGAAAAGAAAGAAGAGTTTAAGACTTCACAAAGTGAGGGAAAAAAGCATGCATATTTGACAGGTTTTAATGAGTATGCACTTGAACAGTTTGAAGCAGACGGTGAATATTATTACCCAAATTGCAAGCTCTCCTTTACATGCAAGTTAAGTTTTTGATGGAGACCTCTATCATACAGGACTGGATTGTAGTCTTTTAAGTCCAACTGCCACAAATTCATAAAGAATGAAATTAGAGCAAAATATGAATATGTCAGCCATCAATTTTAACCAGGCAAAAGTAAGAACAATGTAGAGATGCTTTCTGTGGTTAAAGTATGTGGCTTTTCTGACTAATGCATATTTGAGTGCAGCCTTACCCCATAAAGGGTCGAAAGTGATTTACAGCTTCCATATACGAAGACCAAGTGGAATGACTCAACATTTATAGACAATATTTTCACATGTTGAACTCCAATAATTTGGTAAGCATATAGCAATTATACACTGTTAAATTATACACTGTTAGTCAATCACAGCATTACTTTGTTAATGAGCAAAGCTAAAAACTATACATGTCCTTAAAAATAAATATTAATAAAAATTTTTAGATTATTTTTAAACGTCTGCATATTTTTTTAATTTTGCTCATTAATGAATTTGTACTTCTTGATTGGCTGACAATGTACGTTGTTAGCACATCAAATATAAACTCTTACAATATAGTTTAGTTTCTAAAAGGACCATATAATATTTCCTTATGGTAATAAGGTGATAAGAGGACAAGATGGAGCAGGAAAAGAGTATTGATTTTGAACAAATGTTAAACTAAGTAAAACTAGGAGAATGGGAACATAGAAAGAAATTACAAAGAAAAACTTCTAACCTTGAATAAGGAGGACTGGATGGAAATCTCAATCTCTTTAGGCACTGAATGATCAATGAATCGATTGACATCAGAAAAAGGCAGGACTTCCTCAGATCCCGCAAGGCGCTGCAAGTTTTAAAACAGTCAAACAACACAGGTTTACCGACTGATCTTAACTCCACCAGCAAGAAAAACTGAAAATAAAGTAGAAGCATTATAGCATTCTGGGGGTGGTGGGTTACAATGAAGACACTGGTCTGGAAATGTTATTTAGCAATGAAAATAAATATCATCAGCTAATAATGAAGTAGCTTAATAATCACCCTGAGAAGCATCGGTCCATTGTCTGAAGGTTGAAGAATATAATAGCAATTGAATGCCACCTCCCTCATAGTTTCTACATTGCAATTTGAAGAGCATACCAAGCCTTGGTCCAAGGAATGTAGAACACTGCAAAGCCCTTTGAAAACTGAAAAATTATATCCGGATCATGAAAATGCAATAATAAAAAAGGAGGGAAAAAAAAAGAAGAGAAAGGAAGAACAGTTTTCAAGGAAATTCTTCTCACAATTGTGTATAACCATAATTTTTAATGGTATTAAAACTCGAGATAATTTGCAATTAAGGCAATTTCAGAAATCCTAGACTAACTGCCTCATTAAACATTCATATTGCAGAACAACAGCAAACAAAAGGACTACCACGCACGTTGAACATTCAATTCTAACTGATCCATTTCATCTGAAGCAGCTTCTATCTCTGCTGAAGCCAATGGAATTACAAAATAGGGATTCCCGAATATAACTCCTGTATAAAATGCCAATAGAATATGAGCAAATGCATAGTTCAAATAAAACACTAGCAGCATTTTTTTTCCAAGCTTCTGTATTTCATAGAAATTGCCTGGGCTAGCAGCCTGGCAAATTTAAATTACATTTAATAAGTTAGAGTCCTTTTAGAGATGAATGACTGCAAGAAATCAGCTAAGACGTCAAAAATGGAGCTTCATCCTTGAGATTTACCTTCACTTAGAGACCCTAGGTTGGTCCGCTCTATTATATTGAAGTAGACAGGTGAAGAAGCTTGTTGGAGTTTGATAGAGCTCTGGAAAGAGGGCATAAATAGGATTGTGTTTTCTCCGACCTTGACAGAATTGTCAATCACATCAAATGCTCCAAGTTCATGGCAAGTGACTTGACAAGAAGGCCTTTCAATCCTACTTTTTTCTGCATTTCCCAATGGAACTCCATGGCACCTGCATGTCTATAGGTAGTGGGTCCAAGAATTATTATTCTGCTCGCAAAAGGAAACAAAATATTTTACAATCAAATAAGAATATGTATCTGCAGTTTGCCTTCATGCAGTAGGAATGTAAGAGCAGAATGGCAGTGGCACAAGTTAATACTAGATGCATGGACAACAGACAAAATTTCCAAGTATCACTGCCGAAGAACACAATGGCCTCTTCTGTCAAAAGATCTTGACTGTGCTATTTCAAGCTGCAACTTAATTTGATCATACGGATTTTACTTTTTCTAATCCATTAGCATCAATTCACTTGAAGGTCTGAAAACTTTAGAAGATTATTTCATTTCAATGATTTGAAAGGAACTTTAGACAAGAAATAGAAGCCCATAGCATTGGTGGAACAAGCTACTTCTAAATTAGTCATACATAACGGAAATCATACAAAGAGAGAATAGCATCATCTAAATGATATAAGATCTTGAACCACCAATCTCTAAGTCCTATGTAGAATACTAATGAGGGTGAAAAAAGGGTAACATGATGATTATACATCTATTTTCTTGTTACTCAGAGGAATTTCTAATCATGATTGCTGTTTGATTTCTTGAGATGCCTAATACATATAATGCTTGAATATACATGGAAGCTAGGTAGATTTTTGTTAATTTGAGAAAATTACATTGTTGCCTAAAATTCAAAATGGTCAATCAACAACAGTAATGCATACACTAAACTGTAGCAAAATTAAGATACATGTTGAATACCTTACAAGGGTTGAATCCATCAATTATATGATTGACAGAAGCAGATATATTGCAGGATATCTGCTTCAAAGAACCTGCAAGGTTGCTATTAAAGATAAAATGAGCCTGCAATGGCTCTTCCATGTCATCTCTTAGATCTTGTAGCCATCGTTTCACCAGGCCATGAAAAACCTTGACATCTGTCAAAGTTGCCAGAATATTACAGAATAAAACTTACATATTTGTGATAATCTTGTGTCTCAGTTGGCTCAACGTACTAAACATTTGGTTGAATTGTAGAAAGAAAATGTTAATAGTAGCATGCAATTACTTAGAAATCAGGTCTCAAGCACAAGAAGTAAATAGCTCAACAATAATGATAGTGTCTGGAAGGAAATCCTTAATTTGGTTTTCAGGATTCTGTTTTTTCTGTGAAACCTGACCAAGATTTGTAGGACGCATGTGCCTCCCAACTTAAGCTTCTATTTCACCACAACAACCATAATAGTGATACGATAATTTAAATTTAAACAGCTATATTGCCTAAAAGTTACGACTAGCTAGTTTTCTCCATCAAAGTGAATAGTTCATATCTGCGGTGTCTGCTATTCATTAATGCAAAATGCCAAATAACTTGAGCTAAACAGTTGATGAAATGTACATAGTTATCAGTTATCGTAAATGTTAAGACTCATTGAACTTTAAACCTGCTGTATTAAATTACATGTGTGGGAGGACTGAAACCTGGAAGGTAGGATTGAAAGGAGCAGTTGTCAAGATCAGAAATGCATCTGGCAAAGGTATTGATATTCTCTCTTATATCACTAAGATGGTTTGATCTTTTCTCAAGCAAAATGAACTCGACTGAAACACATTTATCTGCGGCATCCTGCGAGAAGAAGAGCTTGAAGGTTATTTCAACAAAGGCAAAGAGATACAAAATCCAAACATTGGTAATACATAGCTTACCATAAGAGTTTCTTTCGAGGCAGAGTCTATATATTCAGGTACAAATGAACTCAAGACAATCACTTTTCGCACGATATCTTTTCCTCCCCAAGAGTACAAAACTTGATCACTCAAAACACTTGCAAGTTTCATATCTGCTAAATATAATGAAAAGAAACATTCAGTCAAACTCAAACCTAAATCCCAAAGCTTAGCCTCTTCAAACGAATTGCTTTTATTATTATTTAAGGTTTGATATGTTTTTTTTTCTTAATTACTTTCTGCTTCTTAAAAAATAAAATCAAAATTATAAGTGAATAAAAAAGAAAAAACATGAATTTTGAAACTTATATTTTTAACTCTTGAAAATTTTGTTACAATTATATCCAAACCTAATTACTTTTACATTTCAGTTTCAATTTTCAAAGCAAAACATTGCTTGAGAGAGAGACCATTGCAAGAGAGAGATCCAGAATCGTTGATCTCAGGGGAAAACGAATCGGTTGGCAAACTATTAACAGCGTGGTGGAAATCACGAAGACTGAAGTCTCCTCTCGGGCCATACGCCACCTTTAGC
Organism: Heritiera littoralis; assembly: GCA_031772115.1. Taxonomy (NCBI): domain Eukaryota; kingdom Viridiplantae; phylum Streptophyta; class Magnoliopsida; order Malvales; family Malvaceae; genus Heritiera; species Heritiera littoralis. The sequence continues at coordinate 9,651,273 of JAPDPK010000010.1, read as the reverse complement.
TGCTTTCAATACATCAGTTTTTAAGTCAAAACACATCTCATCCACGAAATCTCCGATTAAATCAAAAGGAGTTACCTCATCGGAAGAAGAAAAGAAATTTTTGATGACGTAGCACAAACCGATGCGATCTCTGAGAGAATCCGATTTACTCCTCCAATTCAGCGAAACAGTGTAGAAATTAGCCAGCTGTAACAGTGACTGCGAAAATCGCAACCAAATTTCTCAATTGATCTATCGATTTATAGCAAATTTTGAGTTACGAGTTTTGCAATCGGTTACCTGCTTTAGGTCTCTGAGCAATGGAGGCGGGAGGCTACGTAGATCCAGCAAGAAACAAAGGAGAACCATTTTTTTATGCTTTAATTCTTCTTTCAGTCGATTTTGGGAGCACTACTGCACTAGTTTTTTTTTTGGCCAAAGCACTACTGCACTAGTTTGGCGCGGAATAGTTTGACGAAGCGCCGATTTCAAAAAGCAGTTTATATGGGGGAGATAAAATTTCAGTTTCGCCCCCTGTATTTTGTTGATTTTAAAAAGATGGCTCTTCTACTTTTTAAATTTACATCTTTTATTTTTTATTGAACTAATTTTATGTATTTTTTGGGTCAATCCAAGTAGATTTATATCAAGCTTAACAAATTCATATTACAACAAATTCGAACTCAAAATATTTGAGAGAAAAACAAACTCTCTTATCACTTGAATCAACATTAATCAGTTATTTTTATTTATTTAATTAGTTGGCAGGCAAACCAATTGAAAAAAGCTAAGAACATTTATAAAAAAAATGATATTTGTTAATTTTGAGAAAATAAAAGCAATAATCTTAAATTGTTCTCAAAAATTAAAATATAATTAATGTAATTAAGATCAAATAATTCTATTCATATATTTTATTGGACCTAAAATAATTTTTGATCTCACTAAAAGTAAAAATAGATCTGGCAATCTTAAATACGACACGAACACGATACGAATAAATGATACGGAATGATACGAGCTAAAAATTATATAAAACTAGTATATGAATATAGTAAAAGCTAAAAATAACGTTTTGAATTTTTCGTGTCCACATGAATTTTGACGCGAAATTTTCGTGTTTTACACGACACAAACACGATTTTGCATGACACGAAAACGAATTATAAACACAAATTGTCAAGTTTAACTAAAAGTCATTTTATTAATATAATTTAAGGATATATATCCAACATAATACCAGATAAAACAAATAGCATAATCAAGCTTTAAGGATTTAATTAGGGCTCAAAATGCAAGCAAAAACTAATAGATAAAACACTAAAAAAAAAGCCCCTAAATTATTTTACTTTTTTTTAATAAATCCTTCTATTTTTATTATGTACCCAAATAAATTTTTATCCATTCGTACTTAAATAAACTATTATTTAAACAGATTGATTTATATTAAGGATTTATTTATGTACAAATTATAGATTAAATTATTTATATAGGAATTAAATGTTATGTACAGTATATTCCGATTTAAATTAAAAATTTATTTAGTTACAATAAAAATATAAAAATTTATTTGAGCCAAAACATAAGGATTTTTTTTTTGATTATTTGAGCCAAAATTAATACTAGATTATATACTTTGTAAAAAAAAATTACTAGATTATATACAAAGGCAGTTAAAAAACATCCTTGAATCATCAAACCACTCACTTTTAAATCAAAGAGTGCATTTTTCACTCATGTTGCACACCAAAGTTCAAGCTAATACCATACACCCATGGCAATAAAACACTCTATACAGAAAACTATGCATCAACACAATGTTCTGAGGCTTTACAGCATGTGAAGTCTTGAGAATTTAGCCTGAGTGGTATTGCTGATGCGTTTAAGCTCAGACGCAGGAACGTTGAACAATCTCCTGGTAATGTTGTCGATCAGCTCTGAATTAGTCTCAAGTAAGGCGCCACTAAGGCTCACCACGCCTGGATTCTGGCTGTTCAGTACGGAGAATGCAGTTGCAGGCTCGAACCCATCATTCACGCAGTAATGGAGCAGACCCCGGGGGAACAAGAAGACATCTCCTTCCTTGATGAGTGCTTCGAAAAGAGTATTGTTGGTGTCGAGGAAACCAGCACGCACAGTACCTTTTCTGAGGAAGAGCAGCTCGGAGGCTCTAGGGTGGGAGTGAGGCATTACCATGCCATCCACGTCAAGGTCAGTTCTGGATATTGATAGGCCAAGAGTGTTCAGGCCTGGGAAATCTGCTGCAGTAACTATGTTTACTGAGGAACGAACGAAGTTGTCTGTGTCTCCTGCATGGTTTAGGTTCGAATTCTTGAAATCTGGAGCAATGATTTCGGAAGGATTCTTGCAAGAGAAACCGTTGATGAACACGGTTTCCTTTTCTTTCATGTTGGTCGGACAAGCATCATAGAGGTTTTCACTGTCTGCCAGACAGATACTGATGGAAGTGCAGAAGATGATGAAGAAAACAAGACTTGAATTCATCTTGGGCTGGTGAATCTATGGATGTCAGCTTGCTTCTTGTTGTGTTGTTTATATATGTTACATCTGGAGGTTGCAAGAACTGGAAGTTAGTTTTCAAGGCTTGGAGTTCACTGCTGGATTTCATATGGATTCAATTTGAAGAAGTCCATTGCTTTAAGAAAAATCATCTCAAAATACCTTGATTGCTGAATGTGTCGGAGTTTATGGAGTGGGTCCAGCTCATTCGACACTTACACAAAATTAGTACGACAGCTATAACTATGTTATCTTTTTTCTTGTAAAAAAACATTAAGAAAAACCTAATACTGCCGTCGACTTGTGCAAATTACCGAATCAAGTTCTTAACAGGATGTACCTTATGCTTCAAATACTAGGATTTGTGTTCTTTGCTGATAATTCCCTTCGATCTTTCGTGATAGCAACAGCAAAGTCAATTGTGGGCCCGGCATTTTCAACTTGTCTAAACATCATTCAAACGTTAACTCTGAATCTGCAATGTTTCTTGCCATTACAGGAAAGGAAAAGAGTCTGCAAGTAGCCTTGGGCTTCTTAGTGCAACTTGGAGAAGCAATATGAGATGGGTCAGATTATGATTTGTGGCACAAATAGGGCGTCTCAAGTGTGAAATTTCAGTGAAACAATTTAAATAAGGTGTGCTGTCAATTTTTAGGAGCTCCATATCTATACAATTGTGGCTTTACTGGTTCTGTGTATCCTAAGGCTTAAACCATAGCGATTTGGGTCTATGCCGCTAGCCGCCATTGAAGTGGTAGATATTTGATTTTGAAACTAATATTTTATTTGTTCAAGTTTCATAATTATAGTGAACGAAAGTTAGAATATGTAACAAAATTGTTTTACAGAACAATCTCTTTTTTACTTAGCTTTGTTCTCAGTTTTGCTCGTCTTCTGCTGTCACCTGCAACCACACTCATTCTTTAAAATCTGTTTCAGTCATTTTCTCCATCGCCTCCCAACACATTTATATCGTTTCCTCCCCGCGGCAAAGAAGTCGTTTACAGAAGTCAAGCCTTGCGCCATGAAAAAGGAAACAACCAACTCCCGAAGAACACCTGTTTCCTTCATGTTAATGAAACAAGGCAAATGCACAAGGAAAACAAATAGATCGAACCAGTTCACTTCTTATTTTTGCATATACAAAGCTTTGAACTTTGAACTACAATGCAACCATGAAACTTCATTTCCATGCTAAACAAGCACCCTTAAGCTAAAAGTGGTATACAAATAATCAAACAACTCATAAAATATCAAATGACATTGCTTTTTTTTTTCTTTTGCAAGAAATCCAATCCAAGAATCTTACCAACCAATCAAAAGCCTGGAATGAACCCACCCAAAACGAAATAAAAAATTTCACAAATAAATGAAAATCTGAACAATTGAAAGAGATTAACTTATAGTTGAAAGAGAGATGGAGGTTTACAGATGTTGAAATATGATCAGTGCAGGTTAACGTTGTTTTTAAGACAGAACTAGATGTTGAAAATAGGAGCGCTGAACGCCATTGCTTGGCACGGAGATTTGCATCTGCACCACGTTTTGAAGTAAATTAGTGCGTGAATGAGCAGAGGAAGACTATAAACAGTGTTTTGTGAAGGGAAATCAAGGGTAGAGATTCTATGAGCCTTGATCGGATTTGCCTTGATGTATCGAAGTATTCTATGAGCAGCACTGAGATGAACATCTGTGGGACGATCAAGATACTGAGAAAGTTGTTGTGTGGCAAAAGACAGATCAGGCCTGGTTGTGGTTAAGTATAAGAGCCTACCAATTAATCTTCTGTAAGAGGAAGGATCCTGAAGTGGAGTACCAGTGGACTTGGATAGTTTTTGGGATGGAATCATGGGAGTTGGGGCTGGTTTACAACCTAGGAACCCAGAGTCTGCAAGTATCTCCAAGGCATACTTCCTTTGGGATAAGTTTATACCAGAGTTGGATCGTGCAACCTCAAGACCAAGAAAGTACTTCAAAGTCCTCGGTCTTTGATCCGGAATTCGGAGTCAAGGTAGTCCTTCATGTCTTGGATCAGGGTTGTATTGTTGCTTGCTAAAATAACATCATCAACATATATCAGCAGGGCAATAAAAGAAGTGTCAACATGCTTGATAAAAAGAGAATGGTCTGAAGAGGCCTGGTGGAAGCCTCGAGCAAGAAGAGCTGAGCTGAGCTTGTAATACCATTGGCGGCCAGCTTGTTTAAGGCCATATAGAGACTTCTTTAACTTGCAAACTTGACCAGGTTTGGTGTGAGGATATCCTGGTGGAAGCTTCATAAATACTTCTTCATGTAAGTCACCATGAAGAAAGGCATTGTTGATGTCTAGTTGGTGGAGATGCCAATGTTTGGCTACTGCAACAGCTAAGAGTGTCCTGATTGTAGTCATTTTTGCCACTGGTGAGAATGTTTCAGTATAGTCCACTCCAGCCTGTTGTGTGTATCCCTTTGCAACAAGCCTAGCCTTGAACCTCTCAACTTGACCATTGGCTTTGTATTTCACCTTGTACACCCATTTGCACCCTATAGCTTTCTTATTGGGTGGTAGATCAGTAATGTCCCAAGTGTTATTGTCTTGTAAAGCTTTGAGTTCATCTGCCATGGCTTGTCTCCGACAGTCATGTTGAATTGCTCGCTCATATGATTGTGGCTCAGATACTGTAACAGCCCGTTACCACATTTTTTCACATATTTCCATACAACTTTACCGGTTAGGCTATCTGCGATGCCAATAACATCTCACAATGATAGTGATAAATAATAACATTTATTTATCAAATACGAAATATGAAATTTCTTTTCATTATTCCTTACATCTGACATCCCCTATTGTCTTTATTTCAATAAAGTAGTACTGTATACATATGTCTGGAATGTAAAAGAGAAGAGAATGTACCTGTCACATTTAACATAACATGCCTCAGTGCTTTAAACGTAGTTGTACCCATCTGAGAGCTAATTCTCTAACTCCGTGTCTTTTATCTGTAGAGTTAAAACAAAGGGGTGAGTGATTCATACGCTCAGTAAGGGAAACATATGCTGTTTTATAAAAATAAAACCATATTCCACAATTTATTTGTTTTCCAAAAATCACATCAAATAGGAAAACAGTGGATATAGTTACCAACACTTTCGATACACTAGCCAAATCATTGGATAAACAGTTTACTTTAAAATGTAGTAAACATTAAACAGGATTCAATAAATCCTTTCAGTAAACAGAAATCAGTAAGTTGAGACTAGGCATCAAACAAATCATGCTCTCATTGTTCCCCCAGGAACACAAGTAATCCGCTTTTGGGGTGCACCCGTAGGCCATCGCCTCTCGCGGCTATCTCAACTAGATCTATGGCCATAATCTATAGATGGTCCTCGGGTCTACTTGCCAAATGACCTCGAGACCGCTGATGACTTGGCGGGTCCATCAGCCCTGTGACGCCCTGAGGTGCACCCGTAGGTCCATCGACCCGAGCCATCGCCCCAGGCGGGTCACGCAACTACATGAATAATAAAGCATGAACTCAAGGCCTAAAGTCTCAAAAATCACTTTCTCTCATGGAAACCTTTATGGAATTATCTCACCATAGTATCATTTTCTCAAAATGATTTGATTTCCAAAAAAGTTTAGGCTTTCCGTTTACAAAACACCTTGACAACCTTTCAAAATCTCAACCTTTAAAACCTGCTCGCCCATGGTCCGCTCGCCCAATATGGCTAGCCCATGGCAGCTCGCCCAATATGGCTCACCCATGGCAGCCCGCCAACCTTTGCTTTTAAAACAACAAGCAAAACTGGCTCGCCCTTAATGGCTAGCCCATTAGTCAATTCGCCCAAAAGGGTTTCATATTTTCTATTTTTAAAGCTCTTAAAAATAACTCATTTTTTCATTGAGAAAATGTAAATAGAACTCTGTTCGCCATGGTCAGTTCACCCATCGTGGCTCGCCCATGGTGAATTAGAAAGTGGGGTGACAAGTAGTCGCCCGCCAACCATTATTTTTAACAACAAGTAAAACTGACTCGCCAAAGCGGCTCGCCCATCATAGAGTTGTCAGGGTCAACTCGCCCATTACATGAAAACAGGAGTCGCCCGCCCCAAAACCAAATAAAAAAAAGGTTCGTCCATTTAGCTCGCCCGGATTTTTTTATCTAAAACAAAACCACTCGCCCAAAATATCAAATTTTATAAAAGAGAGCTCGCCCGCCCTAACCAGTTCGCCCAACATCAAAACAGGAGGGCCAGTTCGCCCGACCATATATAGGGGTTGGCTTTTGGCTCGCCCAAATCAGCATATAATTTATCAAACCAATGCATGTCATAAAACAAAACAATTTCTCAATATTTTCATAACATTTTTACTCCACAGGACATGCATTAACTTCACATACAACTCCCTTACCTGATATTATGAAGCCTTGCTTCGCTTTTCTTCCTGCTTGCCAATAGCCATTCCCAATTCCCGGCTGCAAATAATATATAATTTCCATTAATATTTTCTTCATATAATTTTCCATTAATTGGGCGAGATTTGAGATAATCAACCAGCTCGCCCACAGTCATTTTACTAGCTCGCCAATCCGAGCTCGCCATTCATCAATTGGCTTACACGTGGGAGCTCGCCCACCATTACTCGCCATTCATATATTTGGGAGCTCGCCAACATTCAACTCGCCAAGCCTTTGCTGGCTTAAATGTGGGAGTTCGCCCACAAGTCAACTCGCCCAATGAACTTCTATTTGAGCTCGCCCAACACTGTTTTCTATTCAGAAGTGAGCTCGCCCATGAATTAGACTAGCGTTGGGCAACCTTGCCCACTTGAACAACAACTTTGGCAAGTTCATTTTTTCCTACTCGCCTTATTGGCGATTACTAACTTTTCACATGGGCGATCACTATAGTCGCCATTCTCATCACTTTTCCAGTATTTTCCCATCATTCTACTACATTTTCAACCCAGTTTCATTTTATTCTTCATCTATTTCAAGATATGAATTTATTCTATTTCTATGATCCAACAAGAATAAATCAAAAGTGACACTAAAATCATGCTTCTCATACCTGAAATCATAGAAATATATCATTCAATCTCAAGAAACCATTAAATCTCACCTCAATCAACTGCACTTCTAGAACAGATCACTTTCTGTCTCATGTTGGCCTTACTTTGTTTATCCTTTTTGTTCATCAACGATGGAGGAAGGTTTATTTGTTTAGCCAACTGAATAGTAAAGCTCAATAAATCAAGCATGGCAGGATTAGAAGGAATAACATAAACTTGCAGTTGCATAGTTTTCGGGAGGAAGATGAAGTTTGCTAAGCCGGTCTTCCTCAATTGTTTCTCCTTATATAGCCATGCTATCCAATCAGAGCCCCTTACTTGGCCTTATCCCACTTTCTTTCATTTATTTCATGTCTTTCATTCATTTAAAACAGAAGAAAAACTGCAGCAAAAGGAACGGCTATGAGAAGCTATTCTCTGCACATTTTGACTTACTTCACTTGCCATTAATTGTCTAAACCGAGAAGCCAATGGCGTGAAATCCACAGCCTCTTTTCTTGACTTATTACACCTTTTGTCTTATTCCTCAACCAATGAGGTTACTTCCTTTATTGACTTTATTCTTTCTCAATTTATTGTCTTCAACCGTATGACTTACAAAGTCAATTTTGGTTGCAAAATGGTTTGAATCTATCCATACTGATTTCAGTTCGCCTCCTCATTCTGGAGACCTTCACCTCACCAATTCGATTTCAGTTCGCCAACTCAATATCTGGAATTTACGAAATGATTTCCTTTGCTAGGCTATCATTTGTGCTTCTATATGGGCGACCACATTACTCGCCAAATACATTCTTTGGGCGATCACAGTCCTCGCCACACACGGGCCATCATCTAATCACAGCCTTGGCGAACTCACCTATTCGCCAATGAGGCCATTGAATCCTACTCGCCCTCTCACTCATTGGGCGATCAATTTTACCAATTAACTTGGCAAACTTAGCATTCGCCCTCGCCATAAACCATTGGCGATCACACCATTACCTTACTCGCCCATTGGCGAGCCGTTTCTTCATGGTACTCACCCGTCGAGTATTTCACAGCAATTGCTCCCCTTTCATCCTAAGTTAAGGAGCTTTTCATTTAAGTGAAATCAATATTCATTATTTATTTAATTTCCAATATCAATTTCATGAAATTAGAGTCTACGGTAGTGTAAAAATCAGATCTTATAGATACAGATGAGATGGATATGGAAAATGCTTTATGATTGTATGAACATTTGTCATAACTAAGAATAGAAGAAAGGGTGTGAGGTGTACCTGAGTTTGCTGTTATTGTGGAAACCAGTACTTATGAAGGATTTGACTGAGCTAAGTTGCAGTGGTAGTCTTTGAGGTAGGTTGGTGGTATTCTGATGCGTGAGGATTTTCTTGTGTGAGTATCTGGTTCTGTTGGTGTTTTTGAGACTGGTAAAGGGTTGTTGGAAGGGGTGAGGTTATTGGAAGTGGATGAGGAAGGGAAATGATAATCACTATCAGATTGATCTAAGATGGGGAGTGATATGTCAAAGTTGCTTTGAGGAGTATTATGTATGTCAGAGGGGTTTAAACTGAAAGGGAAAATTTGTTCATAAAATGCAACATCCCTGGATATTATGATGTCTTTTGTTTTAAGAACATAGAGTTTATAACCTTTAGTGGCAGAAGGAAAACCGAGAAATATACATTTGAGGGCTCTAGAGTCAAATTTTGATCTTGCTTGAGACAATGTGGATGCATAGCATAAACAGCCAAACACTTTTAGGTTTGAGAAATCATGGGGTTTTCTGTATAAGATTTCAAAAGGGGTTTTGTTATCAATTACTGGTGATGGTAGCCTGTTAATTAAGTATGCAGCATGTTGTACACACTCAGACCAGAATGATTCAGATAATGAGGCTTGAAAACGTAATGCCCTAGCTACATTTAAGAGATTTTGATGCTTTCTTTCCACTATACTATTTTGTTGAGGTGTTTGAATGCATGATGTTTGGTGTATAATGCCTCTTGAATTGTAAAAGGAAGGCATGTTGAATTCTTGGCCATTGTCACTTCTAATTACTTTAATTTTGGTTGTAAACTGTGTTTCAATGAAAATGCAAAAATTTTGTAATAATGGTCTAGCTTCAGATTTCAATTTCATGAAGAATGTCCAAGTGTATCGACTGTGGTTGTCAACAATGGTTAAAAAATAATGGTGACCATGTATGGATGGAACTTGGTATGGCCCCCAAATGTCGACATGAAAGAGATCAAAACATGAAGTAGAAACAGATTTGCTAATTGAAAAGGCATTCTTTTCTGCTTTGCAAAGTGACATATATCACAAGGATAATTGCATTGAACAGAAATTGAAGGATCAATTTTATTTAACAGTTGGATCCTAGAGTTAGAAGCATGACCAAAATGAAAATGCCAGAGGTTCATTGACTCATTGATAATAGGCTGATGTTTAGAGACTAACTAAGAACATGAAGCAGGATATTTTGAATGATCAAGTGGAGGATCTATCAGAAGCTGATATAGGCCTTTGGTTTGCTTAGCTAGTCCAATCATCTTCAAAGTCCTGGTATCCTGAATAAAGCAAAGATCATATTGAAATGTTAAAGAACAATTAAGAGTTGTAGTCAATTGCTAATTGAAATAAGATTGAGGGAGAAGGAAGGGACATAAAGAGCATTTTCGAGCACAAGACTAGGTGTTAGTGTTACTGAACCAGTATGAGTTACTGGTACATATTGATTATTAGGTAGCTTGGCAAAGGAATGATGGCTAGATCTGTAAGAATCAAACAATTCAAGAGAGCATATTATATGGTCAGTAGCACCTGTGTCTAGAAGAAAAATGGAATGTAAAGAGTAATGGGATGCACAGGATGCAACGAGTGTACCTAGGTGTGATGATGATTCTGGTTCAAAGGGTGAATGAGCCACAATCTTGTTAGCTGCATTAACATGACAAATCAGAGAAAAAGTCATATCCTATGATTCAAACAATCCAAGCAATTTGGTATACTGATCTTTGGTGAATGACATGGAAACCATGTTAGAGGCTGCTAAGTCACCATTATGATCCTCTGAATTATGTGGAGCCTCTGTTCGAATAGCATCAATTTGGTTTGCAGTGGCAATTTGTTTCTTGGCCTAAAACTAAGGGGGTAACCATGCCTTTTGTAACATTTTTCAACTGTATGTCCTTTGTAGCCACAGTGTGTACAAATAGGCCTTCTTTTACCAGGAATGAACCTCTTGCCTGGGTTTCCATTTTCACTACCAGAGTGAGTGACTGTTCTATGTGCAAAAGCTAATGGTTCAGCTTGTTGTATAGAGGATGAAACCATGGAATTCATCTGTCTTTCTTGTTGGATGAGCATGGCAAAAGCTTTGTTGATCGGTGGTAAGGGCTCAAGTAACATGATCTGAGATCTCACACTAGAATAACTCTCATTTAGTCCCTTTAGAAAACGAATCACATAATCGTTTTCTTGATGCTTTCTTGCTGCCTCTATAGCACCACATCTGCATCTTGGATTACAAGAACATGCCAAGATTGGTCGAAGATTAGTAATTTCATCCCATAGTTCCTTCAACTTGGTATAGTAGTCTGTTATAGACATGTTCCCTTGCTGGAAGGAGTATATTTCTTCTTGTAATTTAGCAATCTTGAAAGCATCTCCTTGTGAGAAACGATCTTTAAGATCTTGCCAAACATCTGCTGCATTGTCAAACTAGATGATGCTCTTGCCAATGGATGATGAGACTGAGTGTAAGATCCAAGATAGGATCATTGTGTTGCATCGTTGCCAAGCATGGAATGAGGGATCAGTTGCAGATGGAATTAGGATAGAACGATCTACAAACTGGTATTTGTTCTTGGACAATAGAGCCATTTTCATGGCACGGCTCCAGGAGTGATAATTGGTGCCTGTAAGGACAGGAGAAACAAGAACCAAAGATGGATTCTCATTTGGATGAAGAAAGAAAGGGTTAGATGGGGAATCTTCAAGCCTCGATGATGAAGTTCCAGATGTATTGGTGGCCATTGGTAAAGCCACAAGCTGAGCAATAGAAGAAAGATGATGGAAGCTCGAAAAAAAATGGTTATGGCTTCCAAAATGCCAATTCTGATACCATGTTGAGAAAGAGAGAGACTCAAAGATGATGGTAAGTCGATCAAGAAGATGATTATTCTCTTTATTATTGATTTACCTCAGTATACTGTTGGTTTTGTATACAGCCTTATCAATTACAACTAATAACCGAAAAACAGAAAACTGATAGAAACAATTTTTATGTTTAATTGACTTAACTGCCAGCTACTAACTTACAATCTAACTCATTACAATTCATTCAGCTGATATATTCTTTTACAAAGACAAGAAAGAGAAGTCCGCCTTTTCAGCTGAGACAATCCAACAAGATTTCCCGAGTTCTTCTTATTTAAATCAACAATTACTTTTGTCTTCTCTGATTTATTAGCAGTAATTCAAACTCAAAACGTGGGTTTGAAATATTTTATTGAGTAAAGTAAGCCGGCAATTTGTTCTGTGTCGCCTTCCATGATCTTTTAATCTTTCATTATCTACATCCCCAAAAAAGAGATTTTCCCAAGAAGAACAGACGATTGGTAGCTGGCTTGAAAAAGAGAGAACGTGTAGTTTGCTGATCTTTTCCGCCATGCAAATAAAATAATGCCCGATGCCGGTCGAGAACATGTTAGCCGGGTCAACGGATTAAGTAATTCAGAGTTAAACTCCTTGAGATTGCTGCTACTACAAAGCTTTGATTTAAGCGTTGATCAAGGCCAAAAAATGGCGAAACACTCGATTGGAATTTGGAATTGCATGGCGGTGATGGAGGGACCAAGACCAACACTCTCCAGCAATATGGCAGCTTGGTTTCTTGAAATGTGTCCGAACATGTCATCTGGGTGGTTGAGACGTTTCATGTCCTCCCTCGTTTTGCTACTCTTTTCTTCCATGGCGGTTTGTTCTGCTTTCCTGTCAGAGTTCCAACACCAGAAAGATTTTACCCACAACAACAACTCGCTTGTTTTACCAGATTCGCATCATCTTCTAGCTAGCACTCACCCAAAAATGGTAAAATCTCTCACCGTCTCCTCGTATTTCTTTTGCCATTCCTGGAAATGACTAGCAACTTGTCGAAGAGAGATGCCATTGTAGGCTCATACAGAACTTTGGTTGCGGCAGAGATGCCATTGTGCGTGATCTTGTGTGCTTTGGTACTCAAATTTTGTTCCCATTTGCAATATCATCAGAGCTGTCATACAAGATTGTTTAGGATTAGTGCCAGAATCTTCTGTCTGATACTTTTATCTGGGTATGGTTGATCATAATTCATAAATTTGTTAATCTATTGTTGCCATCAGAATCTTCTTTTAGGCACCTGCAATAACATGAACAGTGAGAGCATTAGCCCATGTCTCAATGGAATCAACTTTATTTTCCTTTCTTTTTCCCTTTTCTGGTTGTCCATCCTGAAGATAACTTCTGAAGAAAAGGCTTAAGTTGACTTCAGGCCTTTTCTTTTTCCCTTTTCGGGTTGTCCATCCTTGAATGTGATATGCAGCCTATGTTAACAACTAATCGAGTAAATAAACAAAAAAGAAAGAGCAATCACACAAAAAAAAAACAAGATTTACGTAGTTCGATAATTTACCTACATCCATGGTCACGCTAAGGTTTTATTATTAACCATACTAGCTCTGTGTAAGTGTCATATGAGCTAGGCTATTTCACTAACTCCAACAGCCTAGACAAGAATGTGCTTTAGACCTTTTGATACTCTGAAAGAGCATCAGGATCAGATATAAAATCTTTTGTCTTTGTTTTCTTTGATCTTTTTATCTAATATCTATAAAACAGGTGAAAACTTATAAAAATTTCTGGGATATGTTTTGTCAGAAAGTTATGGTTCATTCCCTTAGCATTTTATCCAGGTAATAAAACATCCAAAGCAAATGCAAGGCATTGGCAATCCACTTTGTTTGATAACCTTATTTTGTGGATATTTCTCTTGTGCTATGGTCAGGACAGTAAAACTGGCATTGAATGTTCGAAAAAGGTTGTTGAAGCATCACAAATTAGATGTGCATTAGTATTAATCGATGCTGATTTCTTCAATGATACTAAGGTGATGAATTTAGCACTATGGCTCTATTTTGGATAACACTTCTCGAATTGGCTATTGTTATAACTAATATTATTTTCTTTAATTTAATTTCTCTTAGGTGCTGGAGATGGCAAAGGCTGCAAAAGAGTTCAATATTCCCATAATAAGAGCCAACAGGAAGTTAGTTGCTTCAGTTAATGGAGGACTGCATAATCCTTCTCCTTTGCTTTTTAACCCTGACTGGAGCAAGGAGAAATCACAAGGCGAGGCCAGAAGGTTTAATCATCCTTCAACTTTGGGCATTCAGAGGCCAAAAAATGAAGAAGATATTGCCTTTATGAGTGTGAGTCAGTTGATGCTGCTGTAAAATTGAACCATCGGCTATGTTCTAATTTTGCATGTGTCCTTTCCTGGTCTTTATCAGGTTCTTGAATTAGGAGAACTCATTAAGACAAAACAGATTACTTCTCAGGCGCTTACAAGAATTTTTCTGAAGAGATTAAAGAGGTGGAAAAAAAAATCTAGTGATATTTATGCATTTGTGCTGTCTATGCTCTTTTTGTCCAACATTGATTCCTTGCTGCTAAAAAGACCAGGTACAATCCTGTGCTCGAAGCTGTGGTTTCTTATACCGAAGATTTAGCTTACAAGCAAGCAAAAGAGGCTGACAACTTGCTCTCCAAAGGAGTCTATTTAGGTACTTGTTTTAATCCTCAGTTTTTACTTGCCTGCATAACGAATTCAAGAAATTGGCTTTTTATGTGTTGGTTTATTGTCGAGTTGTCACTTGCTTCAGGAGTTAAAAGTTAGTTGGTGTTTTAGGACCTCTCCATGGCATCCCTTATGGGCTGAAGGATATAATTGCTGTCCCTCATTACAAGACAACTTGGGGTTCAACAAGTTTCAAAAATCAAGTGCTTAATATTGAAGCCTGGGTATATAAGAGGTATAAAAAATCACCCAAATTGTTCTGAACTATATTGAGAAGGTTCTTTTAGTCAGATTATCTTGTTATCTAATAAATTCTCAATGCAGGTTAAAATCTGCAGGCGCAGTTCTTGTTGCAAAGCTTGTTACTGGGTCACTGGCCTATGATGACATCTGGTTTGGCGGTAGGACTAGGAACCCGTGGAACATTGAGGAATTCAGTACAGGCTCATCAGCTGGGCCTGCTGCCTGCACCTCAGCTGGTATTCTTGATTTTTAGTTCCATTTACTATACATCGCAGACAAAGTTATAGTAATCATGAGATGATGTCATAGAAATAGGCTATAGCACTTGCCCGTCTAACAATCTCTCTCACAATTAAAACGACCAAAGATGTTGATCTCATACGAGAATTACTACCTAAACCAGATGTACATTGCTTCATCCAAGAAATTAAATTTGCGTTACAGGTATGGTTCCATTTGCAATTGGCTCAGAAACAGCTGGTTCCATAACTTTCCCTGCATCTCGGTGTGGCGTGACAGCATTGCGACCAACTTTTGGCACAGTTGGACGAACTGGTGTGTTGAGCCTATCAGAAAGCTTGGTAATATGACTACATAGAAAACATTTCCTTTGAGTGAAAGTAGTTTCCAGCCATCACTTTCTGCTCTATGGGTAACATTTCAATAACTTTCTTGCTCTCTGTCTAACAGGATAAGCTTGGTCCATTCTGTAGATATGCTACGGATTGTGCAGTTATTCTGGATGCCATCAGAGGGAAAGATCCAAATGATTCTTCATCAAGAGACGTTCCCTTTGATGACCCATTCTCAGTTGACATCACAAAGCTTACAGTTGGTTATCTTGAAGATGCTGAAAAGGAGGTGCAATTTCACAAACATGTTATTAAATCTAGAGTTTGTTATACCAGAGATGCACAATCATCATCATCATCATCAAAGCCTTTATCCCAATAGATTGGGGTAGGCTATATGAACCAATATCTAAAATCACGTTAGATCGTCCATATGTATTCTCTGCCTCCATAGATTCTTATTCAAGGCCATTTGCTCATCTAATTCTAAAACCTCCATGTCTTTCCAAACTACTTCCTTCCAAGTCTTTTTCGGTCTTCCTCTAGTCTTAACCCTTCTCTCAACATCCATAGCCTCTATTCTCCTAACTGGAGCATCTACAGGTCTACGTCTTACATGTCCAAACCAACGTAAACGATGTTCACACATTTTGTCTTCAATAGGTACCACTCCAATCATCTTACGAATATCATCATTTCTCATTCTATCCTTTCTTGTATATCCACATATCCACCGTAACATTCTCATTTCTGTTACACTCATCTTTTGTGTATGTAGCCTCTTAGTCGCCCAACATTCACTACCATATAACAATGTTGGTCTAACAACTGTCCTATAAAACTTGCCTTTTAACCATGTAGGAATTCCTTTATCGCACAACACACCTGTAGCACTTCTCCACTTACTCCATCCAGCCTGGATCCTATAGGTCACATCACCATCAATCTCTCCATCCATCTGTATTATTGATCCCAAGTATCGAAAATGATCCCGCTTAAGTATCGCCACCCCATCTAGCTTCACTACATCATGCTCTTCCAGTCGGTTAGAACTGAATTTACACTCCATGTATTCAATTTTCACTCTGCTTAGTTTAAATCCTTTTGATTCCAACGTTTGTCTCCATACTTCCAACTTTGTATTGATCTCCGCTCTAGTTTCCGCACATAGGACAACATCATCTGCAAACATCATACACCAGGGCACCTTATCCTGGATGGATTTTGTCAGTTCGTCCATAACTACCGCAAACAAGAATGGACTCAACGCTGACCCTTGGTGTAATCCCACCGTGATAGGAAACTCACTTGTTTGCCCCCCACCTGTCCTCACATGTGTCCTTGCGCCTCTATACATGTCCTTAATTAGTTTAATATATTTCAAAGGAACTCTTTTCTTCATTAAGGACCACCAGAGTACCTCCCTAGGCACTTTATCATATGCTTTCTCCAAATCTATAAAGACCATATGAAGATCTTTACCCTTTACTCGAAAGCGCTCCATAAGTTGTCTAAGCAAATATATTGCCTCCATAGTTGATCGACCCGGCATAAAACCAAATTGATTCTCCAATATCTCTACATTCTTTCTTAATCTCCGTTCTATCACTCTCTCCCATAGTTTCATCGTGTGACTCATCAATTTTATGCCTCGGTAGTTGGCGCAACTTTGAATATCTCCCTTGTTCTTATATAAAGGTACTAAGACACTCTTCCTCCATTCCTCTGGCATTTTGTTAGTGTGCCAAATCTTATTAAATAGATTTGTCAACCACCTAACTCCTACATCTCCAAGGCATTTCCAAACTTCAATTGGGATATCATCAGGTCCAACAGCTTTTCCATTCTTCATCATCTTTAGTGCATCTTTTACCTCTGTCTCTTGGATTCTACGCATAAAGCACCGATTTAAATCCTTAAGAGGCACCGAAATATTATCCAAAACTTTATTTTGTCTATCATTAAATAATTTGTTAAAATAATCTCGCCACCTGTCCTTAATGTCATTATCTTTAACGAGAGTTCTTTGATGCTCATCCTTAATACATTTCACGACTCCTAGGTCGCGACTCCTCCTTTCTCTTGCTCGCGCCAATCTGTATATCCTTTTCTCTCCCTCCTTTGTGTTCAACTTGTCGTAAATCTCTTTCGCAACCCTCGTCTTAGCTTCTGCCACAGCCTTCTTTGCCTCCTTTCTTGCTACCTTATATTCCGAAAAACTCTCTTCTGTATTGTTCTTCTTTAAAGCCTTGTAATGCTCTCGCTTAGTCTTTATAGCATCTTTTACTACTGCAGTCCACCATGTTGCGTCCTTTCCAGTCGGCACTTTTCCGTTTGATACTCCTAATGTCTCTTTGCCTACCTCCCGAATGCATTTTGCCATCTTATTCCACATTACATTTGGGTTCTCTTCTGTTGTCCAAGCCTCTTTTTAAATCCAACTATCTCTACATGTTGTATGACAATCTTCTTTTAGCTTCCACCATCGAATTCGTTCAATTCCTTTTTGTTGGTTCTTTCGATGTCGTCTATCTATCTTCATATCTAGAACTAAGAGTCTATGTTGCGCGGTAACACTCTCACCTGAGATGACCTTACAATCCAAACATCTATGTCTATCCCTACTCCTAGTTAAAAAGAAATCTATCTGACTTGCTCTTGGTCCACTTCTAAAGGTTATAAGATGAGAATCTCTCTTCTTAAACAATGTATTTGCTAGGATTAGGTCATAAGATAAAGCAAAATTTAAGATAGCATCTCCTCCCTCGTTTCTTACACCATAACTAAAACCCCCATGTACTCTCTCAAAACCCTCTCTACTTGTACCTACATGTCCATTAAGATCACCGCCAATAAAAAGGTTTTCTCCTATGGGTACTTCTTGTACTACCTTATCTAAATCCTCCCAGAACTGTCGTTTACTAACCTCATCCAATCCGATCTGGGGTGCATACACGCTAATGACATTTAACACCTCTTCTCCTAAAACTAGTTTAACCAAAATAATCCTATCCCCTTGTCTCTTAATCTGTACAACATCCTTATGGTACTCTTTATCTATAATGATACCTACTCCATTTCGGTCTCTATCTTTCCCTGTGTACCAAAGCTTATATTGCCAAGGTGCTATCTCTCTAGCCTTTTCCCCAACCCATTTGGTCTCTTAGAGACACAAGATGTTAACCCTCCTCCTACTCATAACCTCACAAATCTCACCTAACTTACCACTAAGCGTACCTATATTCCAAGATCCTAACCTAAGCTTATGGTTATGGACTAACTTCTTTACCCACCCCCGTCCATTGTGGTGTGGGAACCTTTGCCTATTTAACACCACATCCAGGCGTCGATATGGCGCGTCACTTCTGGGCGACGACCTAGCAACCCTTGCCCACTTTTCACTACACCCGGGCTCCGATGCAGCGCGTCGCTGTGTAGGGGACGCCCCAACGTTGTTTTGATATTGGTTCATTTCATGAGATTGGACTAGTTTTTAAGGCTGGTTGTCCAAACCTACCGCCACCCTCCTCCTTTACCCGGGCTTGGGACCGGCTGCGTTAACTCACACAGGCGGAGTTACCAGAGATGCACAATAAGTAAATAAAAACAACATAGGTCATGATTGCTATGAATTGACTGTTTTAATCAATTGAAATGCATTATTATATTTTTGCTTAGAGGGAACTTTAGTATAATGTAAATATTAAGGTCTGACTTTTCTAAAACCAGGTTGTTCATGTGCTTGAATCAAAAGGTGTTAAGGTGGTTCCTTTCAAACTGAATTACACTGTCGACTCTGTTCAAGGTATCCTAAATTTCACAATGGATGTTGACATGTTGGCCCATTTTGATGAATGGCAACGCTCTGGGAAGGATGATGATTATGAAGCTCAAGATCAATGGCCTCTTGAGTTACGTCGTGCACGTGTAGTTTCAGCCGTAGACTATGTGCAGGTCTGTTGTTTGCTCTCTGATTATTGATTAATATTATAGTTGGATGAAGGCATATAGCTTCAAACACATTTTCTAATGAGCTATTGGAAGACAAAACATCTTTTACTTTCAATTTTGATCTTCAAAATATGGAGATTTCGAATGAAGATAGGTAAGAATTACTGAAGGCGAGTCCAGTAACTGAAGTCAGACTTAGAAAAGCATCAGCAGAATGCATTGAAAGCATGGAACTATGGTCTAGTAGTAGCCGATCCAGTCATTGGCACCGTGTAGTTCTTCATCCAAGATTTAGATAGAAAAGTGATAACCATTTCTCATTTTCTGGGGTTGTTTCTATATATTCACTGTTTGTAAGTATGTCCACAGGCACAAAGAGCTCGGGGAAAGTTAATCCGAGAAGTGAAAGAAAGTTTTACTGTCGATGCATTCATTGGGAATGCAACTGATTGGGAGCGAGTATGCATGGGAAATCTTGTAGGTTTGCCTGTAATTGTCGTTCCTACTGGGTTGAAGAACATATCTAATCCTCCTCCAAATGGTACTCGGAGAAGAAGTACAGTCAACACTGGCATTTATGCTCCTCCTAACCATGATCACATTGTAAGCTCCCCATTCCATGGCCTCCATCTACCTTTTGTTATGTCAGCATTTAGTTCCAAAGTCGGTTGCAACATCTGGTACATGATAGAAAGTAATTGCAACATCAGAAATCTTAAACTGAACTGCTTTGTGTCTCTTTTTTCTATTTTTCTTATTTTCATTCTTTCAACGCAGGCATTGGCATTGGCAATGGCTTACCAGTCTGTAACGGACCACCACAAGCAGCGCCCTCCGATTGACGATCTCAGACCAAATGACGCAATCCCGAATCCCCCTACGGTTACCATCCCTCCTAGACGCTTGCATCTTTAAGGGATTTTATATAGTGAAAAACCTTGGTGCATACATTGCATTTCTCAAGCCATCTCCAATGGTTAACTTGATCTCTAAGCATAATACTATCATTCCGGAACGATTAAATTGATACCCCAGCATGAAATCAGTGTGCATGGGTGGTTATTTCTAGAAGTGAGAGCTACTTTCCCATGTTCTACGTGCTACTTCCTCGTGTTGTACTATTTGGTGGATTAGTTAATAGTTTGTATCCGCTCAATCACATGCTCCTAATTTAATAATGCGTTTGGATAAAGAATTTTAAAATTTTGAAGCATTTTAAAATAAAAGCATTTTAAAATACTTCAATTTAAAATACTAATATTTTTTTAATAATACATTTTCATTTAAAGTTACAAGTACAATCAGCATATTACATTTCATAAATCGATAACTTGATAAACTAGTAAATATAAATAATAACAACTAACTAAATAAATTAATTCAATTTTACACTTTGTGAAACTTGAATCAGGGAACTCAAAGTTCCAAGACTTTTTTTTTGCTACTAAGCTAAGGTCTCATCGGTTAAAATACTAGCATTTGTAATTATCTTGTTTAGATGAATATTTTTTAGAATGAGTTTTGAATACTAAAATTTGAAAAAAAAAATAATTATAAAAGAAAATTAATGATATTATATATAAGAAAAAGAAAAATATAAAAAATTGCAATATGTATCATTATATTTGTAAAAATGTGTAGATATTATTAATAACTAGAAAGAATTCGCGTGATGCTGCAGATCTATTTATATTTTATAATTTTTAAAGTTAATAAATTTGATTATTCGATGAGAGATGTTGGTCATAAAATAAACTTATTTTCTTAATATTGTTTAGCACAAAAGAGAAACATGTTCAATAAGAAAAGAGTTCATATATCAAAGAAAATGTCCAAATTTTTTTTTTGAAAAGTTTGGATCAGCTTGGATTAGAAAAATACACAATACTTAATCTAAATAGTATGGTACACAAATAATTTTTGCTAAAAATAAACAAAATTTTAGCTCACTCGCCTCCATTCATAGCACGCCAACCTTCAGACATAACTTGCTCAGGCGTTCATACTTAGCCCTTGCCTATTGGATAGTTAAAAAGAATGTGTGGCAAATGTGAGATCGGGAGACAACTCAATGGACTTTTACTGGCCTTCATGCATAGCTCGCTCACCTCCATTCATAACTGGCCAACCTTCTTACATGGCTCGTCCATGTGTTCACCTCTCACCTATTGTATAGTAAAAAAGAAGCAATGACAAATGTGAGAGGGTGAGTCCCTTAAAAAGTGACGTGAAAGGCAGCTGTCAAATCACTTAATTTTCTTATAGGAGCAAATATTTTCAACAAATTGTACAGACAAAAAAAGTAAAAAAAAAAAATAAAACATAAATGAATGCAACCAAAAAAAGTTAAAAAATAAAACATAAAATACGGAAGTAATCGACGTGGCTAACTGAAAGGAGAGCCGAGGAGACAACTAAACTGACTTTGACCCGCCTTCATACACGAATCGCCTGCCTCTATTCATAGATCGTGAACTTTCATATATAACTCGCCCAAGGGTTCATACTCGCCAAGGGAATAAATGAATAAATGAAAAAAAATTATAAAATAAAACATAAAATATGGAAGTAATGACGTGGCTTACCGAATAAAAAATCGCTCATGGTTAACATGGACACATACAAAAAATAGGTGACGTCGCAGCAAAAGAAAGCATGAACGTGGCCGCACCATTTGGCTTGCTTTTTTCCTACTTTAATAGTATAGATCGCCAACTTCATACATAACTCGCCCAAGTGTTCATACTAATACTCATCCATGGAATAAATGAATAAATGCAACAAAAGAAAAGGTTAAAAAATAAAACATAAAATATGGAAGTAATAGACGTGGCTCACCGAATAAAAAATCGCTCATGGTCAACATGGACACCCAAAAAAAAAGGCGACGTCGTAGCAAAAGAAGTATAAACATGGCCGCACTGTTTGGTTTGCTTTTTTCCAACTTTAACAGTATAGATCACCAACTTTCATACATAGCTCGCCAAACAAAGCCTAAGATACTGACGCTAAGGCTACGAGCGAGTAAGGGACTGGCGCTAAGATTGAGCGAGCAAGTA
The DNA here is from genome assembly GCA_031772115.1 of Heritiera littoralis. NCBI lineage: Eukaryota > Viridiplantae > Streptophyta > Magnoliopsida > Malvales > Malvaceae > Heritiera > Heritiera littoralis. The sequence goes on along the minus strand of JAPDPK010000010.1, from coordinate 9,629,067 downwards.
CTAGAATTTTGGCGAGCTGTTGGAGTGCTACTGGAGCGTTGGCGAGTTGTTGAAGTACTGAAACAAAAAGTAAAGAAAACACCTACATTAATTTTAAAATTGAAAAAACAAAGCTTCCACGCATTGCAAAGAAGAAAAATCCCATTAAATTCAACAAATTAAAAAAAATACAACAAAGAAATATAAGCCATTAAAAAAAATTGGGAAAAAAATAGAGAGAAAGAGTAGCACAATAGAGAGAAAGAGAAAGAAAATTGGGGAAAAAAAATTTCCCTATTTCATGTGTTTTTTTAAATTTATATTTTTTATATTTTTTGTGTTAATAATTGTTCTAAAAAAATTTTAAAAAAGATATCTAAAAAAAATTATTAATTATATATTTGCTTTTATCTTTATTTACTTAAACAAAAAAAATTACTTATATAAATTTTCAAAAAAATATTCTTTTTTCCAAATAAATACAGAAAAAAAATTATAGCATTTCCTAGCTACATTATTTTCTAAAACAACATTTTCTTGTCTATTGTTCTCCATAGAAAAAAGAACTTACATTTATAAATTATATACAACAAAAAACATGTTAAGGATTTAACTAAAAAAATTGTTGAGAAAAAAAATAAAAGGACCAAAGTAAAAAAAAAAAAATTGTTGAGGGCAAAAAAAAATAAATAAATGGACAAGTGTCAAGCAAAAGGAGAGGAAGAGACAAAAATATATTATAACTAGATACAAACCCGCCCGATGCTGCGGGTCTATTTTTATTTTGCAATTTTTAAAGTTAGTAAAATTAATTATTAGATAAAAGTTATTGGTCATAAAAATATTTATTTCTGTCATATTGTTTAGTATAAAAGCAAAACATGTTTACTAAGAATAGAGTTTATATATCAAACAAAATGTCCAAAAAATAATTTTTTGAGAAAATTGTATTAGCTTGAATAAAAAAATACACAATACTTAAGTTAAATAGTATGACAAACAGATAATCTGTTCTAGAAACAAACAAATTAAGAAAATGATGTAATAACAATAAAAAGTAAAAGCACCAAAATATATATACAGCATAGTGGTTCAGACAATTTAATGAAAAAATAAAAAAAATTAGTTAAGAATGCTTTGTTCATATTATTAATCAAGTGTAAGGTTTTAAACTTATCTATAAGCATTTTTATTTTAAGAATAATTAATTGAACTATTTATATTTACCACAAAGTACAATATGCAAAGTAAAAGTATTTTTTTCTGAAAAAGTTAGAGATAAAAACCCTTTCATATAATAATTTTCATTCGAAAGCAAAATATATGCAAGTAAAAGAAGCAAATAGATAAAAATATAAAGTAATACCATAAAATAATAATTGAGGATTGGATTAAAAAGAGTTAAAGAGCCATAAAAAAACATGTTAAGGATTTAACTAAAAAAATTGTTAAGAAAAAAAAATTGTTGAGAAAACAAAATAAAAGGACCTAAGTAAAAAAAACAATTGTTGAGGGCAAAAAAAAAATAAATGGACAAGTGTCACTCAAAGGATAATGAGGAGACAAATATATATATATATATATATATATATATATATATATATATATATATATATATATATATATATTTATACACACAAAAATTATGCCCCTACTTCGCCGAGGCTTTTTTATATAATTTGAATAATATTAAAAATTATTAATTTAATTAATTTTTAAAATGTTTTAACATATATATTTAATATTAAAATATTTTTATTTTATTAATTATGAACATTAAATATATAGAAATTAATGATCTACAAAATATATACTATAAATGCATTTGTAAATGTAATCTATCGTTAAAAAAATGTACTGTATATGTATTTGAAGAATTATTTAATTATTGAGTATGTGTTAATTGTTATGTGTTAGTTAAATAATATTTTTGGAGATTGATTTGATATTTTTAAATTTTATTATCATTATTGATAAATATTAAAATAAATATATAAAAATTTATTATTTGAACGATTAATTTTTCCTATTATTCTTAGAAAAAGTGCAAGAAAAAGCAAGCCTAAATCTTCCACGGCAGATCTAATAAAAAAATTAGAAAATACATTTAAACTTTGTTATTTAAAGGTCAATTTTTTATGTTTTTTATTTTTTTTCTCTATTAAAAATAAAATTCACATATAAATGACTTTTTTTTGTTCTTTAAATTTATATTTTTCAGAGTTTGGTATTTATTGTTAATTTTGATTATTTTGAACTAAATTTTCTTTATTGTGATTTATATTCTAGATTTTAGTAACTTTTTTTGTATTTTTGAAGAGATTTTGTTCTCGTTGTTTTATCCTAGATTGTATTTTTATTTTGTTCATTCATTTTATCAATATTGTGTTTATTTTAAATTAATATGATTTTTATTTTTTTTCTTTTTTTAAAATTTAAATGAACACATTCAAATTTCTTTTCAGGTAATAATACTCTAATGAGAATAGATTAAAAAATTATTAAGAAATATATATATTTTAGAAGGCTATGTTTTTTAAGCTTGGAATCACTGTTATAAAAATATATTATGCTCAAATTTTTTTCTTTAGCAAAAATACATGACTGAATATTGATTAAAACATTAAATATACAAAGAAATTAGAGAGTTTAACCCAAAACATTGAAGAGCTAAAAATAAAAAACTGAAAAAAGGTTAAAAAATTCAGATAAAAAATGGTCAGATGACTAAATTAAAAAGAATAAAAAGTAGAAGAAAAAAAACTGAACCGGAAAAAAAATTGGATTAATCATCATGTGACATGTGGAAAGCAAAGGAGAGATAAATCAAACAGCTCAGATCGGATTGCAGAAGGAAAACCAAAATGGACCAATAAAAGTTTGACATGTGTTACAAAAATTTGAAAGGCAAAACAACACAAAGCGCATAAAAAATATTAATTGGAAAAAAAAACTGGACTACAAATTGCACAGTACCAATTTGTAGAGTACTTTATATAATATAAAAAAGAGATTAAAAGTATAAAAAAACAAATAAAAAAAACGTTGAAGAGCCAAAAAACGGGAAAACTGAAGAAAAAAAAATGCAAAAGCTGACACGAGGAAGGACAGGAGACAAAAATATATGTATAGATATAGATATAAAAAAGTAAAAATATATTATATTAAATAAATAATATCTTTCTTTTTATTTTATATTTAATAGTGGGTTGAATGTTAGAAGAATTTTAAAAAATCACATCTTTATGTGAATTTTCAATGAGGTATTTGAGCTGCTTAAATTCCTTTTTGAAATTCTTTCTAAATTTTGAAACTCTTCAAATTTTTTGGCAAACAAGAAAATTAGATTTTGAACTTTTAAATATCCTAATAGAAATAAAATCTCTCTTTGAAATTTCTAGTCCAAACACATCCTAAAAGGATTGGGGTCATTTTGGGCTCTTGGTCCATGAGCTTCTTTACTAGGTCAATTCTAATTTGTTGGGTGCCTGATTTTGTCTCATGGGCATAATGTAATTGGGTAGTACTGACAAAAATATGAATAATTTTCATTTTGTAGGCAAACTGATACAATACGAAACAAATATGAGATAAGACACGAAAATTATGAGTTAAAGTTTTGATAAAAATTTGACATAGATTGGCAAAAATTAAAAATCACTTTTATACTTGATTTATTAACATGAATTATAATACGATAATTTTTATCTTTTATACGAAATAAACACAATATAGAAAGGCATACTGATAAAGCCTGCAAATTTTCCTTTTAGGTAGTTTTTTAAGATAGGCCTTTACTTTGCTTGGAGTCAACCATGTGTTCGATGCGTTGCGCGAATGAAGTAAAGTTTGGTTCACAGATTCTTCACCTTCCTGGAATAAGCTGGTAAGTTTTCCAGTTTTAGGTTATAATCAGTTACTAGAAAGTAGAAACTCAAAAAGATGCCTAAAACTTAAATCAAATTGAGCCTTATCCGGAAGAAAAACTAAGGCTATGTTTGGTAGGATGGAAAGAAAGAGATGATGAAAAAAAATTAGTTAATCAAATGATTATATTTCATAACAACTTTCTTACTTTGTAGTTTAATCATTTAATTAACAAATTTTTTTTCCTCATTCTTTTTTTTTTCATTATACCAAACAAAGCTTAAAAGGTCCGTTTGAGCCCAAAGCCGAGCCCGTTGGCGGTTTTAGATCAAAGTGGAAATTTCAAATAAGATTAAAACAAATACACTAAAAATAGAAAAGTGGCATACATAATATTTGATAAAAATTATACTTGAATTTAACATAAACTAAAAAATATTTGTATTTGATGGTTTGGTACGAATTTTAGAATGATAATTTTCATGTTTTACAGTCAGCTTTAATTTTGATGCTTTTACTTGTAAATGCTTCTTTGTCACTTTTGTGTATTTTAGGCTTATATTTTTATTATAATTAAAACGAAACTATTAAATCAAAAGAAAATTCTTTAAATGTTACCATCCAAACAAAGCACAATCTATTAAAAAAAATTCATATAAAATCTATCTTGCAAGTCGGTATATATAATGATAAAATCTGGACAATAAAATAAAATCATGATTAATTTATTTTTTACAAAATTAGTAAATATCACTTAATTATTGATCCAACTCATCAACGATCTGATCAAAACGATCAGATCAATTTATCAAAAATATGAAATAAATCCAAAACAATAAAGTAAATTCTCGATCTATCTATCTTTTTCAAAACCGATAAAAATTTAACTAATTATTGATCCAGTCCAATTCATCAATAAATCAGATCGATCAACACAATGATTGAAAATGAGTCTATTATCACTTATTTAAGATTGGATAACAGTCGGTCATAAACCTTGAAAGGATTTTCATAAAAAGAAAATATGAAAGTACAAATGATCATTTTAAAAAAATTTTAAAAATATAAAAATAAAGTGATATATATATATTATATGGATTTTTAATTGAAACGTTGTAGTATATAACTCCAATACATTAACAATAAATCATAATATAACAACTCATTCATTCATAAATTTTAAAATAAATAAATTTTAAAATTAATTATTTTTAAATTTACTAATTAACATAATACTACGATCCAAATCAATATATAATATTTATATATTGATTATTATGCATCAAATGGATAATTAGATACCTGTTGAACTACTATTTAAACTTAAACTTATTGATGATATAGATAAATCATACTTATTAAATATTTTATATTTATTAGTTTACGTATTTTATTATGAATTAAAAAACTAACTCAGTATTTCAGCGTCATTAAGTGGCATTCTATGTAATTTTTCACAAAAACGGAGGCTATATGCATAGCCTACCACGCCTACCTCTACGTTTATATATGGGCTCTTCTTCCCGGCACCATCTCTAAACTCTTACTTGATCGCCGACTCTATTGTGTTTTTATTTTTTTAATTTATTTATTTTTCTAAAATAATACAGGGAAATAATAATTAAAATCTTTCGAAATTCTTTTTTCGGTAGATCGAATAAGGCTTCAGTTTTCCTCAGCTGATTCAGGTAAATTACCAGAAGAATTCTCGATTTTTTTGTTATTAGATCGTCTTAATTTGCATTGCTATATTCTGATTTTACATGCAATATTTTAATTACGATTTTACGTAGGTTTTTTTTTCTTTTTATTGCTTCGAATTATCTTTTTTTTTCGTCGCTGTCGTTGGATGAAACTAACAGATCAAGCCGTTTTGAACCAATTCTGTTATTAATAATTCAACATTTTGTGATGGATGTAGCGTTTTATAAGATTAAACGTTGATTTTTCGTTCGTTTTGAAGATTTGATAAATCCGATGTTACAGATCTATTTTTTTAATTCTGTTAATTAGAGCGTTAATAATTTTTTTTTTTATGTTCGTTGAAATACTGACGCTGAAAGTGGAATGTTTGGTAATTTTTGATATAGATCTTAGCTGTTGACAATGGCGACATCAACAGCTGGGGGCACAGGATGGTACAAAGGGAGAGTCAAAGCAGTTTCATCGGGGGATTGTTTGGTGGTAACGGCCATGACCAGTAACAGGCCTGGTCCTCCACCTGAGAAAACCATTACCTTGGCATCTCTCATTGCTCCTAGACTGGTAAAGCTCATTTGAATATACTTTTGCTTTTGACTTAGGAGGTCCCTGTTAACTTTAATGATTTGCATGTTTGTTTGACATTTTCTTGGTGATTAATTTTAGTTATTGTTTGGATAATGATTTTGTTCGATGAGAACTACTTTTGAGAGATTATACCGAGTTACTGACTTGATTGTATAATCACCAAGGCCTAAGACAAAAATTTTTGGTGCATGTCGTTTGACTCAAGCTTCTTGTTGATGTCTCTGTTTTTGTATTTTTTTTTACCTCTTTTCCGTCTTATCTTATCAATAGGCCCGCAGAGGAGGTGTTGATGAGCCATTTGCCTGGGACAGCAGAGAATATTTGAGGAAACTCTGCATTGGAAAGGTGCTGCTCCTTTTGAATTATTCTGACCATTTATGACATTTGGTTGTTTGGAATTTATGGTGGATCTAAATTTATTTATTTATTATTCAGGAAATCACTTTCAGAGTCGAGTATGCAGTACCAAGCATAGGCCGAGAATTTGGTTCTGTTTACCTTGGTGACAAAAATGTGGCAATGTTGGTTGTCTCTGAAGGCTGGGCGAAGGTAATTTGCTCGTCACTTTGTTATAATTCTGTGGGGAAAGGAGATTCTTTTTTTCTTCTATTCACCTTAACCGACCAGGTTTGTACAGGTTAGGGAGCAAGGACAGCAGAAAGGGGAAACGAGTCCTTTTCTTGCTGAATTGTTGCGTCTTGAAGAGCAAGCCAAACATCAAGGTCTGGGTCGATGGAGTAAGGTAATCATTTCCCCTTTGTAACAGTATTATAAATTTACTCGTCTTACTGGCCTAGCAAAGAGTAGTGTTTAAATGATAATGGTCTTTGTAATTGTGGTTGTAGGTACCTGGTGCTGCCGAGGCTTCTCTCCGTGATTTACCTCCATCTACCATTGGCGATCCTAGTAAATTGGATGCCATGGGTCTTCTAGCTGCAAATAAGGGTAGTCCAATGGAAGGTATTGTTGAGCAGGTTCGTGATGGTAGCACCGTTCGAGTCTACTTGCTTCCAGATTTTCAGTTTGTGCAAGTGTTTGTTGCTGGTATCCAGGTAGAAGTTCTAATCCACTACCCTTTTTTTTTCTTTAAATTTTCATTCACTATATGAGTGTCTTTCAAAATATCTATAATTTTTTCTGTTTGTTTAGGCCCCTTCGATGGGTAGAAGGGCTGCTGCAGAAACTGTTGTCGAAACGGATTTGACCTCTGATGAACAAAATGGAGATGTTTCAGCTGAGCTACGGGCTCCCTTAACATCTGCACAGAGGCTTGCTGCCTCATCAGCAGCTTCTGTTGAAGTTTCCCCTGATCCATTTGGAGCAGAAGCTAAATATTTTACAGAAGTTCGCTGTTTGAATAGAGATGTGAGTTAATGAATATTTTAAGTTGATCTGTGTGCATGCATTTTGTATAGATAGCCTAAATTCAAGGTTGATTTTATAGATACGCGTTGTCTTTGTATAGATAGTCTAAATTCAAGGTTGATTTTGTAGGTACGCATTGTCCTTGAAGGTGTTGACAAATTTAGCAATTTGATTGGTTCGGTTTATTATCCTGAAGGTGATACGGCAAAAGACCTTGCTTTGGAGCTTGTGGAAAATGTATGTTCTTGGATTTTGTTTTGCTGCATGCCTAACATATGTTTTTATCAATGATTTCAACAATGAACTATTACTGAATTATAGTTTGTAGTATTCTTGTTTTAGACTTGACTTAGGTTTTTGTTATGTTTTTGCTTGTAAATTTTTTTATACCCCTAAGAAACATTAGTTTCTTGATAATAATTCTACTATGCTTCCTTCCAAGAGAATTTTGTACACTTGAACTATCTTTTAATTTGTTGAGGAAAGCCTCTGTAAAATATTTCTTCTGCTTGGTGTAGGTGCTGTATCTCAATTGTGTTTTGTGTAAGAAACTTGATTGTTTTCTTCTCTTTTGCCTCATTTTGTTTCTCACATTTTGTTGGTATAAGAAGCATCTCCTCCCCTTATTGCCAGATTTTTTACAAGACTGGTTTTTCGTGTACCTTTAATCTGTAATTTCCATTCTCTTAATTGTTAGCTTCTTTTTCGAATGCTCTGGTTTAGATGTCTAGTTTACCTTCTCTTTCCTAATAACTATGCATACTCGGTATTTAAAGTTATTATGTGCCATTTCTACCTACATCTTAATTTCTCAGTTTTATGCATTTGCAACTGGTTTTTAGATTCTACATTATGTGTTGCCTTGGGTTTAAACTATACTGTTTGTTTAGCAGACTTCTTTTCATCCCAATATTTCTATAAAACAGTCCATGCATCCTTCTTTTCTTGAATTTGTGTTTATATATTCTGAATTATCTCTCTCCCTCTCCCCCTCTTCCCCCTCCTCTCTCAACCTAACCATTTCTTCTCGAAATAAAGGGTCTAGCAAAATATGTTGAATGGAGTGCTAATATGATGGAGGATGAGGCAAAGCGGAGGTTGAAGACTGCAGAGCTTCAAGCCAAGAAGAGTCGGCTGAGGATCTGGACAAACTATGTACCACCAGCAACAAACTCAAAGGCAATTTGTGACCAAAACTTCACAGGGAAGGTAATAGCATCAGTATTTTTTTAACTAGTTTCTCATGTCATTTGTATTGGTATGTTCTTTGTTTGTAATTATTTATGGTAATATGATTGTTTCTCAGGTTGTGGAGGTTGTTAGTGGGGACTGCATTATTGTGGCTGATGATTCTGTCCCATTTGGCAGTCCTCTTGCAGAACGCCGAGTCAATCTTTCAAGCATTAGATGTCCAAAAATGGGCAATCCTCGTAGAGATGAAAAGCCTGCTGCTTATGCCCGGGAAGCAAGGGAGTTTTTAAGAACGCGCCTTATTGGAAGACAGGTTTGAATACATTTTCTTTCAAATCTTATTTTGGTAGTGTTTGGGAACTTCTATTTATAATTTGCAACATGCTTTTGTCAGGTGAATGTACAAATGGAATATTCCAGGAAGGTCACCATGGCAGATGGAGCTATGGCTACTGCTGCAGCTGCAGATTCAAGGGTAATGGATTTCGGCTCAGTCTTCCTTGTGTCTCCTGTTAAGGGTGATAGTGATGATGCTTCCGCCACAATCCCATCCACAGCTGGTAGCCAGCAGCCTGGCTTGAATGTCGCCGAGTTGGTGGTGGGACGTGGCTTTGGCACAGTGATAAGACATAGGGATTTTGAGGAAAGATCAAACTATTATGATATCCTCTTGGCTGCTGAATTGCGTGCAATTTCTGGGAAGAAAGGAATTCATTCTGCCAAGGATCCTCCAGTCATGCACATACAAGACCTTACAACGGTTAGCCCTGAGTCCTTTTATGTTAATTATCTTCTTGCTGGTATGATTTTATTTCTTATCTGAATTCTAATTTTCAGATATTAGTTCATATAGCCTACCCCAATCTCTTGAGATAAAGGCTGTGATGATGATCTGAATTCTAATTTTCATTTTTCTTGTCTACTTCCAGGCATCAGCCAAGAAAGCTAGAGATTTCTTTCCATTCCTGCATCGGAGCAGGAGGATTCCAGCTGTTGTGGAATATGTCCTCAGTGGTCATCGTTTTAAGTTGTTGATTCCGAAGGAAACTTGTAGCATTGCCTTTTCATTTTCTGGTGTCAGATGTCCTGGTCGTAATGAACCCTATTCAGATGAAGCCATAGCACTGATGAGACGAAAGATCATGCAGAGAGATGTGGAGGTATAGGTCTTTCTCTTTGAACTGCTTGTCTGCCATTTTGTTTTCTTTATCTCAGATGTATGTTTTTCTTCATAGATTGAAGTGGAAACTGTTGATAGAACTGGAACATTTTTGGGTTCTTTGTGGGAGTCAAGAACCAATATGGCTGTGACACTCCTTGAGGCTGGCCTGGCGAAGCTACAAACTTCATTTGGTGGTGATAGGATTCCTGATGCTCATCTTCTTGAACAGGCTGAGCAATCTGCCAAGAGGCAGAAATTGAAAGTAAGAAGCATTACTTATTATTTTTCACCGTTACTCTTTTGGGAATGTTAATTGAAGTTTTTTGGCTTTATTTATCTTTATATTTTTATTTGTAGATTTGGGAGAACTATGTTGAAGGAGAGGAAGCTTCTAATGGACCAGCCATTACCGAAAACAAACAGAAAGAACTGCTACAGGTGCTTTAGGAACTGAAATAAATAATGCTATGACTGTGTCATGAACTAGTTACTTACTTTTCTTGCTATTTTTAGGTTGTTGTTACCGAAGTATTGGGTGGTGGAAAATTTTATGTCCAGACAGTGGGAGATAAGAGAGTATCATCTATTCAGCAACAGCTTGCATCTTTAAATATTCAAGAAGCTCCTGTGATTGGCGCATTTAATCCTAAGAAGGGTGACATTGTCCTTGCTCAGTTTAGTATGGATAATTCCTGGAATCGTGCACTGGTTAGTTCCCTGTACTTGATTTTGAATCCTTAAGGTTTTATTTTTTTTCTTGTTTTCTTAATCTTCCTTGCGACTTCTAATGGTTTTGCTGCTGAAGTGTCTTGTGGAAACTGGGTTCATACCGTACTTCATGTGATTGTTGGAAGAAGGGTGGGGTTGGGGGAGGTAAAGAGTGTCAGTCCTATCCCACTAAAGGGAAATTGATCCCTTAACATCTACAATTGTAACTTGTAACCATCTAATCAGATTTAAATGTGAAAGTATGATCCTTGTTCTCTAGTATATTCAAAATTGATGGTAGATATTGGGATAAAGTACATGGTTTCCTATATACTAGATATTAGGAAGCTTCTTTTATATTTAAGTTCTTTTGGAGGGTGGCCTTTTTACTTTCATGATTGCCTGATGTGCATCTTTGTATGCCATTTGACACTTGTGTTTCACCTTTGATTCGTGAAGATTGTCAATGCACCTCGAGGAGGAGTTGAATCTCCAAATGACAAGTTTGAAGTGTTTTATTTTGATTATGGGAATCAAGAGGAGGTCCTATATGGTCAATTACGGCCTCTTGATCCTTCAGTATCAACATCTCCTGGGCTTGCTCAGTTATGCAGACTTGCATTTCTTAAAGTTCCAGACCTCGACGACGAATTTGGTACTGAGGCTGCCCAGTTTTTGAGTCAGCAGACATTAGGGAGCTCACTGCAGTTTACAGCTATGATAGAGGAAAGGGATGTTTCTGGCGGAAAAGTCAAGGGACAGGGAACTGGTACTGTTCTCGTTGTAACTCTTGTAGCTGAGAAGTCAGACCTTAGCATTAATGCTGCAATGCTGCAGGTTTGCACAATAGCCCTTTTCTATGTTGCAAAATATTCCATTTCTTTTTATTGTATTTCCTTGTTTTTGTTGCGACACGTGAATTTCATTTCTTTTGACCTGAGACGATCATCTTTGGATACCACCTTTGACGACTCATTATTTTGCCTAGTTTTCTTTGTTTAATTTC